>NC_069421.1:51120877-51130877 GCF_026875155.1 Cherax quadricarinatus
GTAAACACCTCCCTCCTTAGTGTAATTCCCTATTGCTTATACTGCTCCCCCTCCCCCTCCCTCCCCTGGCACCACTATTCCTCACTAACATGACTACCACCACTACCTGCAGCCACAACACCACCTCCTCCATCAGTAGCCTCCTCCACTACAACTACTACCACCACAGTAGCCCTCCACCACTACTACCACCATCATACCCCTCCTCCACTACTAACCACATCAGTAGCTCACTCCCACTACAATACCACCATCAGTAGCCCCTCCACCACTACTACCACCATCAGTAGCCCCTCTACTACAGCTACTACCACCATCAGTAGCCCCTCCACCACTACTACCACCATCAGTAGCCCCTCCACCACTACTACCACCATCAGTAGCCCCTCCACCACTACTACCACCATCAGTAGCCCCTCCACCACTACTACCACCATCAGTAGCCCCTCCACCACTACTACCACCATCAGTAGCCCCTCCTCCAGCATCACCAACACTGAGGGTGGAGGGTTGAACCTCTCAGAAGACACTGAAGGGAGAATAAGAGTATATCAGATAAGGAGACTTGTTGATTTCTGCCATTGTTATGTTAAATATTTTACTACATTTAGTTCTGGTTGCCCACCCTGGCGTGCCCACTTGGCCCACTTCGGCCTAACCCACCATCCTGTATAATGTTAAAAGAACCAGTCACTCCCCGTCTCTGTAAGTAACATTTATCTTTGCGCCAGGAGAGACGCAGTGCCAACTCGTGACACCACTTGCGAAAGCTTGGGACGGGGGTTTTATAAGAACCCTGCCTGGAAGGGCCATAGGCCTTCTGCAGTGGGTTCTTAAATGCAATAGCCACACCTACTTTCCAAATCTGCGCATTGAAACAACGTCTTACGAGAGCAGGACGCTCGATAGCTTGAAAAATACACCTCCATTTGAGAGCAAAATGTTTAGGGTGTCCCGTAGCTGGGGTGGTAGCGCACTCAGCTCACACACTGAGGTCCGTGGTTCGATCCCCGGTACGGGTGGAAACACAAGGACGTGTTTCCTTAAGACACCAGCTGTCCATGTTCACCTAGCAGTAAAATAGGTACCTGAGTGTTAGTCAACTGGTGTGGGTCGCATCCTGGGATGAAATTGACCTAATTTGCGGGAAATACTCTGTATAACAAGGGGCTTTCTATATAGTAGTATGTCATTGATGTCAGCTATGGTCTGTATAAGTTGTATCATGTACTGATAGAAATAAAGATTATTATTATTATTATTATTATTATTATTATTATTATTATTATTATTATTATTATTATTATTACTATTATTATTTAGAAAGAAAGTTGCAAACTAGAAGAAAGTGATATATATGGTTAGTAAGAAGAGTAATGACGTAGGTAAGACCTGAAGAGGACAAGGATACATTGCAAGAGTTCATCAGTCTGCAAATATGGTCGGAAAACTGAAGGAGGTGAGTGGGGGGTTGTACCTTGCGGCAAGGCAGTGAGTGGGGGTTGTACATTGCGTGCCAGTCAGAGAGTGGGGGTTGTACCCAGCGGCAAGGCAGTGAAGTGGGGGTTGTACCCTGCCCTGCGGCAAGGCAGTGAGTGGAGGGTTGTACCCTGCGGCAAGGCAGTGAGTGGAGGGTTGTACCCTGCGGCAAGGCAGTGAGTGGAGGGTTGTACCCTGCGGCAAGGCAGTCGAGTGGGGGTTGTACCCTGGCGGCAAGGCCAGTGAGTGGGGGGTTGTACCGTCGGCAAGGCAGTGAGGGGGGTTGTACCTGCCGGCAAGGCAGTGAGTGGGGGTTGTACCCTGCGGCAAGGCAGGAGTGGAGGGTTGTACCCTGCGGGCAAAGGCAATTGAGTTGGAGGGTTGTAACCCTGCGGCAAGGCAATGAGTGGAGGTTTTACCCTGCGGCAAGGCAGTGAGTGGAGGTTGTACCCTGCGGCAAGGCATAAGTGGGGTTGTACCCTGCGCAAGGCAGTGAGTGGGGGTTTTGTAACCCTGTGCGGCAAGCAGTGAGTGGGGGTTGTTACCCTGCGGCAAGGCAGTGAGTGGGGTTTGTACCCTGACGGCAAGGCAGAGAGTGGGGGGTTGTACCTGCGGCAAGGCATTGAGTGGGGGTTGTACCCTGCGGCAAGGCAGTGAGTGGGGGTTGTACCCTGCGCAAGGCAGTTGAAGTGGTGGGTTGTACCCTGCGGCAAGGCATGTGAGGTGGGGGTTGTACCCTGTCGGCAAGGCAGTGAGTGGGGGGTTGTCCCTGCGCAAGGCAGTGAGTGGGGGGTTGTACCCTTCGGCAAGGGAGTGAGTGGGGGGGTAGTACCCTGGCGGCAAGGCAGTGAGTGGGGGGTTGTACCCTGCGGCAAGGCAGTGAGTGGGGGTTGTACCCTGCGGCAAGGCAGTGTGTGGGGTTGTACCCTGCGGCAAGGCAGTGAGTGGGGGGTTGTACCCTGCGGCAAGGCAGTGAGTGGGGGTTTGTACCCTGCGGCAAGGCAGTGAGTGGGGGTTAGTACCCTGCGGCAAGGAGTGAGAGGAGGTTTGTACCCTGCGGCAAGCAGTGAGTGGGGGGTTTTACCCTGCGGCACGGTAGTGAGTGAGGGTTGTACCCTGCGGCAAGCATGAGTGGGGGGTTGTACCCTGCGGCAAAGGTAGTGAGTGGAGGGTTGTACCCTGCTGGCAAGTCAGTGGTGTGGGGGAGTTTGTACCCTGCGGAGCAAGGCAGTGAAGTGGGGTTGTACCCTGCGGCAAGGTAAGAGAGAGAGGGTTGTACCCTGCGGCAATGCAAAGTGAGTGGGGGTTGTACCCTGCGGCAGAGGCAGTAGTGGGGGGTTGTTACCCTGGCGCAAGGCAGTGAGTTGGGGGGTTGTACCCTGCGGCAAGGCAGTGAGTGGGGTTGTACCCTGCGGCAAGGCAGTGAGTGGGGGGGTTTGTACCCTGCGGCAAGGCAGTGAAGTGGGGGGTATTGTACCCTGCAGAAGGGCAGGAGTGGGGGTTGTACCCTGCGCAAGGCAGTGATGGGGTTGGTAACCTGCGGCAAGGCATGTGTTTGGTTTGTACCCTGGCGGCAAGGCAGGAGTGGGGGTTGTAACCTGCGGCAAGTGCAGTGAGTGGGGGTTGTACCCGGCGGCAAGGCAGTAGAGTGGGGTTTGTACCCTGCGGCAAGGCAGAGTGAAGATGGAGGGTAGTACCCTGCGCAAGGGCAGAGATGTGGAGGTTGTACTCTGCGCAAGGCAGTGAGTGGAGGTTAGTACCCAGCGGCAAAGGCAGGAGTGAAGGGTTGACCTGCGGCAAGGCAGTGAGTGGAGGGTATGTACCCTGCGCACGCAGTGAGTGGGGGGTTGTACCCTTCGGCAAGGCAGTGAGTGGGGGTTGTACCCTGCGGCAAGGGCAGTGTAGTGGGTGGGTTGTAACCCGCAGCAAGGCAGTAGAGGGGGTTTACCCTGCGGCAAGGCGTGAGTGGGGGTTTTACCCTGCGGCAAGGCAAGTGAGTGGGGGGGGTTGTACCCCTGCGGCAAGGCAGTGAGTGGGGTTGTACCCTGCGGCAAGGCAGTGAGTGGGGGTTGTACCCTGCGGCAAGGCAAAGAGTGGCGTTGTACCCTGCGTCAAGGCATGAGTGGGGGGTTGTACCCTGCGGCAAGGTCACTGAATGGGGGTTGTACACCTGCGGCAAGGCCAGTGAGTGAGGGTTGTACCCTGCGGCAAGGCAGTGGATGGGGTTGTACCTCGGCAAAGGCAGTGGTGAGGTTGTACCCTCGGCAGCAGGAGTGGAGGGTTGTACCCTGCGGCCAAGGCAGTGAGTGGAAGGGTTGTACCCGCGCCAAGGCAGTGAGTGGGGGTTGGTACCCGCGGCAAGAGGCATTGAGTGGGGGTTGGTTACCCTGCGGCAATGCAGTGAGTGGGGGGTTGTACCCTGCGGCAAGCAAGTGAGTGGGGGGTTGTACCCTGCGCAAGGCAAGTGGAGTGGGGGGTTGTACCCTGCGGCAAAGGATGAGTGGGGTTGTAACCCTGCGCAAGGCAGTGAGTGGGGGTTTGGTACCTGCGACAAGGCAGTGAGTGGGGGGTTGTACCCTGCGGCAAGGCAGTGAGTGGGGGTTGTACCCTGCGGCAAGGCAGTGAGTGGGGGTTGTACCCTGCGGCAAGGCAGTGTAGTGGGGTTGTAACCCTGCGGCAAGGCAGTGAGTGGGGGGTTTGTAACCCTCGGCAAGGCAGTGAGTTGTGGGGTTTACCCTGCTGCAAGGCAGAGAGTGGGGGTTTACCCTGTGCAAGGCACTGAGTGAGGGTTGTACCCTTCCGGCAAGGCAGTGAGTGGGGGTTGTACCCTGGCGGCAAGGCATGAGTGTGGGTTGTAACCCTGCGGCAAGGCAGTGAGTGGGGGGTTGTACCCTGCGGCAAGGCAGTGAGTGGGGGGTTGTACCCAGCGGGCAAGCCAGTGAGTGGGGGGTTGTACCCTGCGCAAGGCAGTGAAGTGTGGGTTGTACCGCCGCGTCAAGGCAGTGAGTGGAGGGTTGCAACCCAGCCGGCAAGGCAGTGCGTGGGGGGTTTGTAACCCTGCGGAAAAAAAAAAAAGCAAGGCAGTGAGTGGGGGGTTGTACCCTGCGGCAAGGCAGTGAGTGGGGGGTTGTACCCTGCGGCAAGGCAGTGAGTGGGGGGTTGTACCCTGCGGCAAGGCAGTGAGTGGAGGGTTGTACCCTGCGGCAAGGCAGTGAGTGGGGGGTTTTACCCTGCGGCAAGTCAGTGATGGGGGTTGTACCCTGCGGCACGGCATGAGTGGGGGGTTGTACCCTTCGGCCAAGGCAGTGAGTGGAGAGTTGTACCCTGCGGCAAGGCAGTTGAGTGGGGGTTGTACCCTTGCGGCAAGGGCAGTGAGTGGGGGGTTTGTACCCTGCGCAAGGCAGTGAGTTGGGGTTGTACCCTGCGGCAAAGGCAGTGAGTGGGGGGTGTACCCTGCGGCAAGGCAGTGAGTGGGGGGTTGTACCCTGCGGCAAGGCAGTGAGTGGGGGGTTGTACCCTGCGGCAAGGCAGTGAGTGGGGGGTTGTACCCTGCGGCAAGGCAGTGAGTGGAGGGTTGTACCCTGCGGCAAGGCAGTGAGTGGGGGGTTGTACCCTGCGGCAGAAGGCATGTGAGGTGGGGGGTTGTACACCCTGCGGCAAGCAGTGATGGGGGTTTACCCTGCGGCAAGGCCGGTGAGTGGGGGTGAACCCTGCGGCAAAGGCAGTGAGTGGGGGGATGTACACTGCGGCAAGGCAGTTGGAGTGGGGGTTGTACCCTGCGCAAGCAGTAGAGTGTGGGGTTGTACCCTGCGCAAGGCAGTGGAGTGGTAGGGTTTGTACCCTGCGCAAGGCACTGAGTGTGGGGGTTGTACCCTGCGGCCAGACAGTGAGTGGGGGGTTGTACCCTGCGGCAAGACAGTGAGTGGGGGGTTGTACCCTGCGGCAAGGCAGTGAGTGGAGGGTTGTACCCTGCGGCAAGGCACTGAGTGGGGGGTTGTACCCTGCGGCAAGACAGTGAGTGGGGGGTTGTACCCTGCGGCAAGGCAGTGAGTGGAGGGTTTACCCTGCGGCAAGGCACTGATGGGGGGTTAGTACCCTGCGCAAGACAGTGAGTGGGGGCTGTACCCTGCGGCAAGGCAGTGAGTGGAGGAGGTTGTTACCCTGCGGCCAGGCAGTGATGGAGGGTTTGTACCTGCGGCAAGACAGTGATGAAGGGTTGTTACCCTGCGGCAAGGCATGTGAGTGGAGGGTTGTACCCTGCGCAAGCAGTGAGGTGGAAGGTTTACCCCTGCGCAAGGCAGTGAGTGGGAGGGTTGTACCCTGCGCAAGGCAGTGAGTGGAGGGTTGTACCCTGCGGCAAGGCAGTGAGTGGGGTTGTTGACCCTGCGCAAGGCAGTGAAGTGGAGGGTCGTACCCTGCGGCAAGGCAGTGAGTGGGGGTTGTACCCTGCGGCAAAGGCAGTGAGTTGGAGGGTTTGTACCCTGCGGCGAAGGCAGTGAGTGGAGGGTTGTACCCTGCGGCAAGGCAAAAAGTGGGGTTTACCCTGCGGGCAAGGCAGTGAGTGGGGGGTTGTACGCCTGCAGCAAGGCAGTGAGTGGGGGTTGTACCCAGCGGCAAGGCAGTGAGTGGGGGGTTTAGCCTGCGGCAAGGCAGGAGTGGGGGGCTTACCCTGCGGCAAGGCAGTGAGTGGGGGTTGTACCCTGCGGCAAGGCAGTGAGTGGGGGTTGTACCCTGCGGGCAAGGCCAGTGAGTGGGGGGTTGTACTCCTGCGGCAAGCAGTGAGAGGGGGGTTTACCCTGCGGCAAGGGCAGTGAGTGGGGGTTGTACCCTGGCGCAAGGGAGTGAGTGGGGGTTGTACCCTGCGTCAAGGCAAGTGATGGGGGTTTACCCAGCGCAAGGCAGTGAGTGGGGTTGTAACCTGCGCAAGGCCAGTGTGTGGGGGGTAGTACCCTGCGGCAAGCAGTGTGGGGGGTTGTACCCAGCGGCAAGGCATGAGTGGGGGGTTGTACCCTGCGGCAAGGCAGAGATTGGGGGGTTGTCACCCTGCGGCAAGGTAAGTGCTGGAGGGTCGTACCCTGCGCAAGGCAGTGAGTGGGGGTGTACCCTGCGGCAAGGTAGTGAGTGGAGGGTTGTACCCTGCGGCAAGGCAGTGAGTGGGGGGTTGTACCCTGCGCAAGGTAGTGAGTGGGGGTTTACCCTGCGGCAAGTCATGGTGTGGGGGTGTACCCTGCGGCAAGGCAGTGAGATGGGGGTTGTACCCTGCGGCACGTTAGTGAGTGGAGGATGTACCCTGCGGCAAGGCAGTGAGTGGGGGGTTGTATCCTGCGGCAAGGCAAGTGAGTGGGGGGTTGTACCCTGCGGCAAAGGCATTGAGTGGGGGTGTACCCTGCGGCAAGGCTGAGTGGGGGGTTTACCCAGCGCAAGGCAGTGAGTGGGGTTGTACCCTGCGCAAGGCAGTGAGTGGGGGGTTGTACCCTGCGGCAGGCAGTGAGTGGGGTTGTTACCCTGCGGCAAGGCAAGTGAGTGGGGGTTGTACCTGCGCAGAGGCATGTGTGGGTTGTACCCTGCGCAAGGCAGTGAGTGGGGTTGTACCCTTGCGGCAAGGCAGTGAGTGGGGGTTGTACCCTGCGCAAGGGCAGTGGAGTGGGGGGTTTGTACCCGCGGCAAAGGCATGATGGAGGGGTGTACCCTGCGGCAAGCAGTTGAGTGGAGGGTTGTACTCTGCGGCAAGGCAGTGAGTGGAGGTTTGACCGCGGCAAGGCAGTGAAGTGGAGGTTGTACCCTGCGCAAGGCAGTGAGTGGAGGGTTGTACCCTGCGGCAAGGCAGTGAGTGGGGGTTGTACCCTGCGGCAAGGCAGTGAGTGGGGGGTTGTACCCTGTGGCAAGGCAGTGAGTGGGGGGTTGTAACCCTGCACAGGCAGTGAGTGGGGGGGTTGTACCCTGCTGCAAGGCAGTGAGTGGGGGGCTGTACCCTGCGGCCAAGGCAGTGAGTGGGGGTTGTACCCTCGGGCAAGACCAGCAAGTGAGTGGGGGTTGTTACCCTGCGGCAAGGCAGTGAGTGGGGGGTTGTACCCTGCGGCAAGGCAGTGAGTGGGGGTTGTACCCTGCGGCAAGGCAGTGAGTGGGGGGTTGTACCCTGCGGCAAGGCAGTGAGTGGGGGGTGTACCCTGCGGCAAGGCAGTGAGTGGAGGGTTGTAACCCTCGGCAAGGCAGTGAGTGGGGGGTTGTACCCACCCAGCGGCAAGGCAGTGAGTGGAGGGTTGTACCAGCGGCAAGCAGTGAGTGGAGGTTGTAACCCTGCGGCAAGCAGGAGTGGGAGGGTTTACCCTGCCAAGGCAGTGAGTGGGGGGTTGTTATACCCTGCGGCAAAGGCAGTGAGTGGGGGTTGTACTCCTGCGACAAGCAAGTGATGGGGGGTTGTACCCTGCGGGCAAGGCAAGTGAGTGGGGGTTGTACCCTGCGGCCAAGGCAGTGAGTGGGGGGTTGTACCCTGCGGGCAAGGCCAGTGAGTGGGGGTGTACCCCCTGCGCAAGGCAGTGAGTGGGGGTTTGTAACCCTGCGCAAGGCAGTGAGTGAGGGGTTGTTACCTGCGGCAAGGCATGAGGTTGGGGGGTTGTACCCTGTGGCAAGGCAATGATGGAGGGTTGTACCCTGCGGCAAGCAGGAGTGGGGGGTTGTAACCCTGCGGCAAGGCAGTGAGTGGGGGGTTGTACCACTGCGCAAGGCTGTGAGTGGGGGTTGTACCCTGCCGGCAAGGCAGTGAGTGGGGGGTTGTAACCCTGCGGCAAGGGCAGTGAGTGGGGGGTGTTATTTGTAACCTGCGCAAGGCAAGGTAGTGAGGGTTGTAACCCTGGCGGCAAGGCAGTGATGAGGGTTTGTACCTGCGGCAAGGCAGTGAGTGGGGGGGTGTACCCAGCGGCAAGGCAGTGAGTGGGGTTGTACCCTGCGGCAAGGCAGTGAGTGGGGGTGTTGTACCCTGGCGGCAAGGCAAGTGAGTGGGGGTTGTTACCAGCTGCAGGCAAGGCAGTGAGTGGGGGTTGTAAACCCTGCGGCATTTAGGCAAGTGAGTGGGGGTTGTTACCCTGCGGCAAGGCAGTGAGGTGGGGGTTGTACCCTGCGGACAAGGCAGTGAGTGGAGGTTTGTACCCTGCTGCAAGGCAGTGAGTGGGGGTTGTACCTGGCGCAAGGCAAGAAAGTGGGGGGTTGTACGCCTGCGGCAAGGCAGTGAGTGGGGGGGTTGTACCCTGCGGCAAGGCAGTGAGTTGGGGGGTTGAAACCCTGCGGCAAGGCAGTGAGTGGGGGGTTGTACCCTGCGGCACAGGCAGTGAGTGGGGGGTTGACCTGTCGGCAAGGCAGTGAGTGGGGGGTTGTACCAGCGGCAAGGCAGTGAGTGGAGGGTTGACCTGCGGCAAGGCACTGAGTGGGGTTGTACCCAGCGGCAAGACATGTGAGTGGGGGGTTGTAACCCTGCCGGCAAGACAGGAGTTGGGGTTGTAACCCTCGGCAAGGCATGAGTGGAGGGGTTTACCCTGCGGCAAGGCACTGAGTGGGGGTTGTACCCTGCGGCAAGACAGTGATGGGGGTTGTACCTGCGGCAAGGCAGTGAAGTGGAGGTTGTACCCTGCGCAAAGGCACTGAGTGGGCGGGTTTTGACCCTGCGGCAAAGACATGAGTGGGGGTTGTACCCTGCGGCAAGGCAGTGAGTGGAGGGTTGTACCCTGCGGCAAGGCAGTGATTGGTAGGGTTGTACCCTGTCGGCAAGACAAGTGAGTGGATGTGTTGTACCTGCGGCAAGGCAGAGAGTGGAGGGTTGTACCCTGCGCAAGCGGTGAGTGAGGGTTGTACCCTGCCTGCGGCAAGGCAGTGAGGGATGGTTGTACCCTGCGGCAAGGCAGTGAGTGGAGGGTTGTACCCTGCGGCAAGGCAGTGAGTGGGGGGTTGTACCCTGCGGCAAGGCAGTGAGTGGAGGGTTGTACCCTGCGGCAAGGCAGTGAGTGGGGGGTTGTACCCTGCGGCAAGGCAGTGAGTGGAGGGTTGTACCCTGCGGCAAGGCGCAGAGAGTGAGGGTTGAACCCTGCGGCAAGGGCAGTGAGTGGAGGGTTGTACCCTGCGGCAAGGCAGTGAGTGGGGGGTTGTACCCTGCGGCAAGACAGTGAGTGGAGGGTTGTACCCTGCGGCAAGGCAGTGAGTGGAGGGTTGTACCCTGCGGCAAGGCAGTGAGTGGAGGGTTGTACCCTGCGGCAAGGCAGTGAGTGGAGGGTTGTACCCTGCGCAAGGCAGAGTGAGTGGTGGGTTGTACCCTGGCGGCAAGGCAGTGGTTGGATGGGTTGTACCCTGCGGCAGAGGCACTGAAGTGGGGGTTGTACCATGCGGCAAGACAGTGAGTGGGGGGTTGTACCCTGCGGCAAGACAGTGAGTGGGGGGTTGTACCCTGCGGCAAGGCAGTGAGTGGAGGGTTGTACCCTGCGGCAGGCACTGAGTGGGGGGTTTGTACCCTGTGGGGGGCAAGACAGTGAGTGGG
>NC_069421.1:51135877-51217339 GCF_026875155.1 Cherax quadricarinatus
GCGAAATTATTGCATACACAAATTTTCGCTTGTCTTATATGGCAAGATGAGCGTTGCTATATAAGCCAAGATTGCAAGTTGTGCCTATTCGGCACGACATATATATATATATATATATATATATATATATATATATATATATATATATAATATATATTATATATATATATATATATATATATATATATATATATATATATATATATATAGGTCTGTATATCCTAGTAAGGAGAAATCGAAGTTTGATTCATGAGGAATGTAGCTCCAGTTCCTGGGTTCAAGAGCCCCTTCAGCGGGATCGAGGCACTCAAATGAATTATTATTATTATTATAATCATAACCAAGCGCTAAACCCGTAAGGGGACTCTGTAGTTAAATGGAGCATTATGCTACATGATATCAGTGGATCGAGTCTAGACTTGTGGCATGACTGTTGACCTTTGTTTATGATGTGTTGTTCAAGGTTGTCTAAAGTAACTGTGGTGGGGTATTATCACACCCTGTGTAGTGACCCTGTGTAGTGACCCTGTGTAGTGACCCTGTGTAGTGACCCTGTGTAGTGACCCTGTGTAGTGACCCTGTGTAGTGACCCTGTGTAGTGACCTTGTGTAGTGACCCTGTGTAGTGACCCTGGTGTAGTGACCCTGTGTAGTGACCCTGTGTAGTGACCCTGTGTAGTGACCCTGTGTAGTGACCCTGTGTAGTGACCCTGTGTAGTGACCTTGTGTAGTGACCCTGTGTAGTGACCCTGTGTAGTGACCCTGTGTAGTGACCCTGGTGTAGTGACCCTGTGTAGTGACCCTGTGTAGTGACCCTGTGTAGTGACCCTGTGTAGTGACCCTGGTGTAGTGACCCTGGTGTAGTGACCCTGGTGTAGTGACCCTGTGTAGTGACCCTGTGTAGTGACCCTGTGTAGTGACCCTGTGTAGTGACCCTGGTGTAGTGACCCTGTGTAGTGACTCTGGTGTGTAGTGACCTGTGTAATGACCCTGTGTAGTGACCCTGTGTAGTGACCCTGTGTGTAGTGACCCTGTGTAGTGACCCTGGTGTAGTGACCCTGTATAGCGACCCTGTGTAGTGACCCTGTGTAGTGACGCTGTGTAGTGACCCTGGTGTAGTGACCCTGGTGTAGTGACCCTGTGTAGTGACCCTGGTGTAGTGACCCTGTGTAGTGACCCTGGTGTAGTGACCCTGTGTAGTGACCCTGTGTAGTGACCCTGTGTAGTGACCCTGGTGTAGTGACCATGGTGTAGTGACCATGGTGTAGTGACCCTGTGTAGTGACCCTGTGTAGTGACCCCTGGTGTAGTGACCTTGTGTAGTGACCCTGTGTAGTGACCCTGTGTAGTGACCCTGTGTAGTGACCCTGTGTAGTGACCCTGGTGTAGTGACCCTGTGTAGTGACCCTGGTGTAGTGACCCTGTGTAATGACCCTGTGTAGTGACCTTGTGTAGTGACCCTGTGTAGTGACCCTGGTATAGTGACCCATGGTGTAGTTACCCATGGTGTAGTGACCCTGTGTAGTGACCCTGGTGTAGTGACTCTGTGTAGTGACCTTGGTGTAGTGACCCTGTGTAGTGACCCTGGTGTAGTGACCCTGTGTAGTGACCCTGTGTAGTGACCCTGTGTAGTGACCCTGGTGTAGTGACCATGGTGTAGTGACCATGGTGTAGTGACCCTGTGTAGTGACCCTGTGTAGTGACCCCTGGTGTAGTGACCTTGTGTAGTGACCCTGTGTAGTGACCCTGTGTAGTGACCCTGTGTAGTGACCCTGTGTAGTGACCCTGGTGTAGTGACCCTGTGTAGTGACCCTGTGTAGTGACCCTGTGTAATGACCCTGTGTAGTGACCTTGTGTAGTGACCCTGTGTAGTGACCCCTGGTGTAATGACCCCTTGTGTAGTGACCCCTGGTGTAGTGACCCTGTGTAGTGCCCCTGGTATAGTGACCCATGGTGTAGTTACCCATGGTGTAGTGACCCTGTGTAGTGACCCTGGTGTAGTGACCCTGTGTAGTGACCTTGGTGTAGTGACCCTGTGTAGTGACCCCTGGTGTTATGACCCCTGGTGTAGTGACCCCTGGTGTAGTGACCCTGTGTAGTGACCCTGTGTAGTGACCTTGTGTAGTGACCCTGTGTAGTGACCCCTGGTGTAATGACCCCTGGTGTAGTGACCCCTGGTGTAGTGACCCTGTATAGTGACCCTTGTAGTGACGTTGTGTAGTGACCCTGTGTAGTGACCCCTGGTGTAATGACCCCTGGTGTAGTGACCCCTGGTGTAGTGACCCCCGTCACTAGAGAACATGACCTCACCTCCATACAAACATCAACATGTATCAACAAGTATGAAAACATTGAAAGTAGTGGCTGGGTGTTGCAACATTACACGGAGTCCAGCCTGACACTGTCTTCTCTTCATCTGCCAATAAATTCCTTCCACAAGTTGACAATCCATTTCTCAAATAGGTTTACAGTCTTCAAGGGAGGGAGGCTGCCGTTTTGCTTGTTGGGGGAGGCTGCCGTGTTGCCTGCGGGGGGAGGCTGCCGTGTTGCCTGCTGGGGGAGGCTGCCGTGTTGCCTGCGGGGGGAGGCTGCTGTGTTGCCTGCTGGGGGAGGCTGCCGTGTTGCCTGCGGGGGGAGACTGCCGTGTTGCCTGCTGGGGGAGGCTGCCGTGTTGCCTGCTGGGGGAGGCTGCTGTGTTGCCTGCGGGGGGAGGCTGCTGTGTTGCCTGCTGGGGGAGGCTACTGTGTTGCCTGCGAGGGGCTCTGAAACTGAAGCATAGAATGCATCCTCATCTCTCTCACATCAAACTTGGAAGCGCCTTGAGTATGCTAAGAGACAGCACAATAAGTGTCAGGGGCCCAAGACTGTTCAACTGCCTCTTAAATTACATAAAGGGGGATTTCCAATAGACCTCTGACTGTCTTCAAGAAGGCTTTGGAAAGTCACCTGAAGTAATAATATATGTGGCCCGGTGGCCTGATGGCTAAAGCTCCCGCTTCACACACGGAGGGCCCGGGTTCGATTCCCGGCGGGTGGAAACATTCGACACGTTTCCTTACACCTGTTGTCCTGTTCACCTAGCAGCAAATAAGTACCTGGGTGTTAGTCGACTGGTGTGGGTCGCATCCTGGGGGACAAGATTAAGGACCCCAATGGAAATAAGTTAGACAGTCCTCGATGACGCACTGACTTCTTGGGTTATCCTGGGTGGCTAACCCTCCGGGGTTAAAAATCCGATCGAAATCTTATCTTATCTTATCTTAACAGAACTATCAGTAGTAGTGTTAATATGTTTAAATAAGTGTGGGTGGCTAGCTAGTGTTGGTTGTAGTGCTGGCCACCACATGTAAGTCTATGTGGGTACAGGTATACATAAACAAAGTTACACAAATTATCATACATAGTAATATATGTGTAAATTACCCACCAGGATTACCCAAAAAAGTCAAAGTGACTTATTTCCATTGTGGTCCTTGAGGTGGACTACTGATGACTGGTTATGTTTAACACTGAGTGATATGAGGTAATAATAGTAGAAGTAACAGTACTATTAATAATAGTAGTAGTAACAGTACTATTAATAATAGTAGTAGTAGTAACAGTACTATTAATAATAGTAGTAGTAACAGTACTATTAATAATAGTAGTAGTAGTAGCAGTACTATACTATTAATAATAGTAGTGATAGTAACAGTACTATTAATAGTAGTAGTAGTAACAGTACTATTGATAATAGTAGTGATAGTAACAGTACTATTAATAGTAGTAGTAGTAGTAACAGTACTATTAATAATAGTAGTGATAGTAACAGTACTATTAATAGTAGTAGTAGTAGTAACAGTACTATTAATAATAGTAGTGATAGTAACAGTACTATTAATAATAGTAGTGATAGTAACAGCAATATTAATAATAGTGGTAGTAACAGTACTATTAATAATAGTAGTTATAGTAACAGTAATATTAATAATAGTAGTAGTAGTAACAGTACTATTAATAATAGTAGTGATAGTAACAGTACTATTAATAGTAGTAGTAGTAGTAACAGTACTATTAATAATAGTAGTGATAGTAACAGTACTATTAATAATAGTAGTGATAGTAACAGTACTATTAATAATAGTAGTGATAGTAACAGTACTATTAATAATAGTAGTAGTAGTAACAGTACTATTAATAATAGTAGTGATAGTAACAGTACTATTAATAATAGTAGTGATAGTAACAGTACTATTAATAGTAGTAGTGATAGTAACAGTAATATTAATAATAGTAGTAGTAGTAACAGTACTATTAATAGTAGTAGTAGTAGTAACAGTACTATTAATAATAGTAGTGATAGTAACAGTACTATTAATAATAGTAGTAGTAGTAACAGTACTATTAATAATAGTAGTAGTAGTAACAGTAATATTAATAATAGTAGTGATAGTAACAGTACTATTAATAGTAGTAGTGATAGTAACAGTAATATTAATAATAGTAGTAGTAGTAACAGTACTATTAATAGTAGTAGTAGCAGTAACAGTACTATTAATAATAGTAGTGATAGTAACAGTACTATTAATAATAGTAGTAGTAGTAACAGTACTATTAATAATAGTAGTAGTAGTAACAGTAATATTAATAATAGTAGTGATAGTAACAGTACTATTAATAGTAGTAGTGATAGTAACAGTAATATTAATAATAGTAGTAGTAGTAACAGTACTATTAATAGTAGTAGTAGCAGTAACAGTACTATTAATATAGTAGTGATAGTAACAGTACTATTAATAATAGTAGTAGTAGTAACAGTACTATTAATAATAGTAGTGATAGTAACAGTACTATTAATAATAGTAGTAGTAGTAACAGTACTATTAATAATAGTAGTAGTAGTAACAGTACTATTAATAATAGTAGTAGTAGTAACAGTACTATTAATAATAGTAGTGATAGTAACAGTACTATTAATAATAGTAGTAGTAGTAACAGTACTATTAATAATAGTAGTAGTAGTAACAGTACTATTAATAATAGTAGTAGTAGTAACAGTACTATTAATAATAGTGGTAGTGACACTACTATTAATAATAGTAGTAGTAACAGTACTATTAATAATAGTAGTGATATTAACAGTACTATTAATAATAGTAGTAGTAGTAACAGTAATATTAATAATAGTAGTGATAGTAACAGTACTATTAATAATAGTAGTAGTAGTAACAGTACTATTAATAATAGTAGTAGTAGTAAGAGTACTATTAATAATAGTAGTAGTAACAGTACTATTAATAATAGTAGTAGTAGTAACAGTAATATTAATAATAGTAGTGGTAGTAACAGTACTATTAATAATAGTAGTAGTAGTAAGAGTACTATTAATAATAGTAGTAGTAACAGTACTATTAATAATAGTAGTAGTAGCAGTACTATTAATAATAGTAGTAGTAACAGTACTATTAATAATAGTAGTAGTAGTGGCAGTACTATTAATAATAGTAGTAGTAACAGTACTATTAATAATAGTAGTAGTAGTAGCAGTACTATTAATAATAGTATTAGTAACACTACTATTAATAATAGTAGTGATAGTAACACTACTATTAATTATAGTAGTAGTGTTAACAAGTTTAAATAAGGCGGGTTGGCTGTGTGGCTGGCTGGCTGGCTGGCTGGCTGGCTGGTTGGCCGGCTGGCTGGCTGGTTGGCTGTGTGGCTGGCTGGCTGGCTGGCTGGCTGGCTGGCTGGTTGGCTGACTGGCTGGTTGGCTGACTGGCTGGTTGGCTGACTCTGGCTGGCTGGCTGGCTGGATGGCTGGCTGGCTGGCTGGCTGGCGGGTTGGCTGGCTGGCTGGCTGGCTGGCTGGCTGGCTGGCTGGTGGGTTGGCTGGCTGGCTGGCTGGTTGGCTGGTTGGCTGGCTGGCTGGCTGGCTGGCTGGCTGGCTGGCTGGCTGGCGGGTTGGCTGGCTGGCTGGCTGGCTGGCTGGCTGGCTGGCTGGTTGGCTGGCTGGCTGGTTGGCTGGCTCTGTGGCTGGCTGGCGAGTTGGCTGGCTGGCTGGCTGGCTGGCTGGTTGGCTGGCTGGCGGGTTGGCTGGCTGGCTGGCTGGTTGGCTGGCTGGCTGGCTGGCTGGCTGGTTGGCTGGCTGGCTGGCTGGTTGGCTGGCTGGCTGGCTGGCTGGCTGGCTGGCTGGCTGGCGGGTTGGCTGGCTGGCTGGCTGGCTGGCTGGCTGGCTGGCTGGCTGGCTGGCTGGCTGGTTGGCTGACTGGCTGACTGGCTGGCTGGCTGACTGACTGACTGGCTGGCTGGCTGGCTGGCTGGCTGGCTGACTGGCTGACTGGCTGACTGGCTGGCTGGCTGACTGACTGACTGGCTGGCTGGCTGGCTGGCTGGTTGGCTGGCTGGTTGGCTGGCTGGCTGGCTGGTTGGCTGACTGGCTGACTGGCTGGCTGGCTGGCTGGCTGGTTGGCTGACTGGCTGGCTGGTATAGGCTGCAATACTGGCCAGCAGCAGTTTTAGTGATAGCTGTCTTCAACACTCAGTGATGTAAATTAATAGTAGTAGCAGTAGTTTAAGTAGCAGTAAGTTTAAATAAGGCGGGTTGGCTGGTATAGGTTGCAGTACTGGCCAGCAGGTGGCCTACAGATGGCTGGCCTGGCTGGCTGGCCTGGCTGGCCTGGCTGGCCATCTTCAACACAGTAATGTGTTTACACCCAGTGGGTGAGGGACTCAGGGAGCCTCAGCTCTCTTATTACGTCTTTTCTGTGTCTTTCTCAATAAAAGCGTGTGTTCTGTGGCTGAATAATGTGTTACCATGAGTGTGAGTGTCCGGGGAGGTGGGTAATACTCACCATCGTCCTATAATATACCAGTAATGAGGTTAAATAGCGGTGGTGAACCTCAAACATGAGTGAATTTGTGTCTGTGTGTAGGGGCTATCTAGCCCTTCCCTATTTCAGGGCATCTCTAATTTTATCTCTCAAAATGGAGAGGTTAGAGGGAGATGGCATACGTCAGGAGTGCCATAATCCAGGGGATATAATGGGATACTAGAGGTCTGGGTATACCCTAGAGGTGCCGGTGATGTCCACTTGAAGTGTTGCCTCAGGAGCAGTTTAAGAAGAACGTGGTGACAATGCAAGCCAAGAAACGTTATTTACTCTTGTTCAGTTGCTGTGCTTTCCTCTCCTTCGGATACTTCGGTTACCATCACTTTAAAGTTCATAGACACAGTAAATGGTACCAGCACCTCTCTAGTTACTCTGAAGACTCTGATGTAGTCCATGATGAGGATATATCTCCCAGCCCGAGGTTTAGGAATAGAAGAACTACTAGGGAAAATGATGACGAGGCGGCGTTCAAAACGTGTCGGATGGAAACGTGCTTCGATTTTACGCTCTGTGAGAAAGGTTTTAAAGTGTATGTGTATCCGGTCGATGACAACGCGCCGCCCAGCAACAATTATATGAAAGTGCTCAATGTGATACAGGATTCTAATTACTACACGTCAGACCCTAGTCAAGCTTGTATTTTTGTTCTGAGCCTTGACACGCTGGATCGCGACAACCTAAGTAAAGATTACATAAGAAATATGCCTCACAGGATTCAAAGATTGCCGTTGTGGAACAGTGGACAGAATCACATAATATTTAATCTCTATTCGGGCACCTTTCCTGACTATACGGAAGATTTAGGGTTTGACGTGGGCAAGGCTATATTAGCCAAAGCCAGCATATCATACGAAAATTTCCGCCCTGGATTTGACATTTCACTTCCATTGTTTTACAAGTCACATCCTGAACGGGGCGGTGATGACGGCTACTTGGAGTCCAACAAATTTCCAGGGACCAAGAAATACCTTTTGTCCTTTAAGGGTAAAAGATACGTGTATGGTATCGGCAGCGAGACACGGAACAGCCTATACCACCTGCATAATGAGCGGGATATTGTTCTTCTGACGACCTGTAAGCACGGAGACAGCTGGAAGGAGTATAAGGATGAGCGATGTGACCATGACAATGCAGAGTATGATAGGTGAGTGTTGTGCAACTGTGTTGTTTCATAGTCTTAGGCTAGGCTTAAGCTTGCCTGATGTGCTCTGCATAACTGGGCTTTCTGCACGCACAACTAAAATGCCGCCCGTCTCTATACAAACATTGTATCATGCTGAAATGAAATATCATTATTATTATCTTCGTCTTCATGACATGTTCAGATTCTGTTATCTATAAGTGATTCCCAATGACCCGGTCTCATACCAGACCTCTTTCTATATTGGAAACGAAATACATATTTCAGGATTAAGATCTATTAAGAAGCACATATGAAAGTAAAAGCAATATTTATTATGTGTATAATACAGTGGACCCCCGCATAACGATTACCTCCGAATGCGACCAATTATGTAAATGTATTTATGTAAGTGCGTTTGTACGTGTATGTTTGGGGGTCTGAAATGGACTAATCTACTTCACAATATTCCTTATGGGAATAAATTCGGTCATTACTGGCACCTGAACATACTTATGGAGTGAAAAAATATCGTTAACCGGGGGTCCACTGTACATAAAAGTTTCATTCCTCCTGATGATTACAAGAGTCAAAATTCTATAGGAATGTATATATGTTACCTTGTATTTTGATTTACAGTAAACTCTCAGGAAAATATTGTGCTGTATATAGTGCAGTTTTTTGCAAATGTGTTTCAAAAGTTCATCCATAATTGAGTAGCATGTTCAGTACTCTGAAGGTTTTTCATGTGCTGTTCAATTTTGAATGCATGTTTTCAATTGCATTTACAAAAAAAATGCACACTATAGAGGAACTTTATATGAATGCTTACTGTATTAGCATTAAACCTAAATGTATATGAGATACAACAATAAATAGTGTCAGGGTTAAAATATTGTATGAAATAGTGTCAGGGTTTAAATATTTTATTAAATAGTGTCAGGGTTAATATTGTTCCCAGATGTTACAAAAGCTTTGTGTGATATTTATTTTGATAAGATGTATAATTATGTTCAGGCAATATATTTCTTAGATTACAGCATCAAGATAAGAGGCATCAGCATCTGATAGTTTACCCTGTTACTGCAAGGATAGTAATATTTCCCTGACTTGCTGTGCATAATAAGAGTTTGGCAAATAAAACTGTTTTGTAAGTGTAAGTTTATTCAAATACAGGTGCACATAAATACAGTTACATAAATTATCATACATAGCAGCATATGTGTAGATTACCTAGAATTATTTAGAGTTTACCCTCGATTAACACAGTAATTACAGTGCTGGGAATGTTGTGTGTACCAAAAAAAATTGTGATAATTGAACTGAAGAACATAGGGGAAAAATAGGGTCATGTTCTTAAAATTCTCAAAAATGCCATTTTTAAGTTTTGTGATTCGTTATCAATAATAGTGTTTCATTTCTTAAATTATAGTTATTGCTTATTGATCTGGAAATGCACGGAGAGTTGATGTGACCTTCTTTAATCCCTGTACAAACATGCGACATGCAGTACCATGACTTATCACCCGCTGCCACCACCACCTTGCAGCATCAGTAAAATATCAAATATTATTGATCATAAAACAAATTTTTTACTAAAAAAATATCCCTGGATTAATAACCCCAATTTTATGAAGAGAAGTCATTCCTAAAATTTTGTAAAAATGGTCAAAATAAGCATCTTAGGTTAGTAAGCTTATTCAGGTACACAAATAGAGTTATACATAAATTTTCATACATAGCAGCATATGTGTAAATTACCTAAGATAACCCAAGAAAATTAGACAAAATGACTCATTTCCATTGGGGTCCTTGTAATACTGTATTGTTTAAACCTTTATAAGAGATATACTAGGAATAAGATAAACTGAGTTACTTACATTACATCAAAGAGAGGATAGATCACAGTAATAGGTACATGTATGTTAGTAATACTAGAAATCACTCTCCTCAGCTGTGAAAGTGACGACCAGAATGCCCTCGTGATTATAAACTGTTTAATTCATATTAACAATTTTATTTAAATACATTTAAAACTGTTATTTTCCTCATATATCAGCAATAGAAATAGAGTAAAAAAGGAGTGGTGGGAAAGTCTCTTTTAATTTGTATATAAACATTATCTGAAGTATCTTCTTGTTTTAGCACTGATGATCTAAAGGACATGAAAATGCTGCATGAATTGTGTAAAGCTTGACAGGAAAATAAGCCTTGTTTGATATTTTCAAATAAGATGGCTTTGTCATCTATAAAATCTGTATTTCTGAATCAAGATTAGTGTCTCAATAGTACAGCTATAAAAGGCTGAAATAAATTACCTAATCATGTTAAGGCCAGTAACAGGGTTTATTAGTTGAAATGCTCTGTATAATATATCACTTTCATTTGAATGTACAAGAGAATGTGTTCTCATTGTTGTATCCAGATTGTAACCAAACATTTTAAACCCACCTACAGTAGCTGCCATGTAGGATTTTGAAAGAAAGATTTGAATTTGAATTTCGACTTAAATAAAATTTTAATGCACCAGGCAGACCTGCCCAGGGCCAGCCTGTGAGGCTAGGAAAACTGTCAAAACCCATCAAAGGTATATCAGATGTATATCAAAAGTACAGTTATGGAATGCCCAACTAACAACTGCAAAAAAGGGAGGAAAATTATTTATTAATTTTTGCATGTTATAATAATATCATTATTTACTACAAGTACATGTACATGATATACAGGCTTAGCTGACATCAATGACGTACTACTATATAGAAAGCCCCTAGTTATGCTGAGCATTTTGGGCAAATTAGGTCAGTGTCCCAGGTTGCGACCCGCACCAGTCGAGCACATAGTTCTGTTTCTTAATGTTCGTCCAACTGATATGAAATTCTGGGGATTATCTTCCCCGTGGCCTGATCTCAGACCAGGCCTCCAGAGTAGAAAGGAAATACAGTATTACAGGATTAAGAACTGTTAAGTTGCGTACAGGAAAGTACACCTACCATCCGACTTATGACCTGCTCAACTTACGACCACTCGACTTACGACCGTGTTTTTTATGCCAAATTTCTGGGAAATAAACAACTATTTGTGTTGTACACAGTGTTTATCCTAAACCTTACAGTATAAAATACAGTACTAACAGCATAAAAAGTAAAGTAAAACATGAAATACCAAAATAAAACAATAAAATAAAGTCATTACAAAAATGTTTTGTTGATATTCAGTAGTAAAGTTCGACTTACGACCATTTCGACTTACGACCGGTTTCTTGGAACCGAACTCGGTCGTAAGTCGGATGGTAGGTGTATAGGTATGTGTATACAGGAACCGTCTGACTTATGAGTGAGCTTGATTCCGACCAACTGGTCGTAAGTCAAAATGGATGTACGTAAGTCGATCCATAGAAAATTGCTGATAGGGATACTTCAAAAATTTAATCTTAATCTTGTAAAGCAATCATTCTTTAATGTTTGTTGTGGAAATCACTTCAATCCATTCATTATTATTGATTGGTTTTCACAAAATAGGTGAATAACTTACTTCCAAGATAATAGCCGAAAGCTCACGCATACCCAAGTACATGTACCTGGGAAATATTTTTTTTTCCCGAAAAAAACAACTTTTCAGTGTTTTTGTAAACCAGACGCATGGTCGTAAGTCAAGTAGTCGTATGTCGCGCATGTCGTAAGTCGGATGGTGAGTGTACTTAATATAAGTAGAAGCTTGCAAGATTTACCTGTCATCTTGTGTGTTCATGAGACAGAAAAGATCAGCAATCCTGCCAGAGTACAAAAAAAAAAAAATCCATTGACTTTTTTAACACCTACACTATATGCAGAGGTGAACTTTTCGTATTTGTTACTTGTCTCAGACTCCATTTTTATTATGAAAGTTATTTTGTGATGTGTATTATTTTCATTGCAGTAGTAATTCTTTTGTATTGTCAGATTTTATGATTTGTTAACTAAAATGTCTTAGAGGCAAAGCATTATGTATGGTCAAGGTCTTGTAACACTTGCTGCTCCCGTTCTCTTGCCAGTAAAGAAGCACAGTGGAACCTTGGCACTCAAACTTAATTCATTCTAGGAGGCCGTTTGAGTGCTGATCTGTCCGAGTACCGAACAAATTTTTCCCATGCAATTTTCTTTTTAGTTGGCTGTTATCACTAACCTCTTAGGCCTCATGGTGACTTATTTAAACAAATAATATAAAAAAGCACCAAAAAATTCAATTTTTTTATTTTTTATTATCACACTGGCCGATTCCCACCAAGGCAGGGTGGCCCGAAAAAGAAATTACTTTCACCATCATTCACTCCATCACTGTCTTGCCAGAAGGGTGCTTTACACTACAAAGATGCATGAAATAGTTTACCTGGAGTTTACCTGGAGAGAGTTCCGGGGGTCAACACCCCCGCGGCCTCCTGGTGGATCAGAGCCTGATCAACCAGGCTGTTGCTGCTGGCTGCACGCAAACCAACGTACGAGCCACAGCCCGGCTGGTCAGCGAAGTTCTGACAGGTCATGTTTGTTTGGTCGAATGCCAAGGAAATGTCCAACTACCGAATTGTTTGAGTATGGAGCTGTTCAAGTAACGAGGTTCCACTTCACCTATGATTTAGTCGACTACTATAAGTCACATCTTGAGGGATGAGGGCCTAAGGACCTTAATGATAATAAGTCATACTGCTTGGTTAGGTCATCTTGGGTTATTAACCTGGCATTAATATTCTGAATAAAGTAGTCTTCATCTGTGATAGCAGTACGATATTTACTGGACCAGTGTACCGGCTGAAACCCCCTGCAGGGCCTTCAAGAGAAATTTTGTAAGGCAGAACAAGACAACTTTGGGGTCCCTGGGGGGCAGGCAGAGGCTTCTCTCAAAATTGAGAATTTGAAGTCCCAGTAAGCTAGTAGAAGTTCTCAGTCAGATAATCAAAAGCTCCAGCTGTAGGCCATCATATGACTAAGACCAGTGTTAGGAAACAGTTGGCCTGTTTCCTGACGAATCTGTACTAACCTGACCTTTAACGTTGTTTGAACCTCTGACATATGCAAGCAAATAATGTGTATCCCATATTTTATTTGTAACATATAGCTGTTTTTACAAAGTCTTTGTTTGTCTTTAGTATTTACTATTTCTTACCATATATAATTTGGTTACTTTAATATAGTATTTTGCTTTTTATTACTTGTTAGGTTATCTTTTGGTGATTCTGGGATTATCTGCCTCGTACCCAGTCTTGGACCAATCCTAGATTGGCTTGGTTGTCAGTGCTTTTGCTTCACACTGAGTGTCTGTGGTTCGATCCTCAACATGGGTGGAAATGCTGGGCGTGTTCCCTTACACCTGCTTTCCTTGTTCACCTAGCAGTAAGTAGGTACCTGGGTGTTAGTCACCTGGTGTGGGTTGCATTCTTGGGGACAAGATTGAAGGACCACAATGAAAATAAGACAGCCCTCCATGATGCACTGGCTTTTTTTTGGGTTATCCTGGGAGGCTAACACTGGGTTAAAAATATAAACAAATCTCATCTTAAAGAATTTTTAAGAAGCACACAGGAAAGTAGACACATGTACTAAATGTAAGTTTTTAAGATTTACCAACCATCTTACATGTCCATGAGATACAAAAAAAAATAAAAAAAATCATCAGTCCTGCCAGTGTGTAAAAAAAAAAAAAAAAAAAAAAAGTTACCATATCGCACTTATTTGAGAGGACAGTAGTACCCCTCTGGATGGTTGCTGTCTACCAACCTACTAACTTACCAGTATCTGTTTTTGGATATTTAAGGCAGATGTTTTAAATTTTTATTATTATCCATAAAATTATTTGGCAAATTATTTGAAATAATTCCTTTGGATTTATTGGGTTATTCTAGTTTAATTAACTCATCATCATGTATCATCATTGTATGTTTATATTGATTAACAGTGTAAAGTGAAAAACTGTAAACTGTGTCAGTATGTATAGTACTGTATATACAACATTTTTATGATTTTACCCTGAATATAAAATAAATATTTTTTATTATAATAATCTTCATTTCTACAAGTACATGTACAAGGTATACAAGCCTAGCTGACATTGACATACTATGTTGAATGCCCCTTGTTATGCAGAGCATTTTGGGCAAATTAGGTTAATTGCAGGAGATGCAACACTCCCCAATGAAAAGCAGGGATGCCACAAGTACACTGAGACAAAACACGATAAGTGTCAGGGGTCCAAGACTGTTCGGCTACCTCCCAGCATGTATAAGGGGGATTACCAATAGACCCCTGGCTGTCTGCGAGAAGGTGCTGGACAGGCACCTAAAGTCAGTACCTGACCAGCCGGGCTGTGGTTCGTACGTCAGTTTGCATGCGGCCAGCAGTAACAGCCTGGGTGTTCAGACCCTGATCCACCACAAGGCCTGGTCTCAGACCGGGCTGCGGGGGCGTTGACCCCTGAAATCGTCTCCAGGTATACTCCAGGATGCAGCTCGCACCAGTCAGCTACTACCCAGTTACCTATTTACTGCTAGGTGAACAGGGACAAGAGATGTCTTAAAAACAAACTGGCACAATACCATGACTGAAACGATACACAAATAACTCACACGTAGGAGAGAGAGAGAGAGAGGGAGAGAAGCTTTTGACTTTGTAAATGGTCCAAGTCAGGCTGAAACATTGTCATAAGCTGCTGTCTCCTATGTTCAGATGGCTTAAGGAAACACGTCCTAATGTCTCCACCTGTACCGGGAATCGAAACATGGACCTCAGTGTTACCAGTGTTAAGAAGTGCTGTTAAGCAAATATTTATTAATCCTTTAACTCAGTTGCTAAATATATAAAGTGCAGTGGTACCTCAAGGTTCAAACAGCTCCCAACTCGAACAATTATGTAAGTGTATTTTTGTAAGTGCTTTTGTAAGTGTATTTTTGGGGGTCTGAAATGGGCTAATCTAAAATACATTATTCCTTATGGGAACAAATTCATTCGATATCGGCACTTGAACAGCCTTTTGGAACGAATTAAGTTCGTTATCCTTATTTTAGATTTTTGTTTTGTACAGATTATTATAGAAAGGATGTATGTTGTGAAAGAAGTAATGACTTAAAGCTTTTAAGTGCTTGTAATTCTGATCTTCCACTTCCACTTCAGGGTACAGGCATACCTTACTAATATGGCGGGTTAGCTTCCAGACTGCCACTTTAATGCATTACGTCTTATATGCCAGTGCATATAAAATCTTAAAACATGTTTGCACTATTATTTATTAAGTACACAATAGCACTAGGCTTATAAAAAACTGCAAAATTAAAAAAAAAAATTAAAATTGTGGAAAACCATCTTGAGAGCAGGACAAGTGCCAAAAATAATGAACATGAAAAGCACTGTATTAGTGAAGTGCTGTAAAGTGAGCACTGTATTAACCCTTTGACTGTTTCGGTCGTATATACACGTTTTACGAGCCACCTTGTTTGACGCATATATACTCATAAATTTTAGCGGCTTCAAATCAAGCAGGCGAAAGCTGGTAGGCCCACATGTGAGAGAATGGGTCTGTGTGATCAATGTGCATCATATAAAAAAAATCCTGCAGCACGCAGTGCATAATGAGAAAAAAAAACTCTGACTTTTTTTTTTTTTTAATTAAAATGCCTACTTTGTGGTCTATTTTCGTATAGTATTTATGGCTGTATTCTCGTTTCCTTGATCTCATTTGATAGAATGGAAAACATATTATAGAAATAGAGGTGATTTTGATTGGTTTTATTAAAAAAAGAACCTTGAAATGGAGCTCAAAGTAGGGGAAATGTTTGATTTTTGCTGATGTTCAAAAGTAAACAAATGATGTCATTGTCCAATAAATATCCAACTAGCCATTCTGATATGCAGTCATGAATGGGTTGATGTTATTTATACAATTATTACAATATTGCAGTAGTCTGCATAACAGTAAATCATCTATTTTTTGTTGGAATAAAAATTCAAAATAGAAAACAAGAGTAATACCATAGGGGTCTGGAGACGTGACTGATGAACAAAGAAAATGTTATTTTAGAGCCAGGAATGTCTGCATTGTTCATCCTGGACCCTATTTTGAAATTGTCATATTTTTTAATTTTCATGAAACTGGCCAAATTGCAAATTTCTGACCATGTTATTGGGTAGTTGAAATCGGTAAAAGGGCAGTTTCTTGTACTCAGTCGATAGAAAAAATGGAGTTCTAAAGAAATAGCTATGAATTTGGTCGACTGGAACAAAGGAATTAACTGAAAATAGGGCTCAAAGTGGGCGAAATCGCCGATTTGTAAATACATATCGCCGAGGTCGCTAACTTCACGAGAGCGTAATTCCGTAAGTTTTCCATCACATTTCATACTTTTGGTGTCATTACCATCAGGAAAAGATTCTCTATCATTTCATAAGAAAAAATATATATATATATATTTTTTTTTTTTTAATTTTTGCTACACCAGGAGAGACCTCAGGATTAGGGGTTGCGACAGTCAAGGGATTAATAGGTATATTAGGTGTGACTTTGTCAATGGTCCAAGTCGGACCGAAACGTCGTCGTAAGCTTCTCTCTTTTATGTGCGGGTTATTTGTGTATCGTTCCAGTCACGGTATTGTGCCTTTTTGTTATTTATTTATTGATTAATAGGTATGCCTGTACTTTATTAAAATAGTGGAGCACCAAATATTTAAAATATGTATGTACTACTGTTAAAAAAACTTGTTTTAGTTTGTAGGTGGTCTGATGCTCTGACAATGATTGGTCACATGTTCTGACCATTGGTTGGTTTATGTTGATGGAAGGCAAAATATGCAGATGTGCTTTTCTTCTTTTTGTCATGCAAGAGAAACAAACCAGTGTGCCCGGCATACCCAGTTTTGTTAGGTAAAAGGACACAAGTGCACCTAATGTGATGTTCTTATGGCAATGTTTCTCTCTCCAGGAGCTTTGTCAAGACATTACAAACAAGATATGGACATGCATATATAGATATTAGAGTGAGATAGCAAGGCATAATATAATTGTAGTAGAAATACAGTGGACCCTCGACCAACGATGGCATCGTATAACGTTAAATTCAACTAGCTATACATTTTAACGCTAACATTTTGCCTCGACTAACGATATTCGGTCTTGGGTACCAATTAATATCGTTAGTCGAGGGTCCACTGTACTAGTAGTAGCAGCAACCGTGATGGTAGCGTTTATTATTTTGAGATGCACCCAGTTTTGTTGACACCCCACACCACTTGAATTCTATTTTTTCACTGATTTTTGGTGAATTTATTTTGGATGTGATTCTTCATTGTCTTTTTTCAGAGTAGTTAACACCTGTAGTTCCTTCTTGTTAGAGTAATGAAGATGTGAGAGAGAAGCTACAGAGACATTGGGAGTGCAGAGTATCCCCAGGTGAAGCATAAAACTTATTGTGCAGAGGCTCCTTGACTTACACTGGGATTATGTTCTGCTGAACCCATCATTAGTTGAAAGAATCATAAGTCAAACATGAATATATATATGATAAATAAGTAAATAAATAACTACTGTGACTGAATAAGTAAATAAAATAATTACTATAACTAAATACTGGTATTTAGTAAAAGTAAAAAATATGAATAAAAGTTTATCCTGTCAATAAATGTACAGCACTGTACAGTAAAAAAAAGCTTTATGGTACATTGCACCTATTGTAAGTCAAAATATTGTAAGTCGAACCATTGTAAAGCGAGGAGTATCTGTACGTATTATGATTTAAGGAAAAAATAGGAAATCACGCTAGAAATTGGAAAATGGAGCAAATGTAATTCTTCTGTTGTAAAGTATGGTACGTTGTACATAGAAAAATATATAGCTATTTCTCATCACTCACCCCTGACAATATCCAGTCTAGAGGTCTCTGAAGTGCTGCTCTCTCACTTGGTATCTTAGCATTTCTGTGCTCTGCAGTGCCTTGCTCTAACATTTTAGAAGACCAAACTAATGGTTACATTGAAGAAAACTTGCATTGTACAGCTTCCATATTCTATGTGATTCTTACGTTGTAGGCTTACCTGCAGTGTGCTGTTACTCTATTGAATATGTCAGTTACATTGTGGGAACACTTGAAGTGTGTGGCCTCCATATTCTATATGATCGTATATGATGACAATTACACTGTGGTAACAAAAGCCAGCTATGCTTCCCAGTCATGTTCAGTCACACAATAGATTTCATAGTTGAGGTATATAATTAAATTTGTCATCCTGAGGTGGGGACTTCAGTATTGCAATGAGGCTACCATCAATCATTCCATTAAGGGTTCAACAGCTATAGCAGCTTCAAAGGTTTGATTTCAATAGCACTGGAGTTACTATCACCGCTAATTACCATCTGTGATTATGGTGTACCCTGTACTCTGCTGCACGTGTTGGGCAACAGTAGGAAAAAAAAAAAACCAGTCGTGCCTTTAATGGCTCCAGTCAATAAGTGTTGGTGCATAGTAGAGGCACTCAGTGAAAGTACTTTGTACCATATTGGTTTCACTTTGGGCTTTTAAATGTTGGCATGAATCTCCTGGGCCAGGTCCCAGACCAGGCCATATGACTCATGAAGTCATAATAACGCGAATGTAAATAAACCAGAGAACAGGTGGAGTTTGAACTCTTGACCATAGAGTGGTAAAACTCCAGACCAGTGGCTTATATACACTGGCTCACCATGGGTTTGAAACCCCATTCATTCCTTGGTTATTTTTTCAGGCCATATGGTTCATGACCTTATTGTTCTGGCTGTTGGTACTAGTAGCATATAGTCCAGTGTAAGCACCACAGCCTGGAGCCAGGCTGTGGTGCTTACACTGGAAGTAATTTGAGAAACTTGTCAAGTTTCCTCTTGAAGACAGCTAGAAGTGTGTTTGTAATTTCTCATATGTATGAAGGGAGATTCTTGAAAAATCTTGTTTCCTCTAAACTTACCAAGTTACCTCTTAGTGTACTTATTCTTCCTTTGCTTTTCATTGGCTACTTTGTAAATTCTGCCAAGTCTCTTGGTCTTGTAAGGAGTAATTTCACTGTGAAGATTTGGAAGCAATTCGTGCAGTATTTTAAAGGTATAGATTATGATGCATCTTGCTTCACCTGTGTTGCAGGAAGTACAGCAGCATCACCTGTGTTGCAGGAAGTATGTTAGCTTTGCCTGTGTTGCAGGAAGTACAGTAGCTTCACCTGTGTTGCAGGGAGTACAGTAGCTTCACCTGTGTTGCAGGGAGTACCCTTATTTTGATCAAAGATGATTACAGGAGGGCCCCACTTATTCAGCAGGTTAGGTTCTGGGCCCTGCTTATGCAGCAGGTTAGGTTCTGGGCCATGCTTATGCAGCAGGTTAGGTTCTGGGCCCTGCTTATGCAGCAGGTTAGGTTCTGGGCCCCACTTATACACCAGGTTAGGTTCCAGGCTATTGCTGTAAAGAGAAAATCTCCATAAAGTGAAACAGCCTCTTTTTACTTTCAAATACATATAAAAGCCTGATAACATGTTTATACTATCATACATTAAGTGAGCAATAGAGCTAGGCCTAAAAAAGGCATATACAGTACACACATTACTTAAAGCATTTTTGTCCTTTATACATTGAGCGGGGAATATATTTATTGTAGGAAGTCTGAATAAATGAAGAAGGGGTATAATTGAAAACCGCTGCATTATTGAAATGCTGTAAAGCAAAGCGCTGTAAAGTGAAGCCAACCTGTGCTTCTGATTTTTCGAATGCTCTGTGACCCCTGTTACTGTTAGTGTAGTTAGTGAAGCGCTAAACACTTATGGGTTATACAGTCCTTGGAATATAGGAGGAAAATGGGATTGCTCCAATGGAGGGATTGGTCCAATTCCTCAAATCAAGATTCCCTCACCAGCATCAAGGTATCTTCCTTGAGGGGTATTCTCAGTAATAACTGATACTACTGGTAACTGATACATTATGGCCTTCTGTAGTTAATTCTCTCACTGGCTTTCCCTTGCTTGAGAGTCAGGTTCAGGAAATTGTTCAGCTGGCAAGGAAATTACCAGGTGATGGTTTTGAAGATATGAATGAAGATGTGAATGAGCTCTTAGAAGATGATGATGATGAAGACAGGAGTCCAGAGGAAATGTTGGCAGAGCTCGATGCACAGATAAAAGGAAGCCACATACAGAAGATGAAGAACCTGAAGAAAAGCAGTTAACATTGCAGCAGTTATGTGAGCAGTTCCATGTTGCTGCTAAACTAGCAGACTCTTTCACTGAAGAGGACCCTGACAAATCTAGTAGTAGTGCTTTGAAACGGGGTCTAGACCAGCTGATGATGCCTTACTGTCAGCTGTATAATGAACTGCAGGGTAAAAGAACCCAGATATCCATTACAGAATTTATGCACACTCCAGTACAACCATTGACTTTAGTACCAGAACCTCTACCATCCACTTGTGCTGACAACCAACAACCATCTACCTCAGCCCAGTAGGGCCAGACCATGCATCTCGACTCTCTTCACAATCATCCACAAACAACAGCACCCACAATTTAAGGTAAGAAATTTTATTATTTCTGTTGCATTTGTAGTCTTAAGCAGTAAAAAACATAATATATCATAATGAACTACAATTACACATTCACTTTTATTTTTGTAAAATCTGTTGGTCTAAAAAAAAGTTGTTTGGCTTTTTGGGGGCTCCCAGGAACGTAACCCAATTTTTCCCTCAGGTTCTTCAGTTTATCTAACATGGTTTTACCTAACACAGCATTTTCATGAACGTAACTACTGTGTAATATAACAAGTCTACTGTATCTATTGATAATTGTGACCTGAGGCAAATATCTATTGATGTAACTGATAATTAAGATCCAGAGCAACTCTATTGATGTAATTGATGATTGTGACCTGAGGCAACTATTTCCTGATGTAATTGATGAATTGTGACCCAAGGCGGCTATCTCTTGATGTAATTAATGATTCAGTGTGACCCGAGGCAACTGTCTATTGATGTAATTGATGATTGTGGCCTGAGGCAACTATCTATTGATGTAATTGTTGATGATTCATTGTGACCATATTTACTTGACAGTAGACATAATATATTGTTATATCTTTTCTTGTGTGTATACTGAGAGCAACAGTGCATGTACACCTGGAGGTGTACCTTTGATGAATTTCCAGAGTTTTCCTAGTCCCAGCCCTGGGCCAGGATTGTCTGGTCCTTGCCTGGCCCACCAGGCTGTTACTGCTAGTGGCCCTTTGGCCCACATATCCATCCATCTATCCATCACAGCAGAGGTACTTGCCCAATTTTCTCTTTGTATATGTCAGTTGCACTTTGAGTTTAAACACTGGAGGCACATATTTGGGATGCAATTATTTATGACTGGTGGTGAACAGTGACCTCTCGGGTAGCAGATAGACTTTAAACCCAACTAGCCAAGCTACAAACCATCAGTGTATGTTAGGAAAGCAGTTTTAATGTACACTTTACAGGAGCAACTTGTTAGCAAGCGAGGCCTTGAATTTACAGCTCTATTAGCAAGCGAGGCCTTGAATTTACAGCTCTATTAGCAAGAGAGGCCTTGAATTTACAGCTCTATTAGCAAGCGAGGCCTTGAATTTACAGCTCTATTAACAAGCGAGGCCTTGAATTTACAGCTCTATTAGCAAGCGAGGCCTTGAATTTACAGCTCTGTTAGCAAGCGAGGCCTTGAATTTACAGCTCTGTTAGCAAGCGAGGCCTTGAATTTACAGCTCTATTAGCAAGCGAGGCCTTGAATTTACAGCTCTATTAGCAAGCGAGGCCTTGAATTTACAGCTCTATTAGCAAGCAAGGCCTTGAATTTACAGCTCTGTTAGCAATCAAGGTCTTAGATTTACAGCCTTGTTGCCTTCAAGACCATCACTTTCCTGAAAGCAAACACAGTGTAGAGAATATAACACGTTGCAAAACAAGCCTTCTATGTCACTGAATTTTATGATATAATATAGCACACTGTGTGGGAAAATTGACATCAGTAAAGGATTTCTTATAACTACATCTCTCTCTTTACCATCGTGTTGGTATCTTATTCCATTAAGAAGAGGTAAAAAGGAAATATATACCTAGAAGTGTATTTCTCTAAGTGTGTATACACTGAGAGGTTCGCCGGGTCGCCATCTGGAGAAGACCCGGGCCGGAAGTACCGGCAAACTAGCATCAATCAACTGAGAGTTTAATCCCTATTTTAGGGATTAAAGTATTCTTGACTGGTAGTGAAAAGGTTGCACGCAGCCTTAATGACCCCCCCCCCCCAAAAAAAAAAAAAAATAATTGGTCTATAAATACCATAGTATTTTTTTATTTTAAAGGGTGGACTGTGGTAAGTCCAGTGGAAGCCTCGGTCCAGATGACGCAAGCTCCAAAGGCGGGTCATCATCTGACTGAGACCCGCATCAGGAAACACTTGTCCTGTTTCCTGACAAACCTTACCTAACCTAACCTTAATGACTCCTCGTGTAGTGTGATAAGGCTGTAAGTCCATATTAACCTAAACAGAAGACAGATTCCCAAATATTAACCTGCTGTGATGGATATGTGACTTAGCGAGCCACTACTGCAACAGCCTGGTACAAGGACCACCACCAGACATAACAACAGCCTGTTGACCATGGCAAGTGCCTACCAGGGTCCTGCCAGCCTGATCCAGGACTGGGCTGGTGGAGTAAGGGGAACACTGGAACCAACCAAGTTTTATAGCTCCCTCAATTCATTACTCATCATTTTATTTTTTTTTTCAAGGGGTAAGAGAATAGCTTCCTGTGCCTTTTGTGTTTTCTATTTTTCTAACTTTTAACCCGTAAACGTCCCCCAGCAGATCTCGTTCAAAAGTGTAGCGCTACAAAAGTAGATCTATGTTTTTTTACACATTTTCAAATGTAAAAAAACAAAAAGAAGATCTACTTTTTTTACATACTACTTCAAATGTGAAAAAAAAACTACATATAACGTTATTGGACCGTTTATGGGCTAAGTTTTGTCAACTGGCAATACTAGTTTTTGGCCTTTTGAATACAGGAAGACCCCACTTATACAGCAGATTTAAGGTTCCAGGCTACCGCTGTAAAGCAAAAAGTTCTGTAAAGTGAAACATAACCTTTTCTCACTTTCAAATGTATTTAACATGTTTACATTATCATATATTAAGTGAGCAATAGAGCTAGGCTTTACAAATGCATATACAGTACACACATTACTTACTCTAGGATATTTTCATCCTTAGCTTATAGTGAATGGTGAATATATTTATTGTAGGAATCGGAATAAATGAAAATTGGGGATGACAGTGGACCCCGCAAAAACATTACCTCCGAAGTCGACAATCATTAATGATTAAGTAAGTGGCCTGTTAGTACGTGTATGTTTGGGGTCTGAAATATGGACTAATCACTTCACAATATTTCTTATGGAACAATTCAGATCAGTACTGGCACCTGAACATACTTCTGGAGTGAAAAAAGATCGTTAACCGGGGGTCCTCTTGTAATTAAAAAACTGCGTATTAGTGAAACACACCCTGTAAAAGCAAGTGCTGTAGAGGGGGCCCTTCTTACATATGTACAGTGACCGCCCCGTTAACGATACTTTTTCTCACTCCGAAGTATGTTTCAGTCCAGTACTGACTCGAATTTGTTCCCATTAAGGAAATTGTGAAGTAGATTAGTCCATTCAGCCCCCCAACATACACAACAAACGCACCCTAAGACATAAATACACTTACATAATTGGTCGCATTGGGAGGTGATCGTTATGCGGGGGTCCACTGTACTTTCATTTCTAGTCTTAAATCTGTGTATGAAGTTTACTTCCTCTTGAAATTCATTCTACCTTCCTCTCAATTTTTTTTTAACACATCAGTCATCTGCACTAATTCAGGTTGACCTGAAAAAGAAGAAACACTTTCATCATCACTCCATCATTGTCTTGCCAGAGGCATGCCGATACTACAGTTCAAAAACTTCAACACATCTCCAACCCTACGTTTGTCATATCTAGTCTTAAATCTGTGTATGGAGTTATCCTCTTCCACTTCCGGTCCCTTGTACTACCATGAGACTGCTAAATAAATTGCTATCATCTCCGTGACTCACTTAAGCTTCCAATTATATCTCCTTGTGTGTAATCTTTGCATATTAAGAACTGTCTTTTATTTTGTAATAATATACCTCCTTGGTTCTCACTCCCACACTTTTTTTTTTTCAACAAGTCGGCTGTCTCCCACCGAGGCAGGGTGACGCAAAGAGAAAGAAAATCCCCGAAAAGAAAAAACTTTCATCATCATTCAACACTTTCACCTCACTCACACATAATCACTGTTTTTGCAGAGGTGCTTAGAACACAACAGTTTAGAAGTATATACGTATAAAAACACACAACATATCTCTCCTATAATAATTGAGTCAAGTACAGAAATATAAACTTTATTTCTTTTCTGCAGTATACAAATGTAGTTTACATGTTATAAAATATTGTTAAACACAAAAGAAAGTCACTAACATGTGGTGCATTTTAGTCCTCACGTAATAATGAATTCGCAGCTTCATCTAAGGGACTGATTAGTTCATCTTCTACTGTCTCCGGTGTATATGCTTTGTATTGAATTAAAAATGCCACTGGTTAGTGAAATGCCTTTAAAATAAAGATACCCAGGTGTTGCTTAAGTCCCTCCTACTAAGGTTGGCAGAATTATCATGTTAAAACTACTACTGCCTCCACTGTTATATTTGCTTTCATTTGACTGAAGAAGTTTGTTGAGCAGGCAAAAGTACTCAATAATAAAGATACACAAGTGTTGGACATGTGTCTTAGTGATCAACTTGTTGGTACATTTTGTAAAATGGTGAATCTGCATTAACTAGTCTAGTCAGGACTCCTTCAAGGTACATAAATAGGATATTGCGTAATAGCGAAGTCACATAAAGTGAATCCACGTTACCCAAGGGAGAATTAAAGGAGGTGAGGTGAAGACCTGTGTGAGGAACTCCTTGAAGACACGAGTCTCTGGGTAATTCCTCTCATACTCTACATGAATGGATGAAATTGATGTCTCAAGAGGGAGAGTTCTCCTCGTAGTCGAGTCTTTTTTCGTGCTTGTTGCAAGGTTAGCTTTCACGACAGCTGTTTTTTCTTCATCACGGAGGGTCCCTTGATACCATTACAGTTCTCTTCATCCTGGGAAGTGGAGCTGATATTCCATTTCTCAGATGAAGTTTGATTAGTCTTCCATTCCCCAGCTGCTTCGTGACTCCTCCAGATTCACCTTCATGAATGTAATTAATAATAATAATAATAATAATAATAATAATAATAATAATAATAATAATAACTGGGCTACATCTATGACTGGGATAAAGGTTTTTGTTTTACTGTTAATTTTTCAAGTTCCTCCATGAAGACAGTTGCGTGACTACTGTCTTCTGATGCATCATGAGGTTAATGCACTCATAAGAAAGCACCAAATCTGAAGGGTCATTGTCGTAACTTTCCTCTTATGTTTTTGATATACCTTTGATGGGTTCGAGAGTTTTCCTGTTTGCCCTTGTCTGGTGCCAGATGAGAACACAAGTACTTTTATGCTTGTTGAGTTCTTCTCTTATTGAAGAATATAAGCCACATTAATGTGGTTGGTATAACTCAAGAATATAAGCCACATTAATGTGGTTGGTATAACTCAAGAATATAAGCCACATTAATGTGGTTGGTATAACTCAAGATATAAGCCACATTAAATGTGGTTGGTATAACTCAAGAATATAAGCCACATTAATGTGGTTGGTATAACTCAAGAATATAAGCCACATTAATGTGGTTGGTATAACTCAAGAATATAAGCCACATTAATGTGGTTGGTATAACTCAAGAATATAAGCCACATTAATGTGGTTGGTATAACTCAAGAATATAAGCCACATTAATGTGGTTGGTATAACTCAAGAATATAAGCCACATTAATGTGGTTGGTATAACTCAAGAATATGAGCCACATTGTTCCATACTATGGAACAATGCTCTTCTCCAGACTGAGGGACTGACCACCTCAAAACTTTAAGGGTGATGGACTGATTACATCGTCTTCAAGTATCTTCTGCTTCTATCAACTTTTCTGTACTCGACTGAAGAAGCCTACTGTGTAGGCGAAACGTTTCAAAATAAAGATACCTAACTGTTGCATATGTGTCTTACCTAACAGCTTCAGTAGTGTTTATCACTGGCTGTATTTTTCCCGTCTGTCATGCTGATATTAATTACTTTTTAAATCCATATAGTATGTAATAATGAGAGTAACGAAATGCGCTGGCAAGATTGATGGTGTTTTTATTGCCTCTAGTGAACATTTAAGGTAGAAGAAGAAATGCAGGTAGGCGGGGGAGGTACTACAAGTTTTAGGCTGGTAGATAGCAACCATGCAGGGAGGTACCACCATCCTTAGGTTGGTAGACATCAACTATCTAGGAAGGTACCACCATTCTTAAGTTGATAGATATCAAACATCCAGGAGGGGCTAAAAGCGGGCTAGGTCTGGGGGGCTAACAGCAGGTCAGGTCTGGGGGGCTAACAGCAGGCCAGGTCTGAGGGGCAATTAGCAGGCCAGGTCTGAGGGGCAAACAGCAGGCCAGGTCTGGAGGCCTAACAGCAGGCTAAGTTTGGGGGGGCTAACAGGTCAGGTCTGGGGGCCTAACAGCAGGCCAGGTCTGTTGATACAGCAGACCAGGTCTGAGGAGGCAGCAGCTGACTAGGTCTGGGGAGGCAGCAGCAGACCAGGTCTGGGGAGGCGGCAACAGCAGACCAGGTCTGGGGAGGCGGCAGCAGGAGACCAGGTCTGGGGGAGGCAGCAGCAGACCAGGTCTGGGGAGGCAGCTGCAGACCAGGTCTTGGGAGGCGGCAGCAGCAGACCAGGTCTGGGGAGGCAGCAGCAGACCAGGTCTGGGGAGGCGGCAGCAGCAGACCAGGTCTGGGGAGGCGGCAGCAGGAGACCAGGTCTGGGGAGGCAGCAGCAGACCAGGTCTGGGGAGGCAGCTGCAGACCAGGTCTTGGGAGGCGGCAGCAGCAGACCAGGTCTGGGGAGGCAGCAGCAGACCAGGTCTGGGGAGGCGGCAGAGCAGACCAGGTCTGGGAGGCGGCAGCAGCAGACCAGGTCTGGGGAGGCGGCAGCAGCAGACCAGGTCTGGGGAGGCGGCAGCAGCAGACCAGGTTGGGAGGCGGCAGCAGCAGACCAGGTCTGGGGAGGCGGCAGCAGCAGACCAGGTCTGGGGAGGCGGCAGCAGCAGACCAGGTCTGGGGAGGCGGCAGCAGGAGACCAGGTCTGGGGAGGCAGCAGCAGACCAGGTCTGGGGAGGCAGCTGCAGACCAGGTCTTGGGAGGCGGCAGCAGCAGACCAGGTCTGGGGAGGCAGCAGCAGACCAGGTCTGGGGAGGCGGCAGCAGCAGACCAGGTCTGGGGAGGCGGCAGCAGGAGACCAGGTCTGGGGAGGCAGCAGCAGACCAGGTCTGGGGAGGCAGCTGCAGACCAGGTCTTGGGAGGCGGCAGCAGCAGACCAGGTCTGGGGAGGCAGCAGCAGACCAGGTCTGGGGAGGCGGCAGCAGCAGACCAGGTCTGGGGAGGCGGCAGCAGCAGACCAGGTCTGGGGAGGCGGCAGCAGCAGACCAGGTCTGGGGAGGCGGCAGCAGCAGACCAGGTCTGGGGAGGCGGAGCAGCCCGACCAGGTCTGGGGAGGCGGCAGCAAGCAGACCAGGTCTGGGGAGGCGGCAGCAGCAGACCAGGTCTGGGGAGGCGGCAGCAGCAGACCAGGTCTGGGGAGGCGGCAGCAGCAGACCAGGTCTGGGGAGGCGGCAGCAGGAGACCAGGTCTGGGGAGGCAGCAGCAGACCAGGTCTGGGGAGGCAGCTGCAGACCAGGTCTGGGGAGGCAGCTGCAGACCAGGTCTGGGGAGGCAGCAGCAGACCAGGTCTGGGGAGGCGGCAGCAGCAGACCAGGTCTGGGGAGGCGGAGCAGCAGACCAGTCTGGGGAGGCGGCAGCAGCAGACCAGGTCTGGGGAGGCGGCAGCAGCAGACCAGGTCTGGGGAGGCGGCAGCAGCAGACCAGGTCTGGGGAGGCGGCAGCAGCAGACCAGGTCTGGGGAGGCGGCAGCAGCAGACCAGGTCTGGGTAGGAAGGAGGTTGTGTTGGCGTCAGTCTGACCGAGTTATGCAGTGTAATCTGGTGATGTAGGTGATCATTATCTGTCACTGCAATGTTGTAGCTGTCACTGTTGTTATTATTATTATTATTATTGTAATCGACTTAAGCTCTAAACCCGCCAGAGTCACACAACTCTGTGCAGTGTTGTAGTTGCCTAGTCTATCTCTGTAGTGTTGTTGTTTGATCTGTCACTGCAGTGTTGCTTGATCTGTCACTGTAGTGTTGTTGTTTGATCTGTCACTGTAGTGTTGCTTGATCTGTTACTGTAGTGTTGCTTGATCTGTCACTGTAGTGTTGTTGCTTGATCTGTCACTGCAGTGTTGTTGTTTGATCTGTCACTGTAGTGTTGTTGCTTGATCTGTCACTGCAGTGTTGTTGTTTGATCTGTCACTGTAGTGTTGTTGCTTAATCTGTCACTGTAGTGTTGTTTGATCTGTCACTGTAGTGTTGTTGCTTGATCTGTTACTGTAGTGTTGTTGTTTGATCTGTCACTGTAGTGTTGTTGCTTGATCTGTCACTGCAGTGTTATTGCTTGATCTGTCACTGCAGTGTTATTGCTTGATCTGTTACTGTAGTGTTGTTGTTTGATCTGTCACTGTAGTGTTGTTGCTTGATCTGTTACTGTAGTGTTGTTGTTTGATCTGTCACTGTAGTGTTGTTGCTTGATCTGTCACTGTAGTGTTGTTGCTTGATCTGTTACTGTAGTGTTGTTTGATCTGTCACTTGTGTTGTTGTTGCCTGTTCTGTCACTCGCCTCAACTCCTACAAGTGGGAACGCCTTCTTGCTTACTTGAAGCCCTCTTGATCCAACGAATTGAAGCTGCCTCTCTTTCTTCAGGCGATGTTTATCCCTGTGAGTTTAGCGTTTCCCGTTAGTAATTGTGTCACCCGCACTAACCGCAGTAATGATAAGATAAAGGATGTTTGTGCTTGTGGGGGGATAGCAGTGGTATCTGAAGGAGCAAGACATACTTGTCTCTTCTCTCCCGGACGCTGGGTCATCATCTTAGATGATGGCAGGGCTAGAACACCCTCACTGATGAATTACACACTTGTGAAACACTTGGGTATTTATATTGTAGAAACGTTTTGCCAACCAGTGGCTTCCTTAGTCCAGTACAGAGAAGAATGGTTGAAGATTAGGAGTTTGAGGTAAGCAGTCCCTCAGCCTGGAGTCGATGTGATCTTGATAGTACAGCGTTTGCTGTACTGGTGGACTGAACACACACATTCCAGGCTGAGGGACTAATTACCTCAAACTACTACTTCTCTGTTTTGAACTGAAGAAGTCACTGACTGGCGAAACATTTCCACAATAAAGATACCCAAGTGTTACACAAGTGTGTTAATTGATCAGGTTGTCATGAACCATGTACCCACAACACTCTCATTACCTTAGGGGTAGTACGGTTCTCGCTGGGTTGTACCACCTGATTACCTCGTTTATTGTGTACTCTAGTGTTGTCTGTGAGCGGTAGTATGAAGAAGAAAAACAGGATTACAGAGTGAACATTAAAATGGTATAAAATACCGACAGGTTGTTAGGTAAGACACATATGCAACAGTTAGGTATCTTTATTTTGAAACGTTTCGCCTACACAGTAGGCTTCTTCAGTCGAGTACAGAAAAGTTGATAGAAGCAGAAGAGACTTGAAGACGATGTAATCAGTCCATCACCCTTAAAGATTTGAGGTGGTCAGTCCCTCAGTCTGGAGGAGAAGGGTGATGGACTGATTACATCGTCTTCAAATCTCTTCTGCTTCTATCAACTTTTCTGTACTCGACTGAAGAAGCCTACTGTGTAGGCGAAACGTTTCAAAATAAAGATACCTAACTGTTGCATATGTGTCTTACCTAACAGGATTACAGAGGTTACAATGGGTCTTTATCAGATACCACTGGGCATAGTTACATCGCAGTTATACGAGTCATTTACTATACATTTACCCCAATGGAAATAAGTCTGTCTGACTTTTTTGGGTTAACATAGGTACTTTACACATATGCTGCTATGTATCATAATCTGTGTAACTGTTTGTGTATACCTGAATAAACTTATACAATGTAAAGATTCAAGGTTCATCTTCCAGACATGTTCCAGTTACTTCACAGTGTGAGGGGTCCCAGGTATATGCTGGCCCAAATATCTAAACATGTGCTAAGCTACATGTCGAAGCATCTGCTGGGCTACATATCCAGGTATCTGCTGGTCGACATATCTAGGTATCTGCTGGTCGACATATCTAGGTATCTGCTGGTCGACATATCTAGGTATCTGCTGGTCGACATATCTAGGTATCTGCTGGTTCACATATCCAGGTATCTGCTGGTCGACATATCTAGGTATCTGCTGGTCGACATATCTAGGTATCTGCTGGTCGACATATCTAGGTATCTGCTGGTCGACATATCTAGGTATCTGCTGGTCGACATATCCAAGTATCTGGTGGTCCACATATCCAAGCATATGCTCATCAAGCAGAGACAGGTACACCGTGTTTGTATGACCACCGCTGCATGCTAGAGTGACTTACTGAAGGCAGGAGAGAGAGGATCCCAGTGTAGGCTTCTTTAAGATTGGCATGGTGTGGGTAAATTGGTGTTATTCCGGATAAGTTGTGGTCTTGATCCAAGTAATATGAGCTAACCTTGGATCAAACCTGGTACTGTATGACCCCTGCTGTGGGTTTAGTGTTTGTCCGTGATAGCATATGCTGCTCTAGTTGTTGACTCCCCACTCTCGGTAAATGAAACCTGTAATAGTATATTCCTGTCACCCCGTCTCTCTCCCCCCCCCTCTCACTCTCCCCATCTCTTCCTCTCACTTTCCCCATCCCTCCTTCCTTCTCACTCCCCCCCATCCCCCCCTCCCTCTCACTCTCCCCATCTCTCCCGCCCTCTCACTCTCCCCATCTCTTCCTCCATCTCACTCTCCCCATCTCTCCCTCCCTCTCACTCTCCCCATCTCTCTCTCCCTCTCACTCTCCCCATCTCTCCCTCCCTCTCACTCTCCCCATCTCTTCCTCTCACTTTCCCCATCCCTCCTTCCTTCTCACTCTCCCCATCCCTCCCTCCCTCTCACTCCTCCCCATCTCTTCCTCTCACTTTCCCCATCCCTCCTTCCTTCTCACTCTCCCCATCCCTCCCTCCCTCTCACATTCCCCCATCTCTCCCGCCCTCTCACTCTCCCCATCTCTTCCTCCATCTCACTCTCCCCATCTCTCCCTTTCTCTCACTCTCCCCATCTCTCTCCTCCCTCTCACTCTCCCCATCTCTCCCTCCCTCTCACTCTCCCCATCTCTTCCTCTCACTTTCCCCATCCCTCCTTCCTTCTCACTCTCCCCATCTCTCCCTCCCTCTCTCTACTCCCCATCTCTCCCGCCCTCTCACTCTCCCCATCTCTCCCGCCCTCTCACTCTCCCCATCCCTCCCTCCCTCTCACTCTCCCCATCTCTCCCGCCCTCTCACTCTCCCCATCTCTCCGCCCTCTCACTCTCTCCCCATCCTCTTCCTCCCTCTCACTCTCCCCATCTCTCCCTCCCTCTCACTCTCCCCATCTCTCTCTCCCTCTCACTCTCCCCATCACTCCCCCCTCTCACTCATCCCTATCTCTCCCTCCCTCACACTCTCCTCTATCTTGAACTCCTCGCTCCTGCTCACTCTCTTTCCCTCCCTTCACAATCCCTCTACTCACTCTCTTTCCCTCCCTTCACAATCCCTCAACTCACTCTCTTTCCCTCCCTCCACAATCCCTCTACTCACTCTCTTTCCCTCCCTTCACAATCCCTCTACTCACTCTCTTTCCCTCCCTTCACAATCCCTCTACTCACTCTCTTTCCCCCTCCCTCCACAATCCCTCTACTCACTCTCTTTCCCTCCCTTCACAATCCCTCTACTCACTCTCTTTCCCTCCCTTAACAATCCCTCTACTCACTCTCTTTCCCTCCCCTCCACAATCCCTCTACTCACTCTCTTTCCCTCCCTTCACAATCCCTCTACTCACTATCTTTCCCCTCCTCACAATCCCTCTACTCGCTATCTTTCCCTCCCTTCACAATCCCCTACTCTCTTTCCCTTCCTTCACAATCCCTCTACTCACTCTCTTTCCCTCCCTTCACAATCCCTCTACTACTTCTCTTTCCCTCCCTTCACAATCCCTCTAACTCTTTCCCTCCCTTCACAATCCCTCTACTCACTATCTTTCCCTCCCTTCACAATCCTCTAACTCTCTTTCCCTCCCTTCACAATCCCTCTACTCACTCTCTTTCCCTCCCTTCACAATCCCTCTACTCACTCTCTTTCCCTCCCTTCACAATCCCTCTACTCACTATCTTTCCTCCCTTCACAATCCCTCTACTCACTATCTTTCCCTCCCTTCGCAATCCATCTACTCTCTTTCCCTCCCTTCACAATCCCTCTACTCTCTTTCCCTCCCTTCACAATCCCTCTACTCACTCTCTTTCCCTCCCTTCACAATCCCTCTACTCACTCTCTTTCCCTCCCTTCACAATCCCTCTACTCACTATCTTTCCCTCCTTTCACAATCCCTCTACTCTCTTTCCCTCCCTTCACAATCCCTCTACTGACTCTCTTTCCCTCCCTTCACAATCCCTCTACTCTTTCCCTCCCTTCACAATCCCTCTACTCACTAATCTTTCCCTCCCTTCACAATCCCTCTACTCTCTTTCCCTCCCTCACAATCCCTCTACTCACTCTCTTTCCTCCCCTTCACAATCCCTCTACTCACTCTCTTTCCCTCCCTTCACAATCCTTCTACTCACTATCTTTCCCTCCCTTCACAATCCCTCTACTCCTCTTTCCCTCCCTTCACAATCCCTCTACTCTCTTTCCCTCCCTTCACAATCCTTCTACTCACTATCTTTCCCCCTCCCTCACAATCCCTGTACTCTCTTTCCCTCCCTTCACAGTCCCTCTACTCACTCTCTTTCCCTCCCTTCACAATCCCTCTACTCACTCTCTTTCCCTCCCTTCACATCCCTCTACTCACTCTCTTTCCCTCCCTTCACAATCCCTCTACTCACTTTCTTCCCTCCCTTAACAATCCCTCTACTCACTCTCCTTCGCTCCTTCACAATCCCTCTACTCACTCTCTTTCCCTCCCTCACAATCCCTCTACTCACTCTCTTTCCCTCCCTTCACAATCCCTCTACTCACTCTCTTTCCCTCCCTTCACAATCCCTCTACTCACTTTCTTTCCCTCCCTTAACAATCCCTCTACTCACTCTCCTTCCCTCCCTTAACAATCCCTCTACTCTCTTTCCCTCCCTTCACAATCCCTCTACTCACTCTCTTTCCCTCCCTTCACAATCCCTCTCCTCACTATCTTTCCGTCCCTTCACAATCCCTCCCTCACTATCTTTCCGTCCCTTCACAATCCCTCTCCTCACTATCTTTCCGTCCCTTCACAATCCCTCTCCTCACTGTCTTTCCCTCCCTTCACAATCCCTCTACTCACTCTCCCTCCCTTCACAATCCCTCTCCTCACTATCTTTCCGTCCCTTCACAATCCCTCTCCTCACTATCTTTCCCCTGCTGCCCCTACTCACTACATCTCCTGCCCCCTCGCCACTCTTCCCTGTGTAACATAGTTTTTCCTACATTATAAGTGTCAGAGAATAGTGTAGCAGAGCGCACTCCACATGTATATAATTTTGTTAAGAGTGTCGTCCCGTTAGTTTTACCTACGTAAAGTGCTGGTTTACGACACTGTGTTTATAGTGCTCGTTTACGGCACTGTTTTTAGTGCTAGTTAATGGCACAGTTTCAAGTGCTACTTGATGGCACTGTTTCAAGTGCTACTTGATACCACTGTTTATAGTGCTACTTGATGGCACTGTTTATAGTGCTACTTGATGGCACTGTTTAAAGTGCTACTTGATGGCACTGTTTATAGTGCTACTTGATGGCACTGTTCATAGTGCTACTTGATGGCACTGTAGTGCTATTTGATGGCACTGTTTATAGTGATAGTTTATGTTGCTATTTTTAGTGTTGGTTGTGTTTATAGTGCTGGTTTTGGCTGATGTGGCTACGTGTATTAATGTGTGTGTGTGTGTGTGTGTGTGTGTGCAAGAGTAACGGGAAGTCATCTCTTGTATTGGCAGGAAGGTAGACAGCAATTTTCCAGGGTGTTGCTGCCATTCTCTATTGGTAGGAAGGTAGACAGCACTCTTCCAGGGTGTTGCTGCCATTCTCTATTGGTAGGAAGGTAGACAGCACTCTTCCAGGGTGTTGCTGCCATTCTATATTGGCAGGAAGGTAGACAGCAATTTTCCAGGGTGTTGCTGCCATTCTCTATTGGTAGGAAGGTAGACAGCACTTCCAGGGTGTTGCTGCCATTCTATATTGGTAGGAAGGTAGACAGCACTCTTCCAGGGTGTTGCTGCCATTCTATATTGGTAGGAAGGTAGACAGCACTCTTCCAGGGTGTTGCTGCCATTCTCTATTGGTAGGAAGGTAGACAGCACTCTTCCAGGGTGTTGCTGCCATTCTCTATTGGTAGGAAGGTAGACAGCACTCTTCCAGGGTGTTGCTGCCATTCTCTATTGGTAGGAAGGTAGACAGCACTCTTCCAGGGTGCTGCTGCCATTCTCTATTGGTAGGAAGGTAGACAGCACTCTTCCAGGGTGTTGCTGCCATTCTCTATTGGTAGGAAGGTAGACAGCACTCTTCCAGGGTGTTGCTGCCATTCTATATTGGTAGGAAGGTAGACAGCACTCTTCCAGGGTGTTGCTGCCATTCTCTATTGGTAGGAAGGTAGACAGCACTCTTCCAGGGTGTTGCTGCCATTCTCTATTGGTAGGAAGGTAGACAGCACTCTTCCAGGGTGTTGCTGCCATTCTCTGTTGGCAGGAAGATAGCACTCTTCCAGGGTGTTGCTGCCATTCTCTATTGGTAGGAAGGTAGCACTCTTCCAGGGTGTTGCTGCCATTCTCTTTTGGTAGGAAGGTAGACAGCACTCTTCCAGGGTGTTGCTGCCATTCTCTATTGGTAGGAAGGTAGACAGCACTCTTCCAGGGTGTTGCTGCCATTCTCTATTGGTAGGAAGGTAGACAGCACTCTTCCAGGGTGTTGCTGCCATTCTCTATTGGTAGGAAGGTAGACAGCACTCTTCCAGGGTGTTGCTGCCATTCTCTATTGGCAGGAAGGTAGACAGCAATCTTCCAGGGTGTTGCTGCCATTCTCTATTGGCAGGAAGGTAGACAGCAATCTTCCAGGGTGTTGCTGCCATTCTCTATTGGTAGGAAGGTAGACAGCACTCTTCCAGGGTGTTGCTGCCATTCTCTATTGGTAGGAAGGTAGACAGCACTCTTCCAGGGTGCTGCTGCCATTCTCTATTGGCAGGAAGGTAGACAGCAATCTTCCAGGGTGTTGCTGCCATTCTCTATTGGCAGGAAGGTAGACAGCAATCTTCCAGGGGATTGCTGCCATTCTCTCTTATAAAAAGTAGCAATGGTGGTTATTATAATTATAGCTATAATTTTTAAAGGGATGGAGGGGTAAGCCAGCAGAAGGCCTCGGTCATATGGCTAAAAGTTCCAGCTGTGGGTCATCGTGTGACTAAAACCTTCGTCAGGAAACACTTGTCCTGCTTCCTGACAAACCTTACCTTAACCTGTGTCTAACAGAACACTGGTAAACATTTTGCACTGTTGGCCCAGCTTATACAGCAGGTTAGGCTCAGGGCCCCGCTTATACAGCAAGTTCGGCTCAGGATCCCGCTTATACAGCAGGTTAGACCCAGGATCCCACTTATAAAGCAGGTTAGGCTCAGGGCCCTGCTTATACAGCAGGTTAGGCTCAGGACCCCACTTATACAGCAGGTTAGACATAGGACCCCGCTTATACAGCAGGTTAGACCCAAGACCCCACTTATACAGCAGAGTAGGCTCAGGGCCCCACTTATACAGCAGGTTAGGCTCAGGGCCCCACTTTTACAGCAGGTTAAGCTCAGGGCCCCACTTATACAGCAGGTTAGACCCAGGATCCCACTTATACAGCAGGTTAGACCCAGGATCCCACTTATACAGCAGGTTAGACCCAGGATCCCACTTATACAGCAGGTTAGGCTCAGGACCCCGCTTATACAGCAGGTTAGACCAAGGATCCCACTTATACAGCAGGTTAGGCTCAGGACCCCACTTATACAGCAGGTTAGACATAGGACCCCGCTTATACAGCAAATTAGGCTCAGGGCCCCGCTTATACAGCAGGTTAGGTTCCAGACTACTGCTGTAAAGTAAAACACAAACTTTTTTTCACTCAAATACGCATGGAAGCCTGATAACATGTTTACCTATTATATATTAAGTGAACAATATAGCTAGGCCTAAAAAAATGCATAAACGGTATATTTTCGTCCTTAGCTTATAGTGAGTGGTGAATATATTTATTGTATGAAGTCTGAATAAGTGAAGAATGGGGGATAATTGAAAACTGCTGTATTAGTGAAATGCTGTAAAGTGAAGCGCTGTAAAGTGAAGCGCTGTAAAGTGAAGCGCTGTAAAGTGAAGCGCTGTAAAGTGGAGCCCTCCTGTACTTAGGTTTATCTGTGCCTAAATATATTTACATTTTTAAACCTCGAGGAATTCCTCCCTGCAAGGAATACCTTGAGGAATGTCTTGGGTATCCCACACAGGGAGGTATTCCTTACAAGTAAGCCAGGGTACCCCCCAATAAAGCCATGTCATCAGAATGGCTTATTCAGTTTAAGGTCTTTATTACAACCCAGGGACAATAACGCATGTTATCCTGGGTGTAAAGGGGAGCAAAGAGCAGAACAAACACAGCTGAATGACTTAGAAATATATTTTCCTTCAAGAGCAATGTTGATTATTTACATGTATGTACACTATATACAGTTGGAAATGTATGTGTACAACACGGTTTAGGCAAGACACAGCCTGGAGACAGAATGGACAACCATGCTCAACCAGCTCTAGTATGGAAATGAGGGTAGACAGGTGGGTGGTGACCACAACACCTCTACGATTGCCAGACCCACCTTCTCATTGGCTGAACGTGGGTACTGATCGAATGATGGGGCCCCATCATTCGACCCTAGTACTGGTTCGCTGGTTGGGGAGATAGCCCGTCAATGCGGGTGTGTACATGCACTGAATAAAGGTTACGTACTCTTTGCATGCCACAGCCTTTTAATCAGGTTTGCCCCGAGGAATAGAGGGTAACTCCACTTTCTTGAATGCAGAGCTCTTTAACAGCTTCAATGCACTTCCCAATGGAAATAAGCCACTTTGACTTTTTTGGGTTGTCATGGCGGATAATTGACACATGTTACTATGTATGATAATTTGTGTAACTGTTTGTGTGGTTAGGTAAGATTTATCAGGAAACAGAACAAGTGTTTCCTGACGCGGGTTTATGACACACCGTTGGAGCTTCTGGTCAACAGGCCGAGGCCTTTCGCTGGCTTACCACTCCACCCTTTTAAAAATTGGGGTTTGTGTGTACTTGTACCTAAATAAACTTACTTTGCTTCCCCCCCCCCCTGAATGGTGATAGGTGGTTATGTTACAGTTTGGTAATTAAAGAGACCTTGACCACTGGTTGGTGGGGGTGTCTGTCTGGCATCTTATCTACCTCCTTATCTCCCAGTCTCTCACTCTGCCTCATCTTCACCTCACAGCTGACCCCACACACTACCCACTCCACTTTCCTTTCAGTGATTTTAATTTAGCTGTTTATTAGTGCAAACAGTTTTATTATATTGACTCACGAAATCGTAACTAACACGATTGCAACAACCACGGAACGGGTGGGGTTCCAACCCATGGCGAGTAAGTTCTAACCCCACCCGTTCCGTGAGGTTAGAACTTAACCCATACATTATATATATATATATATATATATATATATATATATATATATATATATATATATATATATATATATATATATAATACACACACACACACACACACACACACACACACACACACACACACACACATATATATATATACACACACACACACACACACACTCCATGGGGAAGTGGAAAAGAATCCTTCCTCCGTAAACCTTGTGTGTTGCAGAGGCGACTAAAGTGCCTGGAGCAAATGGCTAGTAACCCCTTTTGTATAAATTATTACATGTAAAAAGAAAACTTTTTGTTTTCAGGTCACCCTGCTTCGGTGGGAGACGACACCTGGAGTTTACCTGCCGCGTTGAAGAAAATATATATTAATGTGTTTGTGTATTGGGAAGCACGTTTAGTGGGAAAACATTTAGGAGTTATTAACATTTTTCACATTCCTTCTGTTGTTTACATCCTTCTTTTAATATTAACCTCTGGGGGTTAATAACCCAGGATAACCCCAGCAACCCCTGTGGCTGCCTTCGAGAGGGAGCTGGATACCTAACCTCAGTACCCGATCAGCCGGGCGGGCTGTGGCTCGTACATTGGACTACGTGCAGGCATCAGTGACAGCCTGGTTGATCAGACTCTGATCTACAGGTAGACCTGGTCAAGGACTAGGCCGCGGGGGGCGTTGACACCCCCACCCCGGAACACCCTCCTGGGTAGCTAACCAGTTTGGCTTATGTGTACGTTCCTCCCCGTTTTTCTCACCTAGGTCGCAGATAAGCTTTGTGGATGTTAGGTACAACTTTGCAGATGTTAGGTACAACTTTGTAAATGTTAGGTACAACTTTGTAGATGTTAGGTACAACTTTGCAGATGTTAGGTACAACTTTGCAGATGTTAGGTACAACTTTGCAGATGTTAGGTACAACTTTGTAGATGTTAGGTACAACTTTGTAAATGTTAGGTACAACTTTGTAGATGTTAGGTACAACTTTGCAGATGTTAGGTACAACTTTGCAGATGTTAGGTACAACTTTGTAGATGTTAGGTACAACTTTGCAGATGTTAGGTACAACTTTGCAGATGTTAGGTACAACTTTGCAGATGTTAGGTACAACTTTGCAGATGTTAGGTACAACTTTGTAGATGTTAGGTACAACTTTGCAGATGTTAGGTACAACTTTGCATATGTTAGGTACAACTTTATCAGTGTTAACCTGGTCAGACAAGGCTTCTTTATTTTGTGTGTCTCAACATGACCAACTCCCACCCACACAATGTTGATGATATCTGCTTAATAACTGTAAGATAACACCAGACCTTTAACATACAAGGACCTTTAATATCTAGTAAAATAAGAGCAGACCTTTAAAATACAAGGACTTTTAATATTTAGTAAGATAAGACCTGATCTTTAAGATACAAGGACCTTAATATTTAGTAAGATAAGACCTGATCTTTAACATACAAGGACCTTTAATATCTAGTAAAATAAGAGCAGACCTTTAAAATACAAGGACTTTTAATATTTAGTAAGATAAGACCTGATCTTTAAGATACAAGGACCTTAATATTTAGTAAGATAAGACCTGATCTTTAACATACAAGGACCTTTAATATCTAGTAAGATAACACCAGACCTTAAACATACAAGGACCTTTAATATCTAGTAAAATAAGAGCAGACCTTTAAAATACAAGGACTTTTAATATTTAGTAAGATAAGACCTGATCTTTAAGATACAAGGACCTTTAATATTTAGTAAGATAAGACCTGATCTTTAACATACAAGGACCTTTAATATCTAGTAAAATAAGAGCAGACCTTTAAAATACAAGGACCTTTAATATTTAGTAAGATAAGACCTGATCTTTAAGATAAAAGGACCTTTAATATTTAGTAAGATAAGACCTGATCTTTAAAATACAAGGACCTTTAATATTTAGTAAGATAAGACCTGATCTTTAAGATAAAAGGACCTTTAATATTTAGTAAGATAAGACCTGATCTTTAAGATACAAGGACCTGTAAATTAATAACTAGTTAGATAAGACCTGATATTATCAGAATATTTATTATAGGGTCAACTTCCACAAAGTTTCAACAACTTCCACAAAGTTTCAACAACTTCCACAAAGTTTCAACAACTTTCACAAAGTTTCAACAACTTCCACAAAGTTTCAACAACTTTCACAAAGTTTCAACAACTTTCACAAAGTTTCAACAACTTTCACAAAGTTTCAACAACTTCCACAAAGTTTCAACAACTTTCACAAAGTTTCAACAACTTTCACAAAGTTTCAACAACTTCCACAAAGTTTCAACAACTTCCACAAAGTTTCAACAACTTCCACAAAGTTTCAACAACTTTGTTTCACCGATGAAGGATAAAAAAAACTAGATATTTCACATATAATTAGAAACTAGTAACCAAATTCTCTTAGAAATGTTTACGAGTCAAATATATAAGGAACTATGACCCAGGAGACCCTAGTGGGTTTAGCGCTTCTATAATATGACCCAGGAAACTTTTGACTTGGTAGGCAAATAGAATTATTAATAATTTTGTTATATTGACTATTGATATTAAAAAGTGTAAACACAAGGAAAATCACAGCTAATTGATAGGAGTTAAGAGCGGAGCCAAGAGCTGTGACTCGACCCCCTGCAAGTACACCTAAGTGAGGACACGTTCCATATAGACTAACACAGTTACAGGGACTCGTGTTACATTGAGTCATATGTACATTCTCAAAAGTGAATCTGATAGTTCCCAAGGGTCTAGCAACCTACACAACCAGGCCAATATAGGTCACGAGGCGAGGAGCGGGGCTTTGAACCCCCCTAAATATTATTTAACAACATAAGAAAGAAGGAACACTGCAACAGGCCTACTGACCCATGCGGAGCAGGTCCATGTCCCCCCCCCCGGATTACCTGGAGTTTACCTGGAGTTCCGGGGGTCAACGCCCCCGCAGCCCGGTCTGTGACCATGCCTCCTGGTGGATCAGAGCCTGATCAACCAGGCTGTTACTGCTGGCTGCACGCAAACCAACGTACGAGCCACAGCCCGGCTGGTCAGGAACCGACTTTAGGTGCTTGTCCAGTGCCAGCTTGAAGACTGCCAGGGATTAGACCAATGACCCACCCAGTATGGCCATCCCCACTCAAGGATGGAGCACTGCACCAGACCCAGCAGCACAAGCTAGTCAGGTTCAACTCACACCCACCCACACCCACTCATGTATTTATCTAACCTATTTTTAAAACTACACAACGTTTTAAGCTCGTTTATATACGTTTACAGTCTAAAATATGATAAATACTCTACCTAACTACCTACATAATTATCTACCAACCACTCAAATTGAAGATCGGATTGGAAGTCCAATTCCGGTTTGATTCCTGGGCAGGCAGACATGGGTAAGTCTCCCTGTCCCCCTACACCTGTCCATGTTCACCTAGTAGTAAATAGGTACCTGGATGTTAGTAGACCATTGTAGGTGACATCCTGGGCAGGGCGTGACTCGATGGCAAGCTTCCTTATACCTGCCGTCTCTGTTCACCTAGTAGTAAATAGGTACCTGGATATTAGTAGACCATTGTAGGTAGCATCCTGGGCAGGGCGAGACTCAATGACAAGCTTCCTTATACCTGCCGTCTCTGTTCACCTAGTAGTAAATAGGTGCCCGAGTGTTAATAAACTATTGTGGGTGGTATCTCAGGAGAGTAGTAGTATACATGTACTTAGATTGATAGGGTAAAAGGGTAGATTATTGGAGAGGCCAGAAAAGGGTTACAGTTGAGTGTCGAAGTATTTCACGTGTATGGTTGTCAGGAAGTGCAGTGACCTGGATGAAGTGCGTTGAGCTTTGTACTGAGCTGAACTATGCTCATAAATATTTCACAGAACCCACAGATTGATAAATTAGATACATCTGTAACACTTGCCTTCTGATCGTCATCTGATGAAGCTACTGTGGGGCGAAACGTCGGACATGTGTCTAATTTATCAACTGAGCTGAGGTGGGGTAATACCACGTAGTGTGTACATTCAAATTATGCAGCGCCTGGGAAGTGAAGGGAAGGTAGTACCAGCAGTAACAGCCTGGTTGATCAGGCTCTGGTCCATCAAGAGGCTTGGTCATGGACCGGGCCGCGGGGGCGCTGAACCCTCCTAAGCACCCTCAAGGTATATTCCAGGTATACCATTTCCTCAAGAGCTCTTCACCTTATTGAAGGTTACAGTAAGATTCAGCCAACTAGGTATATTATACACTACAGAAAAGTTAGCATGGGCCACCACTGTGACCACAAATACAAGATTTTACAGATGAATCTCGCACAGACCAGGGAACGGATGGGGTGTGAACCCATGGTGCAGGGATACCATCACCGTAACACCACTGGCTCGCCGCATCAGCGCTGCTGCCAACACCACGCAATTATTAGGAATTTTTTTTAATTGACTCGCTAATTACTGTTACTGGCTAATGGCTGTACACTTTTGTGGTCAGGTTCAGTGACCTTCACGCTCCAAGACATCGCTACTTCAAGCTTGTTACTGTTGCTTCCTTGATGTTACGTTCATCTTACTGCAGTAACACAGGCGTGGTTTAATCTGGGACGTGGGTGTCGAATGCTTCTTTCAGAGATTAGTAATTATAATATTTTAGGCTTTGACGAGGTGTTGGAGTGTGCACCAGTTAACATGAATAGATTTAGGGAAAACAGTCAGCAAGATGTGAGTCCTGGAGATGGGAGGTACAGTGACTGCACTCTGAAGGATGAGTGAGGATGTTACAGTTCTGGAGGTGGGAAGTACAGTACCTGCACTCTGAAGGATGAGTGAGGATGTTACAGTTCTGGAGGTGGGAAGTACAGTACCTGCACTCTGAAGGATGAGTGAGGATGTTACAGTTCTGGAGGTGGGAAGTACAGTGCCTGCACTCTGAAGGATGAGTGAGGATGTCACAGTTCTGGAGGTGGGAAGTACAGTGCCTGCACTCTGAATGATCAGTGAGGATGTTACAGTTCTGGAGGTGGGAAGTACAGTGCCTGCACTCTGAAGGATGAGTGAGGATGTTACAGTTCTGGAGGTGGGAAGTACAGTGCCTGCACTCTGAATGATCAGTGAGGATGTTACAGTTCTGGAGGTGGGAAGTACAGTGCCTGCACTCTGAAGGATGGGTGAGGATTTTACAGTTCTGGAGGTGGGAAGTACAGTACCTGCACTCTGAAGGATGGGTGAGGATGTTACAGTTCTGGAGGTGGGAAGTACAGTACCTGCACTCTGAATGATGAGTGAGGATGTTACAGTTCTGGAGGTGGGAAGTACAGTGCCTACACTCTGAAGGATGGGTGAGGATGTTACAGTTCTGGAGGTGGGAAGTACAGTACCTGCACTCTGAATGATGAGTGAGGATGTTACAGTTCTGGAGGTGGGAAGTACAGTGCCTACACTCTGAAGGATGGGTGAGGATGTTACAGTTCTGGAAGTGGGAAGTACAGTACCTGCACTCTGAAGGATGGGTGAGGATGTTACAGTTCTGGAGGTGGGAAGTACAGTACCTGCACTCTGAAGGATGAGTGAGGATGTTACAGTTCTGGAGGTGGGAAGTACAGTACCTGCACTCTGAAGGATGAGTGAGGATGTTACAGTTCTGGAGGTGGGAAGTACAGTACCTGCACTCTGAAGGATGAGTGAGGATGTTACAGTTCTGGAGGTGGGAAGTACAGTACCTGCACTCTGAAGGATGAGTGAGGATGTTACAGTTCTGGAGGTGGGAAGTACAGTACCTGCACTCTGAAGGATGAGTGAGGATGTTACAGTTCTGGAGGTGGGAAGTACAGTACCTGCACTCTGAAGGATGAGTGAGGATGTTTACAGTTCTGGAGGTGGGAAGTACAGTACCTGCACTCTGAAGGATGAGTGAGGATGTTACAGTTGTGGAGGTGGGAAGTACAGTACCTGCACTCTGAAGGATGAGTGAGGATGTTACAGTTCTGGAGGTGGGAAGTGCAGTACCTGCACTCTGAAGGATGAGTGAGGATGTTACAGTTCTGGAGGTGGGAAATACAGTACTGCACTCTGAAGGATGAGTGAGGATGTTACAGTTCTGGAGGTGGGAAGTACAGTACCTGCACTCTGAAGGATGAGTGAGGATGTTACAGTTCTGGAGGTGGGAAGTACAGTACCTGCACTCTGAAGGATGAGTGAGGATGTTACAGTTCTGGAGGTGGGAAGTACAGTGCCTACACTCTGAAGGATGGGTGAGGATGTTACAGTTCTGGAAGTGGGAAGTACAGTACCTGCACTCTGAAGGATGGGTGAGGATGTTACAGTTCTGGAGGTGGGAAGTACAGTACCTGCACTCTGAAGGATGAGTGAGGATGTTACAGTTCTGGAGGTGGGAAGTACAGTACCTGCACTCTGAAGGATGAGTGAGGATGTTACAGTTCTGGAGGTGGGAAGTACAGTACCTGCACTCTGAAGGATGAGTGAGGATGTTACAGTTCTGGAGGTGGGAAGTACAGTACCTGCACTCTGAAGGATGAGTGAGGATGTTACAGTTCTGGAGGTGGGAAGTACAGTACCTGCACTCTGAAGGATGAGTGAGGATGTTACAGTTCTGGAGGTGGGAAGTACAGTACCTGCACTCTGAAGGATGAGTGAGGATGTTATAGTTCTGGAGGTGGGAAGTACAGTACCTGCACTCTGAAGGATGAGTGAGGATGTTACAGTTGTGGAGGTGGGAAGTACAGTACCTGCACTCTGAAGGATGAGTGAGGATGTTACAGTTCTGGAGGTGGGAAGTGCAGTACCTGCACTCTGAAGGATGAGTGAGGATGTTACAGTTCTGGAGGTGGGAAGTACAGTACCTGCACTCTGAAGGATGAGTGAGGATGTTACAGTTCTGGAGGTGGGAAGTACAGTACCTGCACTCTGAAGGATGAGTGAGGATGTTACAGTTCTGGAGGTGGGAAGTACAGTACCTGCACTCTGAAGGATGAGTGAGGATGTTACAGTTCTGGAGGTGGGAAGTACAGTACCTGCACTCTGAAGGATGAGTGAGGATGTTACAGTTCTGGAGGTGGGAAGTTACAGTACCTGCACTCTGAAGGATGAGTGAGGATGTTATAGTTCTGGAGGTGGGAAGTACAGTACCTGCACTCTGAAGGATGAGTGAGGATGTTACAGTTGTGGAGGTGGGAAGTACAGTACCTGCACTCTGAAGGATGAGTGAGGATGTTACAGTTCTGGAGGTGGGAAGTACAGTACCTGCACTCTGAAGGATGAGTGAGGACGTTACAGTTCTGGAGGTGGGAAGTACAGTGCCTGCACTCTGAAGGATGGGTGAGGATGTTACAGTTCTGGAGGTGGGAAGTACAGTGCCTGCACTCTGAAGGATGGGTGAGGATGTTACAGTTCTGGAGGTGGGAAGTACAGTACCTGCACTCTGAAGGATGAGTGAGGATGTTACAGTTCTGGAGGTGGGAAGTACAGTACCTGCACTCTGAAGGATGAGTGAGGATGTTACAGTTCTGGAGATGGGAAGTACAGTACCTGCACTCTGAAGGATGAGTGAGGATGTTATAGTTCTGGAGATGGGAAGTACAGTACCTGCACTCTGAAGGATGAGTGAGGATGTTACAGTTCTGGAGGTGGGAAGTACAGTGCCTGCACTCTGAAGGATGAGTGAGGATGTTACAGTTCTGGAGGTGGGAAGTACAGTACCTGCACTCTGAAGGATGAGTGAGGATGTTATAGTTCTGGAGGTGGGAAGTACAGTACCTGCACTCTGAAGGATGAGTGAGGATGTTACAGTTCTGGAGATGGGAAGTACAGTACCTGCACTCTGAAGGATGAGTGAGGATGTTACAGTTCTGGAGGTGGGAAGTACAGTACCTGCACTCTGAAGGATGAGTGAGGATGTTACAGTTCTGGAGGTGGGAAGTACAGTACCTACACTACATATTTGATGCTTCATGATACTGGAGAAAAGCTCTTAATCACACTAGAATTAAGGAACACTGCAATATACCTACTAGCCCATGATAGGTAAGTCTTTCTCTTGGTACAAGGATAAACTCTGACTCACGAAATCGTAATGGCACGATAGCAAGCAAACCATACCACGGGCGGGATTTGAACCCGCAGTCAGAGAGTCTCAAAACTCCAGACCGTCGCGTTAGCCACTGGACCAGCTAGCCACAATAAGATTCATCCAACTAGTTATATTTCTACACCTCTGGTTACCTGTCATTCCCCAGGGACTCTATAACCACTGTATGTTATTTCTTCTTGAATATAATAATACCAGTTTTCCACTGTATCCATTATAGATAAATGGTTCAGAGAATCGACAAGTTGATAAATTAGATACATGTGCAACAATTGCACATGTATGTTTCATCACACAGAGGCTTCATCTGTCCAGTATAATGAAGAATGGTGAAGATCAGAAGGAGTTTGAGGTCATCAGTCCCTCAGCCTTTAGTTGACGTAATCAGTCCATCAATCTTGATGGCCTGATTACCTTCGTTGTCAGACTGTGATATTCACCATATTTCTTTGTATTGGACTGATGAAGCCACTGTGGGGCGAAACGTTTCCACAATAAAGATACTCAAGTGTTGCACAGGTGTATCCAGTGTATCCAGTGTTCTGTCTGGTAGTGAGTTGCAGTTTGTACCTGGACAGCGTCTCGTCACTGGTCTTCACTTACGTGTCTGACAGCTGTCAGGGATAACTGAAGGTTACAGAAAAATGATGTGAAATTACCACTAGAGGGAAAAACTCTTCCAAGAATCAACCTGTTATTGTTATCAGATCACAAGTGACAAAAACTAAACTTGGTTCTCAATCTTCTGCTGGAAAATCTCACCAAATGTGATTCCATCCTTTATTGACTTTATGAAGGCCCGCTGTGTGGGCGAAACGTTGCCAGTGAAGGAGCACGTTTTACTGCATCTGTATTTTTGTGTTGCAGATGGAAGTTGAGACCAGTGTGTTGCTTTTCTAACTTGTGATCTGATAACAATGAATTTATTCTTGGAAATGTTTTTATTAGTGGTGGTGAGTCGTGAAGTGTTTCCCTGGAGACTCGTGGAATTGTGCCCTGCTGAGGATAACTTATGTTCTCTTGTTATGTTCTCTTGTTATGTTCTTGTTATTTGGTTTTTTTTTCCTTATGTTCCTCTTGTTATGTTATCTTATGTTCTCTTTGCTATGTATTTTATGTTCTTCTTGTTATGTTCTCTTGTTATGTTATCTTATGTTCTCTTGTTATGTTCTCTTGTTATGTTCTCTTATGTTCTCTTGTTATGTTATCTTATGTTCTCTTGCTATGTTATTTAGTTCTATTGTTATGTTCTCTTATGTTCTACTTGTTTATGTTCTCTTATGATTCTCTTGTTATGTTTTCTTTATGTTCTCTTGTTCTGTGTATATTATGTTCTCTATGTTATCTTATGTCTCTTGTTATGTTATTTATGTTCTCTTATGTTATCTTCTGTTCTCTTGTTATGTTTCTTGTTATGTGTATCTTTATGTTTCTTGTTATGTTATCTTATGTTCTCTTGTTATGTTATCTTATGTTCTCTTGTTATGTTATCTTATGTTCTCTTGTTATGTTATCTTATGTTCTTTGTTATGTTAATCTTATATTCTCTTGTTATGTTTATCTTATGTTTCTTATGTTCTCTTGTTATGTTCTCTTCTTATGTTCTCTTGTTATGTTATCTTATGTTCTCTTGTTATGTTCTCTTGTTATGTTATCTTATGTTCTCTTGTTATGTTATCTTATGTTCTCTTGTTATGTTATCTTATGTTCTCTTGTTATGTTCTCTTCTTATGTTCTCTTGTTATGTTATCTTATGTTCTCTTGTTATGTTCTCTTGTTATGTTCTCTTGTTATGTTATCTTATGTTCTCTTGTTATGTTATCTTATGTTCTCTTATGTTATCTTATGTTCTCTTGTTATATCTTGTTCTCTTGTTATGTTATTATGTTCTCTTGTTTGTTAGCTTAAGTTCTCTTGTCATGTTATCTTATGTTCTCTTGTTATGTTCTCTGGTATATGTTATCATATGTTCTCTTGTTATGTTATCTTTCTCTTGTTATGTTATCTTATGTTCTCTTGTTATGTTCTCTTATGTTATACTTTTGTTCTCTTGTTATGTTCTCTTGTTATGTTATCTATGTTCTTTGTTATGTTATTCTTTTTGTTCTCTTGTTATGTTCTATGTTCTCTTTGTTTTGTTATCTTATGTTTTTTGTTATGTTCTCTTGTTATGTTATCTATGTCTCTTGTTATGTTATTTATGTTCTCTTGTTATGTTATCTTATGTTCTCTTGGTTATGTTCTTTCTTATGTTCTCTTGTTGATGTTATCTTATGTTTCTTGTTATGTTATCTTATGTCTCTTGTTATGTTTCTCTTGTTATGTTCTCTTGTTATGTTCTCTTGTTATGTTTCTTATTTTCTCTTGTTATGTTATCTTATGTTCTCTTATGTTATCTTATTTTCTCTTGTTATATCTTTTCTCTTGTTATGTTATCTTATGTCTCTCTTGTTATGTTATTCTTATTTTCTCCTTGTTATGTTTATCGTATGTTCTTTGTTATGTTTCTTATTTTCTCTTGGTATGTTATGTTCTCTTGTTATGTTCTCTGTTTGTTATCTTATGTTCTCTTGTTATGTTATCTTTCTTGTTATTGCTATTTATGTTCTCTTGTTATGTTTCTTATGTTCTCTTGTTTTGTTATCTTATGTTCTCTTGTTATGTTTTCTTGTTATGTTTTTTATGTTCTATTGTTATGTTATCTTATGTTCTCTTGTTATGTTTCTATGTTCTCTTTGTTATGTTATCTTAAGTTCTTGTTATGGTTATCTTATGTTCTCTTATGTTCTCTTGTTATGTTATCATGTTTCTCTTGTATTATGGTTCTCTTGTTATGTTATTCTTATGTTCTCTTGTTATGTTATCTTATGTTCTCTTATTGTTATCTTATGTTCTCTTGTTAGGTTATCTTATGTTCTCTTTTTTATGTTATCTTATCTTCCTCTTGTTATGTTATTTCTTATGTTATCTTATGTTATCTTATGTTCTCTTGTTTATGTTATCTTTTGTTCTCTTAGTTATGTTTTCTTATGTTCTCTTGTTATGTTTCTCTTGTTATGTTATTCTTATGTTTCTGTTATGTTATCTTATGTTCTCTTGTTATGTTATCTTATGTTCTCTTGTTATGTTATCTTATGTTCTCTTGTTATGTTCTCTTATGTTCTCTTGTTCTTGTTATCTTAGTTATCTTATGTTTCTTTGTTATGTTATCTTATGTTCTCTTTTGTTATCTTATGTTTCTCATTGTTATGGTTTCTTGTTATGTTTATTCTTATGTTTCTTATGTTATCTTATGTTCTCTTGTTATGTTCTCTTGTTATGTTATCTTATGTTCTCTTGTTATGTTATCTTATGTTCTCTTATGTTATCTTATGTTCTCTTGTTATGTTCTCTTGTTATGTTATCTTATGTTCTCTTGTTATGTTCTCTTATGTTCTATTATGTTATGTTCTTTGTTATGTTCTATTGTAATGTTCTCTTGTTATGTTATCTTATTGTTCTTTGTTATGTTCTTCTTATGTTCTCTTGTTATGTTATCTTATAGTTCTCTTGTTATGTTATGTTCTATTGTTAGTGTCTTGTTAATGTTCCTTCTTATGTTCTATTGTTATGTTATCTTATGTTTCTGTTATGTTTCTTTTATGTTCTCTTGTTATGTTATCTTATGTTCTCTTGTTATGTTATCTTATGTTTCTCTTGTTTATGTTATCTTTGTTCTCTTTGTTTTGTTTTCTTATGTTTCTCTGTTATGTTATCTTATGTTCCTAGTTTTGTTATCTATGTTCTCTTGTTATGTTATCTTATAGTTCTCTTGTTATGTTATTTATGTTCTCTTGTTATGTTCTCTTCTTATGTTTCTTGTTATGTTATCTTATGTTTCTCTTGTTATGTTATCTTATTGTTCTCTTTGTTATGTTATCTTAGTTCTCTGTTTGTTATCTTATGTTTCTTGTTATGTTATCTTAGTCTCTTGTTATGTTCTCTTTCTTATGTTCTCTTGTTATGTTATTTTGTTCTCTTGTTTTGTTTATGTCCTTTGATATGTTCTCTTGTTATGTTCTCTTTGTTATATCTTTTGTTTCTTGTTATGTTCTCTTATGTTCTCTTGTTATGTTATCTTATGTTCTCTTGTTTTGTTATCTTATATTCTCTTGTTATGTTATCTTATGTTCTCTTGTTTGTTAATCTTATGTTCTCTTGTTATGTTATCTTATGTTCTCTTGTTTGTTCTCTTCTTAGTTCTCTTTGTTTTGTTATCTTTTGTTCTTTGTTATGTTATGTTCTCTTGTTATTTTCTCTGTAATGTTATCTTTATGTTCTCTTGTTATGTTCTCTTATGTTCTCTTGTTATGTTATCTATGTTCTCTTGTTTGTTCTCTTGTTATTTTATCTTATGTTCTCTGTTATTGTTTTGCCAGGACTCTTGTTTATGGTCTCTTGTTATGTTATTTATGTTTGCTTGTTATGTTTATTAATTGATTGTTTTTCTTCTTGTTATGTTATCTTATGTTCTCTTTTTTATGTATGTTCTCTTTGTTATGTTCTCTTGTTATGTTCTCTTGTTATGTTCTCTTATGTTCTCTTGTTATGTTATCTTATGTTCTCTTGTTATGTTATCTTATGTTCTCTTGTTATGTTATCTTATGTTCTCTTGTTATGTTATCTTATGTTTCTTTTTTATGTTATCTTCTTATGTTCTCTTGTTTGTTATCTTATGTTCTCTTGTTATGTTATCTTATGTTCTCTTGTTATGTTATCTTATGTTCTCTTGTTATGTTCTCTTATGTTCTCTTGTTATGTTATCTTATGTTCTCTTGTTTGTTATGTTCTCTTGTATGTTCTCTTCTTATGTTCTCTTTGGTTATGTTATCTTATGTTCTCTTGTTATGTTCTCTTATGTTCTCTTATTATGTTATCTTATGTTCTCTTGTTATGTTCTCTTGTTATGTTATCTATGTTCTCTTGTTATGTTCTCTTGTTATGTTCTCTTGTTATGTTATCTTATGTTCTCTTGTTATGTTATGTTCTCCTTCGTTATGTTCTCTTGTTAATGTTATCTTATGTTCTCTTGTTATGTTATCTTTATGTTCTCTTGTTATGTTATCTTATGTTCTCTTGTTATGTTATCTTATGTTCTCTTGTTATGTTATCTTATGTTCTCTTGTTATGTTCTCTTATGTTCTCTTGTTATGTTATCTTATGTTCTCTTGTTATGTTATCTTGTTATGTTATCTATGTTCTCTTGTTATGTTCTCTTGTTATGTTCTCTTGTTATGTTATCTTATGTTCTCTTTGGTATGTTATTTATGTTCTCTTATGAATATCATATGTTCTCCTTGTTATGTTATCTTATGTTCTCTTATGTTATTTTTGTTCTTTGTTATGTTATCTTATGTTCTCTTGTTATGTTATATTATGTTCTCTTGTTTGTTATTTATGTTCTTCTGTTATGTTATCTTATGTTCTCTTTGATTATCTTATGTTCTCTTGTTATGTTATCTTATGTTCTCTTGTTATGTTATCTTATGTTCTCTTGTTATGTTATCTTATGTTCTCTTGTTATGTTATCTTATGTTCTCTTATGTTATTTATGTTCTCTGTTTTGTTATCTTATGTTCTATTATGTTATATTATGTTCTCTTAGTTATCTTTGTTTCTTGTTATGTTATTCTTATGTTCTCTTGTTTGTTCTCTTGTTATGTTATCTTATGTTCTCTTGTTATGTTCTCTTATGTTCTCTTGTTATGTTCTCTCTTTTCCTTCCTCTCCTCTCTCTCTCACTCACACCACTTAGATTACTTCTTCTCTCCCTCCATCTTCTATCCCTCGCCTATTCCTTCCTCTTTCCCTCCTTCCTTCTCTCTTCCCCTTGCTGTCTTCCTCCTCCTCTCCCCTCTTCCCCCTCAACCATCTTCCCTGCCTTCCCTACCCCTCGTATTTTCCCCACACTTGCCATTCTCCCACAGACATAGAGATGGTATTTGTTACCAACGTTATGTCCGCTTCACCACACTTGTTTTAACAACACAGCTCTAGGATAACCCAGCCTTACCCTCACCCTAGTTTTTAACAACACAGCTCTCAGGATAACCCAGCCTTACCCTCACCCCTGTTTTAACATCACAGCTCTCAGGATAACCCAGCCTTACCCTCACCCCTTGTTTTAACAACACAGCTCTCAGGATAACCCAGCCTTTACCCTCACCCTTGTTTTAACAACACAGCTCTCAGGATAACCCAGCCTTACCCTCACCCCTAGTTTTAACAACACAGCTCTCAGGATAACCCAGCCTTACCCTCACCCCTTGTTTTAACAACACAGCTCTCAGGATAACCAGCCTTACCCTCACCCCTTGTTTTAACACACAGCTCTCAGGATAACCCAGCCTTACCCTCACCCCTTGTTTTAACAACACAGCTCTCAGGATAACCCAGCCTTACCCTCACCCCTTGTTTTAACAACACAGCTCTCAGGATAACCCAGCCTTACCCTCACCACACTTGTTTTAACAACACAGCTCTCAGGATAACCCAGCCTTACCCTCACCACACTTGTTTTAACAACACAGCTCTCAGGATAACCCAGCCTTACCCTCACCACACTTGTTTTAACAACACAGCTCTCAGGATAACCCAGCCTTACCCTCACCCCTTGTTTTAACAACACAGCTCTCAGGATAACCCAGCCTTACCCTCACCCCTTGTTTTAACAACACAGCTCTCAGGATAACCCAGCCTTACCCTCACCACACTTGTTTTAACAACACAGCTCTCAGGATAACCCAGCCTTACCCTCACCCCTTGTTTTAACAACACAGCTCTCAGGATAACCCAGCCTTACCCTCACCCCTTGTTTTAACAACCCTCTCAGGATACCCACCTACCCCTCCCACACTTGTTTTAACAACACAGCTCTCATGTACCCGCCTACCCTCACCACTTGTTTTAACAACACACCTCAGATAACCCCCTTACCGCTCACCCTAGTTTACAACACGTCTTCAGTATAACCCAGCCTTATCCTCAACCCTTGTTTTAACAAGTAGTCTCTCAGGATAACAGTCCTTGGACCCTCACCCTTTTTAACAAACTTAGCCTGAGGAGTAATCCGGGAGGTCAAGCCCTCCCACACTGTTGTGAACACAAGCCTCGATAACCAGCCTTATACCTCACCACACGTTTAAAACATACTCAATAACCCAGCCTTACTACCAACTTGTTTTAACACACGCTCTCAGGATAAACCGACCTTAACCCCTCACTACGAGTTTTACAACGCTCTCAGGATAACCCAGCCTTACCCTCACCCCTTGTTTAACAACACAGCTCTCAGGATAACCCAGCCTTACCCTCACCCCTGTTTTAACAACACAGCTCTCAGATAACCCAGCCTTACCCTCACCCCTTGTTTTTTAAAACAAAAGCTTCCCGATACCCAGCCTTACCCTCCCCCTTGTTTTAACAACAAGCCTCCCGGATAACCCACCTTACCCTCACCCTTTTTTTTAACAACAAAGCTCTCAGGATAACCCAGCCTTTCCTCCACCCCTTGTTTTAACAACACAGCTCTCAGGGTAACCCACCTTACCCTCACCACACTTGTTTTAACAAACACAGCTCTCAGATAACCCAGCCTTACCCTCACCCCTTGTTTTAACAACACAGCTCTCAGGATAACCCAGCCTTACCCTCACCCCTTGTTTTAACAACACAGCTCTCAGATAACCAGCCTTACCCTCACCCCTTGTTTTAACAACACAGCTCTCAGGATAACCCAGCCTTACCCTCACCCCTTGTTTTAACAACACAGCTCTCAGGATAACCCAGCCTTACCCTCACCCCTTGTTTTAACAACACAGCTCTCAGGATAACCCAGCCTTACCCTCACCCCTTGTTTCTCTCACCTCACCTCTTCCTCTTCCCTCCCTCATCACCCAGCCTTACCCTCCCCCCCCACCTCTTCCTCTTCCCTCCCTCAATCACCCAGCCTTACCCTCCCCCTCACCTCTTCCTCTTCCCTCCCTCATCACCCAGCCTTACCCTCCCCCCTCACCTCTTCCTCTCCCCTCCCTCATCACCCCTCCTTCACGGGGCACGGAAGTTCTTCTAACACGTTCATTTTTCCCGTATAATCTACCTTGTCCATAATTACTGGTATTTACTGTGTTTCGTAAGGTGAAGTCCGGGATCTTTCCTTAACAAATCTTTACCTGGAGTTTACCTGGAGGGAGTTCCGGGGGTCAAGGCCCCCGCGGCCCGGTCTGTGACCAGGCCTCTTTACCTGGAGTTTACCTGGAGAGAGTTTCGGGGGTCACTTTTGATGACACTTGTGTTACACAAGTCTCAGGAGAGTCTGTAAGCAGATATCTATAAGATTTACTTGTTTTAAATGAATAAATAAAGCGTAATGAACCCCTCAAGGAAGGTTCCTTGATGTTGGTGAGGGGCTCTTGATTTAGGAAATTGGATCTGTGCTCCAGTTCCCCGAATTAAGTCTGAATGCCTTCCATATCCCCCCCAGGCTCTGTATAATCCTCCGGGTTTATCGCTTCCCCCTTGATTATTATAATAATAATAATAATAATAATAAAGCGTAATGAATACTTATCAGAAACTCAGATTAATTGATCTGTATATTTCGACCCCCTTCTGGGGTCCTCTTCAGCAGATACACAGAGGGAACATGAATATGTAAGGAAGGTTGGATCCCTCACCGTGCGGGGGAGTGCCAGAGTGTAAAATATTTACCAGGGTTCCATTTCATATTTGTATGCTAGAAGAAAAGCAGTGAATCTCCAAGTTTTGTTTACACTCAGTGCACACTTTTGTTTACGCTCAGTGCACACTTTTGTTTACGCTCAGTGCACACTTTTGTTTACGCTCAGTGCACACTTTTGTTTACACTCAGTGCACACTTTTGTTTACACTCAGTGCACACTTTTGTTTACGCTCAGTGCACACTTTTGTTTACGCTCAGTGCACACTTTTGTTTACACTCAGTGCACACTTTTGTTTACGCTCAGTGCACACTTGTTTACACTCAGTGCACACTTTTGTTTACACTCAGTGCACACTTTTGTTTACGCTCAGTGCACACTTTTGTTTACGCTCAGTGCACACTTTTGTTTCACACTCAGTGCACACTTTTGTTTACCACTCAGTGCACACTTTTGTTTACACTCAGTGCACACTTTTGTTTACACTCAGTGCACACTTTTGTTTACACTCAGTGCACACTTTTGTTTACACTCAGTGCACACTTTTGTTTACACACAGTGCACACTTTTGTTTACACTCAGTGCACACTTTCGTTTACACTCAGTGCACACTTTTGTTTACACAGTGCACACTTTTGTTTACACAGTGCACACTTTTGTTTACACTCAGTGCACACTTGTTTACACTCAGTGCACACTTTTGTTTACACTCAGTGCACACTTTCGTTTACACTCAGTGCACACTTTTGTTTACACACAGTGCACACTTTTGTTTACACACAGTGCACACTTTTGTTTACACTCAGTGCACACTTTTGTTTACACTCAGTGCACACTTTTGTTTACACTCAGTGCACACTTTTGTTCACACTCAGTGCACACTTTTGTTTACACACAGTGCACACTTTTGTTTACACACAGTGCACACTTTTGTTTACGCTCAGTGCACACTTTGTTTACACTCAGTGCACACTTTGTTTACATCAGTTCACACTTTTGTTTACACTCAGTTCACACTTTTGTTTACACTCAGTGCACACTTGTTTACACTCAGTGCACACTTTTGTTTACACTCAGTGCACACTTTCGTTTACACTCAGTGCACACTTTGTTTACACTACAGTGCACACTTTTGTTTACACACAGTGCACACTTTTGTTTACACTCAGTGCACACTTTTGTTTACACTCAGTGCCAACTTTTGTTTACACTCAGTGCACACTTTTGTTCACACTCAGTGCACACTTTTGTTTACACACAGTGCACACTTTTGTTTACACACAGTGCACACTTTTGTTTACGCTCAGTGCACACTTTTGTTTACACTCAGTGCACACTTTTGTTTACACAGTGCACACTTTTGTTTACACTCAGTCCACACTTTTGTTTACACTCAGTGCACACTTGTTTACACACAGTGCACACTTTTGTTTACACTCAGTGCACACTTTTGTTTACACTCAGTGCACACTTTTGTTTACACTCAGTGCACACTTTTGTTTACACTCAGTGCACACTTTTGTTTACACAGTGCACACTTTTGTTTACACTCAGTGCACACTTGTTTACACTCAGTGCACACTTTTGTTTACACTCAGTGCACACTTTTGTTTACACACAGTGCACACTTGTTTACACTCAGTGCACACTTTTGTTTACACTCAGTGCACACTTGTTTACACTCAGTGCACACTTGTTTACACTCAGTGCACACTTTGTTGTTTACACTCAGTGCCACACTTTTGTTTACACTCAGTGCACACTTGTTTACACTCAGTGCACACTTGTTTACACTCAGTGCACACTTTTGTTTACACTCAGTGCACACTTGTTTACACTCAGTGCACACTTGTTTACACTCAGTGCACACTTTTGTTTACACTCAGTGCACACTTTTGTTTACACTCAGTGCACACTTGTTTACACTCAGTGCACACTTTTGTTTACACTCAGTGCACACTTGTTTACACTCAGTGCACACTTGTTTACACTCAGTGCACACTTGTTTACACTCAGTGCACACTTTTTTACACTCAGTGCACACTTGTTTACACTCAGTGCACACTTTTGTTTACACTCAGTGCAACACTTTTGTTTACACTCAGTGCACACTTGTTTACACTCAGTGCACACTTTTGTTTACACTCAGTGCACACTTTTGTTTACACTCAGTGCACACTTTTGTTTACACTCAGTGCACACTTGTTTACACTCAGTGCACACTTTGTACCTCGTGCACACTTTTGTTACACTCAGTGCACACTTTTTACACTCAGTGCACACTTTGTTTACACTCAGTGCACACTTTTGTTACACTCATGCACACTTGTTTACACTCAGTGCACACTTGTTACATCGTATGTTTACACTCAGTGCACACTTGTTTTACACTCAGTGCACCACTTTTGTTTACACTCAGTGCACACTTTTGTTTATCTCACTCAGTGCACCACTTTTTTTACACTCAGTGCACACTTTGTTTACACTCAGTGCACACTTTTGTTTACACTCAGTGCACACTTGTTTACACTCAGTGCACACTTGTTTACACTCAGTGCACACTTGTTTTACCTCAGTGCACACTTTGTGTTTACACCAGTGCCACACTTGTGTTACACTCAGTGCACACTTTTGTTTACACTCAGTGCACACTTGTTTACACTCATGCACATTCTGTGTTACTTATCTTCATGTGCACGCAGCTGTGATGTCGTCTTTCATCGTGCCCGGACGTGTGTGAGGTCTTCACTCAGTGCCCGTAGCTGTGATTTTCATCTTGTCGAGGTCGTCCGCGAGCTGTGTTTCAGGTTTTTGTCGAGGTCGTGCCGCGGAGCTGTGATTTCAGAAGGTCTTGTCGGTGCGCCGCGGGAGCTGTGATGTCAGTCTTGTCAGGTCAGTGCCCCGGGAGCTGTGTGTCAGGAAGGTCTTGTCGGAGGTCGTGCGCGCGAGCTGTGATGTCAAAGGCTTGTTTCGAGGTCGTGCGCAGGGACGGATGTCAGGTCTTGTCGGAGGTCGTGCCGCGGGAGCTGTGATGTCAGAAGGTCTTGTCGGAGGTCGTGCCGCGGGAGCTGTGATGTCAGGTCTTGTCGGAGGTCGTGCCGCGGGAGCTGTGATGTCAGAAGGTCTTGTCGTAGGTCGTGCCGCGGGAGCTGTGATGTCAGAAGGTCTTGTCGGAGGTCGTGCCGCGGGAGCTGTGATGTCAGAAGGTCTTGTCGGAGGTCGTGCCGCGGGAGCTGTGATGTCAGAAGGTCTTGTCGGAAGGTCGTTTGCCGCGACGGGAGCTGTGATGTCAGAGGTCTTGCTCGGAGGTTCGTGCGCGGGAGCTGTGATGTCAGAAAGGTCTTGTCGGAGGTCGTGCCCGGCGGGAGCCCACTGTGATGTCAGAAGGTCTTGTCGGATGGTCTTGCCCGCGGGAGCTGTGATGTCAGAAAGGTCTTGTCGGAGGTTTCGGGCCGCGGGAGCTTGATTGTCAGGAAGGTATTGTTCGATGGTGAGACATCTTCCTATCATGTTGAGAAGTAGTGAGGACATCTTCCTCATGTAAGACAGTGTGAGACATTCCTCATGTGAGACGGTGGTTGAGGACATCTTTCTCATGGCGGACAGTGGTGAGACATCTTCTCATGTGAGACAGTGCGTGGAGACATCTTCCTCATGTGATGACAGTGGTGAGACATCTTCCTCATGTGAGACAGTGGTGAGAATCTTCCTCTGTGAGACAGTGGTGAGACATCTTCATCATGTGGACAGTGGTGAAGACATTTCCTAATGTGTGCAGTGGGTGAGACATCTTCCCTCAGTGAGACAGTGGTGGTGACATCTTCATAATGTGCACGACAAGTGGTGAGACACATCTTTCATGTGAGACAGTGGTGAGACATCTTACCTCAAGTGAGACAGTGGTGAGACATCTTCCTCATGTGAGACAGTGGTGAGACATCTTCCTCATGTGAGACAGTGGTGAGACATCTTCCTCATGTGAGACAGTGGTGAGACATCTTCTCTTGTGAGACAGGTGGTGAGGACATCTTTCTCTGTGAGACAGTGGTGAGACATCTTCCTCATGTGAAACAGTGGTGAGACATCTTCCTCATGTGAGACAGTGGTGAGACATCTTCCTCATGTGAGACAGTTTACCTGGAGAGAGTTTCGGGGGTCAACGCCCCCGCGGCCCGGTCTGTGACCAGGCCTCCTGGTGGATCAGCGCCTGATCAACCAGGCTGTTGCTGCTGGCTGCACGCAAACCAACGTGCGTGGTGAGACATCTTCCTCATGTGAGACAGTGGTGAGACATCTTCCTCATGTGAGACAGTGGTGAGACATCTTCCTCATGTGAGACAGTGGTGAGACATCTTCCTCATGTGAGACAGTGGGTGTGACTATCTTCCTCATGTGTGACAGTGGATGGGGAGACATTTCCTCATGTGAAACAGTGGTGAGACTTTTCCTCATGTGAGGTCAGGGGTGAGACATCTTCCTCATGTGAAGGGCGTTTTACTGGAGAGAGTTTCGGGGGTCAACGCCCCGCGGCCGGTCTGTTGTCCAGGCCCTCTGGTGGATCAGCGCTGATCAACCAGGCTGTGCTGCTGGTCTGCACGCAAAACAACGTGCGTGGTGAAGACATCTTCAGCTTGGAGACAGTGGTGAGGACATCTTCCTCATGTGAGACAGTGGTGAGACATCTTCCTCATGTGAGACAGTTGGTTGAGGACATCTTCCTCATGTGAGACAGTGTAGGACATTCTTCCTCATGTAAGGCAATGGTGAGACATTTCCTCATGTGAGACCGTGGTTGGAGACATCTTCCTCATGATGAGACAGTAGGTGAGACATCATCCTCATGTGTGACAGTGTGGTAGAGACATTTCCTCATGTGAGACGTGGTGAGACATCTTCCTCATGTGAGACAGTGGGGAGAACATCTTCCTCATGTGAGGACAGTGTGTGAGACATCTTCTCATGTGAGACAGTGGTGAGGACATCTTCCTCATGTGAGACAGTGTGAGAATCTTCCTATGTGAGCAGTGGTGAGGACATCTCCTTTGTGAGACAGTGGTGTGACATCTACTCATGTGAGACAGTGTGAGACATCTTCATCATGTGAGTCAGTGGTTGAGGGACATCCTTCCTCATGTGAGGACGTGGTAAGACATCTTCCTCCATGTAAGCAGTGGTTGAGACATCATCCTCATGTGAGGGACAGTTGTGAGACATTTCCTCATGTGAGACGTGGTGAGACTCTTTCCTATGTGAGACCAGTGGTGAGACATCTTCCTCATGTGAGACAGTGGTGAGACATCTTCCTCATGTGAGACAGTGGTGAGACATCTTCCTCATGTGAGACAGTGGTGAGACATCTTCCTCATGTGAGACAGTGGTGAGACATCTTCCTCATGTGAGACAGTGGTGAGACATCTTCCTCATGTGAGACAGTGGTGAGACATCTTCCTCATGTGAGACAGTGGTGAGACATCTTCCTCATGTGAGACAGTGGTGAGACATCTTCCTCATGTGAGACAGTGGTGAGACATCTTCCTCATGTGAGACAGTGGTGAGACATCTTCCTCATGTGAGACAGTGGTGAGACATCTTCCTCATGTGAGAAGTGGTTGAGACTCTTCCTCATGGAGACAGTGGTGAGGGGACATCTTCTCATGTGAAACAGTGGTGAGACATCTTCTCATGTGAGACAGTGGGTGAGACATCTTCCTCATGTGAGAACAGTGGTGAGACATCTTCCTCATGTGGACAAGGGTGAGACATTCTTCCTCATTGTGAGACAGTGTGAGACATCTTCCTCAAGTGCAGGACAGTGGTGAGAATCTCTTCTTGTGAGACAGTGGTGGGACATCTTCTCATCGTGAGACATGTGGTGGACATCTTCCATCATGTGAGACAGTGGTGAGACATCTTCATCATGTGAGACAGTGGTGAGACATCTTCCTCATGTGAGACAGTGGTGAGACATCTTCCTCATGTGAGACAGTGGTGAGACATCTTCCTCATGTGAGACAGTGGTGAGACATCTTCCTCATGTGAGACAGTGGTGAGACATCTTCCTCATGTGAGACAGTGGTGAGACATCTTCCTCATGTGAGACAGTGGTGCGACATCCTTCCTCATGTGAGACTGTGGTCGAGACATCTTCTCATGTGAGACAGTGGTGAGGACATCTCCTCATTGTGATCCAGTGGTGAGACATCTTCCTCATGTGAGACAGTGGTGAGACATCTTCCTCATGTGAGACAGTGGTGAGACATCTTCCTCATGTGAGACAGTGGTGAGGACATCTTCCTCATGCGTCGTGACAGTGGTGAGACATCTTCCTCATGTGAGACAGTGGTGAGAAATCTTCCTCATGTGAGACAGGGGTGCGATCTTCCTCATTGTGAGGACCAGTGGTGAGCGACATCTTCCTCTTGAGTGACAGTGTGAGACATCTTCCTCATGTGAGGACAGTTGGTGAGGACATCTTCCTCATGTGAGACAGTGTGAGCATATTCCTCATGTGAGACAGTGGTGAGACATCTTCTCATGTGAGGACAGTGGTGAGACATCTTCCTCATGTGAAGGCAGTGGTTGAGACATCTTCCTCATTGTGAGACAGTCTGGGGTTTTTTTATTTTTTTTGAGAATCTTCATCATGTGAGACAGTGGTGAGACATCTTCTCTTGTGAGACAGTGGTGAGACACATCTTCCACATGTAGAGACAGTGGTGAGACATCATTCCCATGTGACGACAGTGGTGAGACTTTCTTCCTTCATGTGTGAAGCTGGTTGAGAATCTTCCTCATGTGAGACAGTGGTGAGACATCTTCCTCTTGTGAGACAGTGGTGAGACATCTTCTCATGTGAGACAGTGGTGATGGACTTCTTCCTCACATGTGAGGACAGGGGTGAGACATCTTTTCCTAATGTGAGACAGTGGTGAGACATCTTCCTCATGTGAGACAGTGGTCTGAGACATCTTCTTCATGTGAGGACAGTGGTGAAGCCATCTTTCTCATGTGAGATCAGTGGTGAGACATCTTCCTCAGTGGAGACTGTGGTGATACATCTACTCATGTTGAGAAAGTGGTGAGACTCTTCCTCATGTGAGACAGTGGCTGAGTGTCTTCCTCATGTGAGACAGTGGATGAGAAATTCTTCCTTTGTGAGACAGTGGTGAGACATCTTCTCATGAGAGACAGTGGTTTGAGAAATCTTCCTCATGTGAGTCAGTGGTGAGACATCTTCCTCATGTGAGACAGTGGGGGAGACTGGACATCTTCTCATGTGAGACAGTGGTGATGGAAAATCTTCCTCATGTGAGACAGTGGTGAGACATCTTCCTACATGTGGACAGTGGTGACGACATCTTCCTCATGTGAGACAGTGGTGAGACTATCTTCCTCATGTGAGACAGTGGTGAGACATTCTTCATCATGTGAGGACAGCTGGTCGTAGACTTCTTCCTCATGTGGAGGACAGTGGTGAGACATCTTCCTATTGTTGAGACCAGTAGGTGAGACATCTTCCTCTGTGAGGACAAGTGGTGTTGAGACATCTTTCCTCATGTGAGTCAGTGTGAGACCATCTTCCTCATGAGAGACTGTGGTGTGTCATCTTTCCTCTTGTGAGACAGTGGTGAGGACTTCTTCCTCATGTGAGACAGTGTTGAGTTGAGACTCTTCCTCTTGTGAGACAGTGGTGATGAGACATCTATCCTCATGTGAGACAGTGGTGAGACATCTTCCTCATGTGAGACTGTCGGTGAGACATCTTCCTCATGTGAGACAGTGGGTGACATCTTCCTCATGTGAGACAGTCGGTGAGACATCTTACTCAGGTGAGACAGTTGTGGGGTGAGACATCTTCTTCATGTGAGGAAGTTGGTGAGACATCTTCCTCATGTGAGACAGGGGTGCGACATCTTCCCGTGTGAAGACAGTGGTGAGACATATTCCTCCTTGGAGGACAGTGGTGTGAGCACATCTTACTCATGTGAGGACAGTTGGTGAGACATCTTCCCATGTGCGACAGGGGTGAGACATCTTCCTCATGTGAGGGACTCAGTGTGTGAGACATCTTCCTCTTGTGAGGACAGTGTGTGACATCTTCATCAGTGATGACAGTGGTTGAGACCATCTTGCCTCATGTGGAGGGACAGTGGTGAGACATCTTCTCATCGTGAGACTGTGGGAGAATCTTCCTCCCAGTGAGACAGTGGTTGAGAAATCTTCCTCATGTGAAGACTGTGGGTGAGACATCTTCCTTCATGTGAGACTAGGTGGTGGTGACATCTTCCTCATGTGAGACAGTCTGGTGAGACATCTTCCTCATGTGTGAGTCAGTGGTTGAGACATCTTCCTCATGTGAGGACAGTGGTGAGAACATCTTCCTCATGTGAGACAGTGGTGACAGAATCTTCCCTCTTGTGAGACAGTGGGAAAATATTGCCTAATGTGTAGGACAGTGGTGGACATTCATTCCTCATGTGTGACTGTGGTCGAGATAACAGTACTTCCTCTGTGAGAACTGTGGTGGGAATTTGCCTAAGGTGAGGACAGTGGTGTGACATCTTTCCTTTGTTGTGTCAGTTGTGTGTCACTATCGGCCTCTGAGTGTGTCTGGGGTGGTGAAATTCTTCACTCTTGTTGGAGGTCATGGGGTGTGACATCGTTATATGGGGTGTCATGGGGTGTGTCCAGCGTGCACAAGCAGGGGATCTGGGGGGTGTCTTCTTCTTTGGGTGGAACTTGGGGGGTGTATGATGCCGATATTGTGGTTGATCTGCGGACACTTATTCGTCAGTACATATGTTCCGGAACTGAGCGGGTGAGTTGGAGGGTAATGGTCAAAAAAATGGGAGAAAGAAGGCAAAGTAGAAGAAGAGAGAAGACGGAATAGGATGAAGCAATGAGAGAAGAAGCGAAAGATGAAGAATCGAGAGCAGAACGGAAAAGAATGAGACGAGAGCAAGACAGGAAAGATGAAGTCGAGAGGAAGTCAAGGAAAGATGGAAGAAGAGACGAAGACGGAAAGTGAAGCAAGAACAGTACGAAGAAGGCAAGCTGCAGAATAGAGCGAGTAAGCCTGAAGACGATGAAGTCGAGAGATGAAGGACAAGATGAGAAGACGAGAGAAGGCACGATGAAGTACGCGCGAAGAAGGCGGAGCATGAGATAGAGCAAGAAGGACCGCATTAAGACAGGCGAAGACAGGAGAGCTGAAGGAAGCTGCACGAAGGTAAAGCTGCCGACGAGAGAGAAGGAGCCTCATCCTACTCTCTCCTCCTTATCCTCATCCTCATCTCTCTCCTTCCTCATCCTAACTCTCTCCTCCTTTCCCTCATCCTCCTCCTATCCTCCTTCCCTTATCCTCCCTCTATACTCCTTTCCCTCTTCCTCCTCTTCCTCCGTCCCTATCCTCTCTCTCCTCCTTCCCTCATCATCCTCTCTCCTCCTTCCCTTATCCTCCTCTTCTCCTCCTCTCCATATCCTCTCTCTCTTCCTTCCCTCATCCCTCCTATCTCTTCCTTTTCCCTAACCTCCTCTCTCTCTTCCCCTCTACCTCTCTCTCATCCCCTTATCCTCTCTCTCCTCCTGCCCTATCTAATCTCTTATCTCACCCCTCACCCCTCCCCCTCCCCCCTCACCCCTCCCCCTCCCCCTCCCCCCTCCCCCCCCCCTCCCCCACCCCCCACCCTCACCACCTCCCCCTCCCCTCCCCCCTTGCCCCTCCCCCCCCTCCCTACATGGAAAAATCATACATATTCAATCAGTCTTCCAGATATTAAAATAACATGAAACTCTCCCTCAGGGGCAGCGAACTTCTCTTACTCTCTTAAGTTATCTTACTCTCTAAGTTATCTACTAAGTTATCCTTACTCTCGTAAGTTATCTTACTCTCTAAGTTATCTTACTCTCTAAGTTATCTTACTCTCTAAGTATTCTTTCTCTTAAGTTATATTTACTCCTCTAAGTTATCTTATCTCTAAGTTTTCTTACTCTTAGTTATCTTACTCTCTAGTTATCTTACTCTCTAAGTCTATTCTTAATCTCTTAGTTATCTTACTCTCTACAGTTATCTTACTCTCTAAGTTCTCTTACTCTTCTAAGTTATCTTACTTCTCAAGTTATCTTACTCTCTAAGTTATCTTACTAAGTTATCTTACTCTCTAAGTTATCTTACTCTCTAAGTTTCGTACTCTTAATGTTATTTACTCTCTAAGTTATCTTACTCTCAAGTTATCTTACTCTTAAGTTATCATACTCTCTAAGTTATCTTACTCTATAAGTTCTCTTACTCTCTAAGTTCTCTTTAATCTCTAAGTTATCTTACTTCTCTAAGTTATCTTACTATCTAAGTTCTCTTACCCTCTAAGTTCTCTTACTTCTGAGTTATCTTACTCTCTAAGTAATCTTTACTCTTCTAAGTTCTTATTACTCTCTAATTTCTCTTACTCTCTATGTTATCTTACTCTCTAAGTTATCTTGATCTCTAAGTTATCCTTACTATCTAAGTTATATCTTACTCTCTAAGTTATCTTACTCTTCTAAGTTATCTACTATTAAGTTATCATACTCTATAAGTATCTCTTACTTCTAAGATATTTACACTTAAGTTCTCTTACTCTCTAAGTTCTTTACTCTCTAAGTTCTTCTTTACTCTCTAAGTTCTCTTACTCTCTAAGTTCTCTTACTCTCTAAGTTATCTTACTCTCTAAGTTATCTTACTCTCTAAGTTATCTTACTAAGTTATCTTACTCTCTAAGTTATCTTACTAAGTTATCTTACTCTCTAAGTTATCTTACTCTCTAAGTTATCTTACTAAGTTATCTTACTCTCTAAGTTATCTTACTCTCTAAGTTATCTTACCCTCTAAGTTCTCTTACTCTCTAAGTTATCTTACTCTCGAAGTTATCTTACTCTCTAAGTTATCTCTCTAAGTTATCTTACTCTCTACTAAGTTCTCTTACTCTCTAAGTTCTCTTACTCTCTAAGTTATCTTACTCTCTAAGTTATCTTACTAAGTTATCTTACTCTCTAAGTTATCTTACTAAGTTATCTTACTCTCTAAGTTCTCTTACTCTCTAAGTTCTCTTACTCTCTAAGTTATCTTACTCTAAGTTCTCTTACTCTCTAAGTTGTCTTACTCTCTAAGTTATCTTAATCTCTAAGTTATTTTACTCTAGTTATCTTTACTCTCTAAGTATCTTACTAACTATCTTACTTCTAAGTTATCTTACTCTCTAAGTTATCTAACTCTCTAAGTTATCTTACTCTTTAAGTATCTTACTCTCTAGTTAATCTTACCTCTCCTAAGTTTCTACTCTCTAAGTTATCTTACTCTCTAAGTTTCTTACTCTCTAAGTTATCTTTCACTCTTTAAGTTATTCTTACTCTCCTACGTTATCTTACTCTCTAAAGTTATCTTATAAGTTATCTTACTCTCTAAGTTATCTTACTCTCTAAGTTGTCTTACTATCTAAGTTATCTTACTCTCTAAGTTCTCTTACTCTCTAAGTTATCTTACTCTAAGTTATCTTACTAAGTTATCTTACTCTCTAAGTTATCTTACTCTCTAAGTTATCTTACTCTCTAAGTTCTCTTACTCTCTAAGTTATCTTACTATCTAAGTTATCTTACTATCTAAGTTATCTTACTCTCTAAGTTATCTTACTCTCTAAGTTATCTTACTCTCTAAGTTATCTTAATCTCTAAGTTCTTACTGATCTAAGTATCTTAACTCTCTTTTAGTTATCTTACTCTCTAAGTTATTATTACTCTCTAAGTTATCTTACTCTATAAAGTTCTCTCTTACTCTCTAAGTGCTCTTACTCTCTAAGTTATCTTACTCTCTAAGTTATCTTACTCTCTAAGTTATCTTACTCTCTAAGTTCTCTTACTCTCTAAGGTTAATCTTTCTCTCTAAGTTATCTTACTCTCTAAGTTCTCATTACCTCTCTATTTTCTCTTACATCTCTAAGTTATCTTACTCTCTAAGTTATCTTACTCTCTAAGTTATCTTACTCTCTAAGTTATCTTACTCTCTAAGTTATCTTACTCTCTAAGTTATCTTACTCTCTAAGTTATCTTACTCTCTAAGTTATCTTACTCTATAAGTTCTCTTACTCTCTAAGTTATCTTACACTCTAAGTTCTCTTACTCTCTAAGTTCTCTTACTCTCTAAGTTCTCTTACTCTCTAAGTTCTCTTACTCTCTAAGTTCTCTTACTCTCTAAGTTATCTTACTCTCTAAGTTATCTTACTCTCTAAGTTATCTTACTAAGTTATCTTACTCTCTAAGTTATCTTACTAAGTTATCTTACTCTCTAAGTTATCTTACTCTCTAAGTTATCTTACTAAGTTATCTTACTCTCTAAGTTATCTTACTCTCTAAGTTATCTTACCTCTAAGTTCTCTACTCTCAAAGTTATCTTACTCTCGAAGTTTTATCTTACTTCTCTAAGTTATATCTCTAAGTTATCTTACCGCTCTAAGTTCTCTTAATCTCTAGTTCTTCTAACTTCTCTAAGTTTTCTTACTCTCTTAGTTATCTTTCTAAGTTCATCTTACTCTCTAAGTTTCTTACTAAAGTTTTCTTACTCTCTAAGTTTCTTACTCTCTATGTTCTCTTACTCTCTAAGTTATCTTACTCTAAGTTCTCTTACTCTCTAAGTTGTCTTACTCTCTAAGTTATCTTACTCTCTAAGTTATTTTACTCTAAGTTATCTTACTCTCTAAGTTATCTTACTAACTTATCTTACTCTCTAAGTTATCTTACTCTCTAAGTTATCTTACTCTCTAAGTTATCTTACTCTTTAAGTTATCTTACTCTCTAAGTTATCTTACTCTCTAAGTTCTCTTACTCTCTAAGTTATCTTACTCTCTAAGTTATCTTACTCTCTAAGTTATCTTACTCTCTAAGTTATCTTAATCTTAAGTTAATCTACTCTCTAAGTTATCTTACTAAGTTTCTTACTCTCTAAGTTTTCTTACTCTCTAAGTTGTCTGACTAGATCTAATGAATCTTACTCTCTAAGTTCTCTTACTCTCTAGTTATCTTCCTCTAAGTTATCTTCGTATAAGTTATCTTACTCTCTAAGTTATCTTACTCTCTAAGTTATCTTCTCTCTTAAGTTCTATTACTCTCTATGTTATCTTACTATCTAAGGTATCTTACTATCTAAGTAATCGTACTCTCTAAGTTATCTTAGCTCTAAGTATCTTACTCTCTATGTTTATCTTAATCTTAAGTTTTACTCTCTAAAGTTATCTTACTCTTTAGTTTCTCTTACTCTCTAGTACTCTTACTCTCTAAGTTATCTTACTTAAGTTATATTACTATCTAAGTTATCTTACTCTCTAAGTTAGCTTACTCTCCTAAGTTCTTTTACTCTCTAGTTATCTTACTCTTAAGGTTATTACTCCTCAACTATTTTACTCTTATAAGTTATCTTACTCTCTAAGTTCTCTTTATCTCTAAGTTATCTTGCTCTCTAAGTTATCTTACTCTCTAAGTTATCTTACTAAGTTATCTTACTCTATGAGTTATCTTGCTGTATAAGTTATCTTACTCTCTAAGTTGGGGCCTAATCTTACTCTCTAAGTTTTCTTACTCTCTAAAGTTATTTACTCTCTAATATTATCTTACTCTCTAAGTTCCTCTTACTCTCGAAGTTATCTTACTCTATGTTATCTACTCTCTAAGTTATCTTACTCTATAAGTTCTCTTACTAAGTTATCTTACTCTATAAGTTCTCTTGCTCTCTAAGTTTTCTTATTCTCTAAGTTCTCTTACTCTCTAAGTTCTCTTACTCTCTAAGTTCTCTTACTCTCTAAGTTATCTTACTCTAAGTTATCTTACTCTCTAAGTTATCTTACTCTCTAAGTTATCTTACTCTATAAGTTATCTTACTCTCTAAGTTATCTTACTCTCTAAGTTATCTTACTCTATAAGTTATCTTACTCTCTAAGTTATCTTACTCTATGAGTTATCTTGCTCTTTAAGTTATCTTACTAAGTTATCTTACTCTCTAAGTTATCTTACTCACTAAGTTATCTTACTCTCTAAATTATCTTACTCTCTAAGTTCTCTTACTTTCTAAGTTATCTTACTCTATAAGTTCTCTTACTAAGTTCTCTTACTCTCTAAGTTATCTTTACTCTCTAAATAAAAAATAAAAGTTATCTTACTCTCTAAGTTATCTTACTCTCTAAGTTATCTTACTCTCTAAGTTATCTTACTCTCTAAGTTGTCTTACTCTCTAAGTTGTCTTACTCTCTAAGTTATCTTACTCTCTAAGTTCTCTTACTCTCTAAGTTCTCTTACTCTCTAAGTTATCTTACTCTCTAAGTTATCTTACTCTCTAAGTTATCTTACTCTTAAGTTTCATCTTTACTCTCTAAGTTCTCTTACTCTCTAAGTTCTCATACTCTCTAATTTCTCTTATCTATAGTTTCTTACTTCTAAGTTATCTTACTCTCTAAGTTATCTTACTCTCTAAGTTATCTTACTCTCTAAGTTATCTTACTCTCTAAGTTCTCTTACTCTCTAAGTTCTCTTACTCTCTAAGTTCTCTTACTCTCTAAGTTATCTTACTCTCTAAGTTATCTTACTCTCTAAGTTATCTTACTCTCTAAGTTATCTTACTCTCTAAGTTATCTTACTCTCTAAGTTATCTTACTCTCTAAGTTCTCTTACTCTCTAAGTTCTCTTACTCTCTATGTTCTCTTCACTCTCTAAGTTTCTTCTTACTCTCTTAGTTCTTCTTACTCTCTAAGTTCTTTACTCTCTAAGTTATCTTACTCTTAAGTTATTCTCTCTCTAAATTTATCTTACTCTCTCAAGTTATCTTACTCTTAAGTTATCTTATCTCTAATTATCTTTACACTCTAGTTCTCTTCTCTCTAAGTTCTCTTACTCTCTAAAGTTCTCTTTACTCTCTAAGTTCTCTTACTTCTAAGTTATCTTACTCTCTAAAGTTATCTACTCTCTAAGTTATTCTTCTAGTATCTTACTCTCTAAGTCTATCTTTACCTCTTAAGTTAATTTACTAAGTTATCTTACTCTCTAAGTTATCTTACTAAGTTATCTTACTCTCTAAGTTATTCTTACTAAAGTTATCTTACTCTCTAAGTTATCTTACTAAGTATCTTACTCTCATAAGTTATCTTACTCTCTTAAGTTATCTACCTCTAAGTCTCTTATCTCTAAGTTATTTACTCTCTAATTATCTTACTCTCTAAGTTATCTAAGTTATTTACTCTCTTAAAGTTTCTCTTACTCTCTAAGTTATCTTACTAAGTTATTTACTCTCTAAGTTATCTTACTCTCGAAGTTATCTCTTACTAAGTTATCTTACTCCTCATAAGTTATCTTACTCTCTAAGTTGTCTTACTAAGTTATCTTTCTCTCTAGTTATCTTTCTCTCTAAGTTCTCTTACTCTCTAAGTTATTCTTACTCCTAAGTTCTCTTACTCTCTAAGGTTATCTTATCTCTAAGTTATCTTATCTCTACGTATCTTACTAAGTTATCTTACTATACTAAAGTTATTTACACTCTAAGTTTTTTTGCTCTAAGTTATCTTACTCTCTAAGTTATCTTACTAACTTATCTTACTCTCTAAGTTATCTTACTCTTTAAGTTATCTTACTCTCTAAGTTATCTTACTCTAAGTTCTTTACTCTCTAAGTTATCTACTCTTAAGTTATTTATCTCTAGTTTTTTTACTAAGTTATCTTACTCTCTAAGTTATCTTACTCTCTAAGTTATCTTACTAAGTTATCTTACTCTCTAAGTTATCTTACTCTCTAAGTTGTCTTACTATCTAAGTTATCTTACTCTCTAAGTTCTCTTACTCTCTAAGTTATCTTACTCTAAGTTATCTTACTAAGTTATCTTACGCTCTAAGTATCTTACTCTATAAGTTATCTTACTCTCTAAGTTCTCAATACTCTTAATTATTTACCTCTCTGAAGTTCTCTTACTCTCTAAGTTCTCTTCACTCTAAGTTATCTTACCCTCTAAGTTATTTACTATTCTAAGTTATCTTCTCTCTAAGTTATCTTACTCTCTAAGTTATCTTACTCTCTAAGTTATCTTACTCTCTAAGTTCTTACTCTCTAAGTTATCTTACTCTTTAAGTTCTCTTACTCTCTAAGTTCTCTTACTCTCTAAGTTATCTTACTATCTAAGTTATCTTACTCTCTAAGTTATCTTACTCTCTAAGTTATTTTACTCTCTAAGTTATCTTACTCTATAAGTTATATTACTCTCAAAGTTATTTTACTCTATAAGTTATCTTGCTCTCTAAGTTATCTTACTCTCTAAGTTATCTTACTAAGTTATCTTACTCTATGAGTTATCTTGCTGTATAAGTTATCTTACTCTCTAAGTTATCCTACTCTCTAAGTTATCTTACTCTCTAAGTTATCTTACTCTCTTAAGTTATCTTACTCTCTAAAATTTATTTACTCTCTATCAGTTCTCTTACTTTCTAAGTTATCTTACTCTATAAGTTCTCTTACTAAGTTATCTTACTCTATAAGTTCTCTTGCTCTCTAAGTTTTCTTATTCTCTAAGTTCTCTTACTCTCTAAGTTCTCTTACTCTCTAAGTTCTCTTACTCTCTAAGTTATCTTACTCTTTAAGTTATCTTACTCTTAAGTTAGCTTACTCTCTAAGTTTCTTACTCTGATAGTTATCTTACTCTCTAAGTTATCTTTACTCTATGGAGTATCTTGCTCTTATAAGATTATCTTATAGTTATCTTACTCTCTAAAGTTATCTTACTCTCTAAGTTATCTTACTCTCTAAATTATCTTACTCTCTAAGTTCTCTTACTTTCTAAGTTATCTTACTCTATAAGTTCTCTTACTAAGTTATCTTACTCTATAAGTTATCTTACTCTCTAAGTTATCTTAATCTCTAAGTTATCTTACTCTCTAAGTTATCTTACTCTCTAAGTTATCTTAATCTCTAAGTTATCTTAATCTCTAAGTTATCTTACTCTCTAAGTTATCTTACTCTCTAAGTTATCTTACTCTCTAAGTTTCTTATCTCTAAGTAATCTTACTCTCTAAGTTTCTTACTCTCTTACAGTTATCTTTACTCTCTAAGTTATCTTACTCTATAAGTTATCTTACTTCTCTAAGTTATCTTACTCTCTAGTTACTTACTCTATAAGTATCTTACTTCCATAAGTTATCTTACTCTCTAAAGTTATCTTACTCTCTAAGTTATCTTAATCTCCTATGTGATCTTGCTCTCTAAGTTATCTTACTCTCTAAGTTATCTTATCTCTAAGTTATCTTACTCTCTAAGTTTTTCTTCTCTCTTTGTTATCTTACTCTCTTAAGTTATCTTACTCTAATAAGTTATCTTACTTTTTACGTTATTCTTAATCTCTAAGTTAATCTTACTCTCTTAGTTATCTTACTCGCTAAGTTATCTTCTCTCTAACATTTTATCTTACTAAGTATATCTTACGCATTAAGTTTATCTTGCTCTATAAGTTATCGTACTCTCTAGTTATTTACTCTCTAATTTATCTTTACTAAGGGTATACTTACTCTATAAGTTATCTTGCTCTATAAGTTATCTTACTCTCTAAGTTATCTTACTCTCTAAGTTATCTTACTCTCTAAGTTATCTTACTCTCTAAGTTATCTTACTCTATAAGTTCATTTACTCTATAAGTTATTTGCTCTACTATTTTATCTTACTCTCTAAGTTATTATCTCTAAGTTGTTTACTGTTACTTATTTAAGATGTTTCGTCTTGTTTTAATTCAGTGTTTTTGTTGCTGGTGTTTTAATTCAGTGTTTTTGTTGCTGGTGTTTTAATTCAGTGTTTTTGTTGCTGGTGTTTTAATTCAGTGTTTTTGTTCTGGTGTTTTAAATCAGTGTTTTTGTTGACTGGTGTTTTAATTCTGTGTTTTTGTTGCTGGTGTTTGTAATTCAGTGTTTTGTTGATGGTGGTCTTAATCAGTTTTTTGTTGCTGGTGGTGTTTTTATTCAAGTGTTTTTGTCTGTTGGTGTTTTTAATTCAGTGTATTTGTTTGCTGGTGTTTTTAATTCATGTGTTTTTGTTGATGGTGTTTTTTATTCAGTGTTTTTGTTGCTGGTGTTTTATTCAGGTATTGTGATGTGTGTTTTAATTGTGTTTTTGGTTGCTGGTGTTTTAATTGTGTTTTTGTTGCTGGTGTTTTAATTCAGTGTTTTTGTTGCTGGTTGTTTTTAATTGTGTTTTTGTGATGGTGTTTTAATTGTGTTTTTTGTTGCTGGTGTTTTAATCAGTGTTTTTGTTTGTGGTGTTTTAAATTGTGTTTTTGTTGCTGGTGTTTTTAATTGTGCTTTGTTGCTGGTGTGTTTTTATTCAGTGTTTTTGTTGCTGGTGTTTTTAATTGTGTTTTTGTTGCTTGTGTTTTAATTCAGTCGTGTTTGTTGCTGGTGTTTTAATTGTGTTTTTGTTGCTGGTGTTTTAATTGTATTTTTGTTGTGGTGTTTTAAATTCAGTGTTTTTGTTGCTGGTGTTTTAAATGTTTTTTCAGGTTTTGTTGCTGGTGTTTTAATTCACTGTGTTTTTGTTGTGTTGTATTGAAGATGTTTGTACAAAGCACAAAAGTTCTGGAATAAGCTTTTATTAGATGGTTCCGATCTGTATAGGCTTTATAAGCTTGGCTTTATTAAGCTTAACAAGCTAATCTTCTGCTCCTTTTTTCCTTTATGGATAATTAATTCAGTTGTGTGAACTTATTGTGGTAGGATAATTTAGCCGTGGTGTTACTGTACCTTATTTTTCCTTACCGGAAAATTTTTGCCAGGTGTTACTGTACCTTATTTGTTCCTCTACCGGATATTTAGCCAGGTGTTACTGTAATTATTTGTTCCTTACGGATATTTGCCAGGTGTTACTGTACCTTATTTGTTCCTCTACGGATAATTTAGCCAGGTGTTTCTGTTCCTTATTTGCTTCTTAACCGGATAATTTAGCCAGGTGTTCTGTACCTTATTTGTTCCTTACCGGATAATTTTAGCCAGGTGTTACTGTACCTTTTTTGTTACTCTCCGGATAATTAAGCAGGTGTTTACTGTTACCTTATTTGTTCCTATACCGGATAATTTAGCAGGTGTTTCTGTTACTTATTTGTTCCTCTACCGGATAATTTAGCAGGTGTTACTGTACCTTATTTGTTTCCTCTACCGGATTAATTTTAGCCAGGTGTTAACTGTACATTATTTGTTTCTCTACCGGATTATTTAGCCAGGTTTACTGTACCTTATTTGTTCCTTACAGGAATTATTTAGCCAGGGTGTTACTGTCCTTATTTGTTCCTCTACCGGAATAATTTAGCCAGGTGTTACCTGTAGGAGGTCGTGCCGCGGGAGCTGTGATGTCAGAAGGTCTTGTCGGAGGTCGTGCCGCGGGAGCTGTGATGTCAGGTCTTGTCGGAGGTCGTGCCGCGGGAGCTGTGATGTCAGAAGGTCTTGTCGTAGGTCGTGCCGCGGGAGCTGTGATGTCAGAAGGTCTTGTCGGAGGTCGTGCCGCGGGAGCTGTGATGTCAGAAGGTCTTGTCGGAGGTCGTGCCGCGGGAGCTGTGATGTCAGAAGGTCTTGTCGGAAGGTCGTTTGCCGCGACGGGAGCTGTGATGTCAGAGGTCTTGCTCGGAGGTTCGTGCGCGGGAGCTGTGATGTCAGAAAGGTCTTGTCGGAGGTCGTGCCCGGCGGGAGCCCACTGTGATGTCAGAAGGTCTTGTCGGATGGTCTTGCCCGCGGGAGCTGTGATGTCAGAAAGGTCTTGTCGGAGGTTTCGGGCCGCGGGAGCTTGATTGTCAGGAAGGTATTGTTCGATGGTGAGACATCTTCCTATCATGTTGAGAAGTAGTGAGGACATCTTCCTCATGTAAGACAGTGTGAGACATTCCTCATGTGAGACGGTGGTTGAGGACATCTTTCTCATGGCGGACAGTGGTGAGACATCTTCTCATGTGAGACAGTGCGTGGAGACATCTTCCTCATGTGATGACAGTGGTGAGACATCTTCCTCATGTGAGACAGTGGTGAGAATCTTCCTCTGTGAGACAGTGGTGAGACATCTTCATCATGTGGACAGTGGTGAAGACATTTCCTAATGTGTGCAGTGGGTGAGACATCTTCCCTCAGTGAGACAGTGGTGGTGACATCTTCATAATGTGCACGACAAGTGGTGAGACACATCTTTCATGTGAGACAGTGGTGAGACATCTTACCTCAAGTGAGACAGTGGTGAGACATCTTCCTCATGTGAGACAGTGGTGAGACATCTTCCTCATGTGAGACAGTGGTGAGACATCTTCCTCATGTGAGACAGTGGTGAGACATCTTCTCTTGTGAGACAGGTGGTGAGGACATCAAACTTTCCTCTTAAAAAAAACTATTATACTATTGTTATAACTATAACCAAAATTTTTAAAGTGGAAAACCCAGGGGGAAGGGCCCTCGGTCAGAAGACCAGAAACTCCAGCTGTGGGTCATCATATAACTTAAGACTCGCGTCAGGAAACCCTTGTCCTGTTTCCTGACAAACCTAACCTAACCTTACCTAACCTAACCTAACCTAACCTAACCTAACTTTCCTCTCTTGTAACATTACCACTCATAAACACAGTGGTCGTAGGGTGGGGGGAGAGCTTCTGCTTTTCTATCCTTGACTGACACACACATGTAGCGTCCAACTGAAGGGTGTTCTGGGGGTCAGCGTCCCTGCGGCACAGTCCTTAACTAGATAATACTAGATACATTATAAATTACACCTAGAAAACTTAGGGGGGATTGATCCGAAATATTTTTACGAAAATCATTCCCAGACGGTACCAAATATCCCCAGAGAAAAGCAGAGGCACAGTGAGTACCTTATGGGAAAACTCAGCAAGTGTGTAGGAACCAAGACTTTTTAACACCCGTCCCTTCACACACAAGGAAGATTACCAACAGATCCCAGGCTGTCTTCAAAAGAGAGAGCTTAACGTGTTCCTCAAGTCGCTTCCTGATTAGCTAGGCTGTGGTGCATACGTTGGGCTTCAAGCATCAGCCTGGTTGATCAGGTCATTACCGGGAGGCCTGGTCTGGAACCGTTCCGTGGGGGCGTTGCCCCCCTGGAACACTCCAGGTAGACTCCAGGATAGTTCTTATCTAGATATTAAATAATTCTTAGAAGATTGCCTCGTGGGGGACTGACAGGTCCTCTGCTGTGTCTTACACACACACACATACACACACACACACACACACACAAAACACACACACACCCCACACACACAAAACACACACACACACACACACACACACACACACACACACACACATTCTCTGAAGAAAGTGCTGCATTATGAGAGAGAAAGAATGAGAAAAAGGAAGAGAGTCATCAATTCTCACAGTGTGAGAGAGAGGCAAGTAGGGCATCACAAAAGATGCGACTAAAGAAAAGAGACAGTAAGGGGTGGAGGAGGTAGATAAAATGGGAATAAATTGTCCTGGTGTAAGAAGGAATGGTTTAAAAGGGGAGAAAGAGAACGGCACCAGGGACTCTTGATAAAACTTGAGGCACTAGGAGTCTCTGGCTCCACGTTATTCCTTAGTGATTACCTTCAAGTTGGATCTCAGGTATGTTGTCGACGAGACAGTCAACACGACACTCAGTGCCGGTGTTCCACAGAGAAGTGTGCTTCACCCATTGTTATGGAATGTCTACTTCAATCACCTCCCTCTCTCCCAAAAAGAGAGAGAGAGAGAGAGAGAGAGAGAGAGAGAGAGAGAGAGAGAGAGAGAGAGAGAGAGAGAGAGAGAGAGAGAGAGAGAGAGAGAGAGAGCAATGCAAGTGGAGAGCAGAGTTAAGGAAGAAACAGATGGGAACAAGGATAAACTATGTCAAGTATTGACTTTCAAAATCAAATCAAAATTTGATATCTTTGTGTAGTATCCAAACTGTAGTTTACATATAATGAAGTATTTTTATCCACAAAGAAAGCTTTAAAAATTGAAGCTGGAAGCTTACTGCTTCCAGCTCTGGCTCACAATGGAAGGGCCCGGGTTCAATTCAAGTCGGGATCGACTAGTTTTTTGACATCTGTTGTCCCTCTTCACCTAGCAGTAAATAGGTACCTTAGTGTGGTGGTGTATCCTAGATAATCCTGGGCTTTGAAATGATCTGAGGTAAGATAACAGTCTGTAAATGATCTGAGGTAAGATAACAGTTCTTAGTCTGTAAATGATCTGAGGTAAGATAACAGTTCTTAGTCTGTAAATAATCTGAGGTAAGATAACAGTTCTTAGTCTGTAAATGATCTGAGGTAAGATAACAGTTCGTAAATGATCTGAGGTAAGATAACAGTCTGTAAATGATCTGAGGTAAGATAACAGTCTGTAAATGATCTGAGGTAAGATAACAGTCTGTAAATGATCTGAGGTAAGATAACAGTTCTTAGTCTGTAAATGATCTGAGGTAAGATAACAGTTCTTAGTCTGTAAATGATCTGAGGTAAGATAACAGTTCGTAGTCTGTAAATGATCTGAGGTAAGATAACAGTCTGTAAATGATCTGAGGTAAGATAACAGTCTGTAAATGATCTGAGGTAAGATAACAGTTCTTAGTCTGTAAATGATCTGAGGTAAGATAACAGTTCTTAGTCTGTAAATGATCTGAGGTAAGATAACAGTTCTTAGTCTGTAAATGATCTGAGGTAAGATAACAGTTCTTAGTCGTAAATAAATCTGAGGTAAGATAACAGTTCTTAGTCTGTAAATGATCTGAGGTAAGATAACAGTTCGCAGTCTGTAAATGATCTGAGGTAAGATAACAGTTCGTAGTCTGTAAATGATCTGAGGTAAGATAACAGTTCGTAGTCTGTAAATGACCTGAGGTAAGATAACAGTTCGTAGTCTGTAAATGATCTGAGGTAAGATAACAGTTCGTAGTCTGTAAATGATCTGAGGTAAGATAACAGTTCGTAGTCTGTAAATGACCTGAGGTAAGATAACAGTTCGTAGTCTGTAAATGATCTGAGGTAAGATAACAGTTCGTAGTCTGTAAATGATCTGAGGTAAGATAACAGTCTGTAAATGATCTGAGGTAAGATAGTCTGTAAATGATCTGAGGTAAGATAACAGTTCGCAGTCTGTAAATGATCTGAGGTAAGATAACAGTTCGTAGTCTGTAAATGATCTGAGGTAAGATAACAGTCTGTAAATGATCTGAGGTAAGATAACAGTCTGTAAATGATCTGAGATAAGATAACAGTTCGCAGTCTGTAAATGATCTGAGGTAAGATAACAGTTCGCAGTCTGTAAATGATCTGAGGTAAGATAACAGTTCGTAGTCTGTAAATGATCTGAGGTAAGATAACAGTCTGTAAATGATCTGAGATAAGATAACAGTCTGTAAATGATCTGAGGTAAGATAACAGTTCGTAGTCTGTAAATGATCTGAGGTAAGATAACAGTCTGTAAATGATCTGAGGTAAGATAACAGTCTGTAAATGATCTGAGATAAGATAACAGTTCGCAGTCTGTAAATGATCTGAGGTAAGATAACAGTCTGTAAATGATCTGAGGTAAGATAACAGTTCTTAGTCCGTAAATTGAACTGTGTAAAAGTGAACGAGGTGAGAGTAAAATTGTAAATATTGAGGATAAAAGAGAGGCAGAGACAAGCGTAAGTGAAGCTGGTAGTGAAGATAACTAATACACAAGACTGAAAGTGAGACAGGCCAGCAGTAACAGCTTGGTTGACCAGGCAGCTCAATAAGACTAGTGCAGATGTGTAATCATTGTGACCAAACTGGTCCATTACCACGACTGAAGTGTACAGATGTACAGGAATTGTGACCAAACCTAAGTGAATACTGTCAGTCAAGAGACCTGGTCCTAGACCAGGTCGTTGGGGGACTGTCAGCTGATTTGTCTAGGGCGAATTTTGCGTCTCTCACCCTACCCAAGATGCTGCCCACGACAGTCGGCTAGCACTCAGGTACGTATTTACTACCGAGTCAACAGGAGCAGATGGTATAAGGAGACCAGCCGCCGTCCACACCCTCCCAGGACTGTACCCGGGTGATTATGTTGTTGCAGCTAGAGTACTTTGCTGCTGTACATCATGACAAGATTTTATCAACTTCATTCTCACTTGATAAAACTACACAGAGCGAAACGTTGTGCCATTAAAAACGTGTTTTATAACGTTTCTGTCTTGACTATTGTTGACAGTACTCTGGATCCTGTCTCCCCGTCCTTGATCCTCTCTTGTATTTCTCTCTCTTACTGTATCTTCAGCTGTAGTGTGTGTGTGTGTGTGTGTGTGTGTGTGTGTGTGTGTGTGTGTGTGTGTGTGTGTGTGTGTGTGTGTGTGTGAACGCGGATTATGTCATAAAAAACGACTGTCGGTGAATAAAGAGAAATATGAAGGGTTGGAAGTAGCCGCGTAGCCGAAGTGGTAGAGCGCTGGACCTGCCAGTCCCGGGACCACGGTTCGAGCTTCCCGTCCATCTTTTTGTTTATTCATACACGGTAAAATAGGTACCTGGGTGTTAGTGGACTGGTATGGGTCGCATCCTGGAGACAAAATTAACCTAATTTGCAGGAAATGCTCAGCATAACAAGGAGCTTTCTTATTTAGTTTACCTGGAGAGAGTTCCGGGGGTCAACGCCCCCGCGGCCCGGTCTGTGACCAGTCTTATGATGTCGACTATAGTCCGTACACCTTGTACATGTACTTAACAAGAAGGTACTTGTAGAAATAAAGATTTATTAATATTAATTTCCTTGGTGTCTCCTACCCCACTATATCCCCCTCCTCCTCGCCATCTTTGGTCTACCCCAACTCTACCTTCCCCTTCCTCACAGTGGGGAACCTCTACCTTCCCCTCCCTCACAGTGGGGAAACAAAAAGCCTTGACAACAACAGTTCTGGGTACACGCGGCTCGGCTCCACCTTTGGCATTTCCATTTTTCCAGAGTGAAGCTCAGGGCTGTTGTGTACATCTAGTGCTTTTTAAACTCGTCTTGCTGACTTAGCTTATTACATACGACTTTGAGGATGACTTAGCTTATTACATACGACTTTGAAGATGACTTAGCTTATTACATACGACTTTGAAGATGACTTAGCTTATTACATACGACTTTGAAGATGACTTAGCTTATTACATACGACTTTGAGGATGACTTAGCTTATTACATACGACTTTGAAGATGACTTAGCTTATTACATACGACTTTGAAGATGACTTAGCTTATTACATACGACTTTGAAGATGACTTAGCTTATTACATACGACTTTGAGGATGACTTAGCTTATTACATACGACTTTGAAGATGACTTAGCTTATTACATACGACTTTGAAGATGACTTAGCTTATTACATACGACTTTGAAGATGACTTAGCTTATTACATACGACTTTGAGGATGACTTAGCTTATTACATACGACTTTGAGGATGACTTAGCTTATTACATACGACTTTGAAGATGACTTAGCTTATTACATACAACTTTGAAGATGACTTAGCTTATTACATACAACTTTGAAGATGACTTAGCTTATTACATACAACTTTGAAGGTGACTTAGCTTATTACATACAACTTTGAAGATGACTTAGCTTATTACATACGACTTTGAGGATGACTTAGCTTATTACATACAACTTTGAAGGTGACTTAGCTTATTACATACAACTTTGAAGATGACTTAGCTTATTACATACGACTTTGAGGATGACTTAGCTTATTACATACAACTTTGAAGATGACTTAGCTTATTACATACGACTCTGAAGATGACTTAGCTTATTACATACAACTTTGAAGGTGACTTAGCTTATTACATACAACTTTGAAGGTGACTTAGCTTATGACATACACCTTTGAAGGTGACTTAGCTTATTACATACAACATTGAGGATGACTTAGCTTATTACATACAACTTTGAGGATGACTTAGCTTATTAAGGAGCACAATGGTAATACGTCACTTTGACTGTTATGGGTTATTCTGGAGGATAATTTACACCTTGTATGATAATTGTACCGATGTGTTCCTGTTCCTAAATGAACTTACGAAGTATAACTTTGAATCTGGCACTACTGAACATAAGAATGGAAGAACACTGCAGAAGGCCTACTGGCTCATGCAAGGCAGTCTCCCAGCTCAGGCTGACACTACTGAAGTCTCCCAGCTCAGGCTGACACTGCTGAAGTCTCCCAGCTCAGGCTGACACTGCTGAAGCCTCCCAGCTCAGGCTGACACTGCTGAAGCCTCCCAGCTCAGGCTGACACTACTGAAGTCTCCCAGCTCAGACTGACATTGCTGAAGTCTCCCAGCTCAGGCTAATACTACTGAAGTCTCCTAGCTCAGGCTGACATTGCTGAAGTCTCCTAGCTCAGGCTGACACTACTGAAGTCTCCTTGCTCAGGCTGACACTACTGAAGTCTCCCAGCTCAGGCTCACACTGCTGAAGTCTCCCAGCTCAGGCTGACACTACTGAAGTCTCCCAGCTCAGGCTGACACTACTGAAGTCTCCCAGCTCAGGCTGACATTGCTGAAGTCTCCGCCAGGG
>NC_069421.1:51217839-51270343 GCF_026875155.1 Cherax quadricarinatus
CCATGGGTAATAGCGCACCAAAATGCGCGCATATAGGAAGAACAGGGGAAAAGTCGGTCGATGGATCTATATTTCCTCACTGTCTGACAGAACACAGAGAGTAGTCGTCAACAGAGTAAAGTCCGAGGCAGTAGGTGAAAAGCTCCTCTGGTTTCCACAAGGCACAGTACTAGTCCCAATCTTGTTCCTCATCCTTTCTTAATCCGACACAGACAAGGATGTCAGCCACAGCACGTGTTCTTCATTTGCAGATGACACCCGACTCTGCATGGGACAGTGTCTTCCATTGCAGACACTGCAAGGCTCCAGGGGACATAACCACATTTTCAGTGGGCAGCAGAAAAACAATATGAGTCAACGATGAGAAATTTCAATTATCAGATATGGTAAACATGAGGAAAATAAATCTTCATCAGAGTACAAAACAAATTTGGCCACAAAATAGAGGAAACACCAAACGTCAAAGGACCTGGGAGTGATTATGTCGGAGGATCTCACCTTCAAGGACCATTAACATTGTATCAAAGCATCTGCTAGAAAAAATGCCAGGATGGATAATGAGAACCGTCAAATAGGGGAGGCAAGCCCATGCTGACACTCTTTCAGGTCACTTTGTTCTATCTAGGTGGAAATTATGGTGCCTCTCTAACAGCACCATTCAAGGCAGGTGAAATTGCCGACCTAGAAAAGGTACTAGTGGAACTTTCACGGCGCGCATAACGGAGCATAAAACACCTAATTACTGTGTGCGCTTGAGGTTTCTAAAAACCTGTATTCCCCTGGAACGCAGGAGGGAGAGATAACATGATTCTTTCACCTGGGAAAAAATCTCGAGGGACTATTACCGAACTTGCACACGAATAATCACTCAATACGAAGAAGCATAAACGACTTGGCAGCCGATGCACATCTCCCAATGAAAAGCAGGGGTGTTACCTAGCACGTTACGAGACATACTAATAAGTGTCAGGGGCCGAACTGTTACAACTCCATCCCAGCACACATAGGGGAATTACCAACAGACCCTGGCAGTCCTTTCAAGCTGGAACTGGCCAAGCACCCTAAAGTCAGTTCCAGTATCAGCCGGGCTGTGGCTTCGTACGTTGGTTTGCGTGCAGCCCGCAGCAACAGGCCTGGTTGATCAGGCGGCTGATCCACCAGGAGGCCTGGTCACAGCCCGGGCCGCGGGGGCGTTGACCCCGAAACTCTCCTCCTAGGTAAACTCCAGGTAATAGACGTAACGTTTAGTGACAGGTAGAGTTAGTGACAGAAGAGTTAGTGACAAATAGAGTTAGTGACAATAGAGTTAGAAATGACAATAGAGTTAATGTCAATAGAGTTAGTGACTTAGAGTAGTGACAATAGGAGTCAGTGACAAAAGAGTTAGTGACAATAGGAGTTGTGGATGAGTGGAAGAAAAGAAACTGGAGGTAGCGTCCAGTGGGTCACCTTAAAAATTAGGTGGGGGAGGTGTCAGTATGAACCTACTTACCATGAAGCGCAGGTCTCCGCTCTCCATACACTAATTCTTAACACATAAGACTAGTACTCTATGGGCCAAGTGAGTAAAGAATTCTTCCTCCGTAAGCCAATGTGTGTGGAAAGAGCCACTAAAAAATGCCGGGGAGCGAGGAGATAGTAACCCTTCTCCTGTATAAGGTAGTACCGGGACGGTATTACCGTCCTGTGGTAGTAGGTTGGTGCCAGCAACCACCCAGGGGGTACTACCGTCCTGTGGTATAGTAGGTTGGTAGACAGAACCAACCCTGGGAGGTACTCCGTCCTGTGGTAGTAGGTTGGTAGACAGCACCATCCCAGGGAGGTACTATCCGTCTGTGGTGTAGGTTGTAGACAGCAACCACCAGGGAGGTACTACCTTCCCTGTGGTAGTAGGTTGGTAGACAAACAAACACCCAGGGAGGTACTACCATACTGTGGTAGTAGGTTGTTGAGTAGACAGCAACCACCCAAGGAGGGTACTACCATCCTTTGGGTTAGTAGGGTGGTAGGAACAACCACCCAGGGAGGTATACCATCCTGTGGGTAGTAGGTTGTAGACAATAACCACCCCGGGAGGTACTAGTCCTGTGGTAGTAGGTTGGTAGTACAGCAACACCAGGGAGGTACTACATCCTGTGGTAGTAGGTTGGTAGTCAGCAACCGCCCAGGGAGGTACTACCGTCCTGTGGTAGTAGGTTGGTAGTAGACAATAACCGCCCAGGGAGGTACTACATCCTGTGGTGTAGGTTGGTAGTACAACAACCGCCCAGGAGGTATACCGCCTGTGGTAGTAGGTTGGTAGACAACAACAGCCAGGGTCGGTTATTACCGTCCTGTAGTAGTAGGTTGGTAAGACAGCAACCACCCAGGGAGGGCAACTTCCGTCCTGTGGGAGTAGGTTGGTAGAAACAAACCGCCAGGGAGGTACTACCGTTCCTGTGGTAGTAGGTTGGTAGACAGCAAACCACCCAGGGGGTATATCCGTTCCTGTGGTAGTAGGTTGGTAGACAACAACCACCCAAGGAGTGGTAATACCGTCTGTGGTAGTAGGTTGGTAGACAGCAAAACATCCAGGGAGGGTACTGCCGTCCTGTGGTAGGTAGGATGGTAGACAGCAAAACCGCCCAGGGAGGTACTACCGTTCCATGTGGTAGTAGGTTGGTAGACAACAAACCCACCTGGGATGGGGTATACCGTCTTGTAGGTAGTAGGTGGTAGACAGCAACCACCAGGGATGGTTACTACGGTCCTGTGGTAGTAGGTTGGGTAGACTGAACACCCACGGGAGGTACTACCGTCCTGTCGGTGTAGGTTGGTAGACAACAACCACCCAGGGAGGTAACTTCTGTCTGTGGTAGTAGGTTGGTCGACACAACCACCCAGGAGGTACTACCGTCCTGTGGTAGTTGGTCTAGGTTGGTAGCCAAACAACCGCCAGGGAGGTATTACCGTCCTGTGGTAGTAGGTTGGTAGACAGCAACCAACCAGGTGGTACTACCGTCCTGTGGTTAGTAGGTTGGTAGACAAGCAACCACCCAGGGAGGTACTAGCCGTCCTGTGGTGTAGGGTTGGGTAGACAACAACCACCCAGGGAGGTACTACCGGCCTGTGGTAGTAGCGTTGGTAGACCGGGGCAACCACCCAGGGGGTACTACCGTCCTGTGGTGCTAGGTTGGTAGAAAACACACCCAGGAGGTCTACCGTCCTGTGATAGTAGGTTGGTAGACAACAACCACCCAGGAGAGGTGGGTACTACGTTCTTGTGGTGTCGGTTGGTAGACAGCAACACCCAGGGAGGTACTACCGTCCTGTGGTTGTAGGTTGGTAGACTGCAACCACCCAGGAAGGTACTACGTCTGTGGTAGTAGGTGGGTAGACAAACACCACCAGGGAGGTACTACAGTCCTGGTGTTAGTAGTAGGTTGGTAGACAACAACCACCCAGGGGAGGTACTACCGTCCTGTGGTAGTAGGTTGGTAGACTCAAAACCGCCAGGGAGGTATTACCGTCTGCTCGGTAAGTAGGTTGGTAGGGACAGCAACCACCCAGGGGGTTACTACCGTCCTGTGGTAGAGTAGTAGGTAGACAGTCAACCACCCAGGGAGGCTTACTACCGCTCCTGTGGGGTAGGGTTGGTAGACAAAACCACCAGGGAGGTACTACCGTCCTGTGGTGTAGGTTGGTAGAACAGCAACACCCAGGGAGTATACCGTCCTGTGGTTAGTTAGGTTGGGTCGGACAAAACCACCCAGGGAGGTACTACGTCCTGTGGTAGTAGGTTTGGTAGACAACAACCACCCAGGGGAGGTACTACCGTCTGTGGTATAGGTTGGTAGACTGCATACCACCTAGGGAGGTACGTACAGTCCTTGTGGTAGTAGGTTGGTAGACTGCAACCACCAGGGAGGTACTCCCGTCTGTGGTAAGTTAGGTTGGTATGACAGCTACCACCCAGGGAGGTATCGTCCTGTGGGTAGTAGGTTGGTAGACACAACAACCACCAGGGAGGTACTAACGTCCTGTGGTAGTAGGTTGGTACGAGGAGCAACCACCCAGGGAGGTACTACCGTCCTGTGGTTGTAGGTTGGTAGGACAGCAACCACCCAGGGAGTTATACCGTCTCGTGGTAGTAGGTTGTAGACAGCAAACCACCCAGGGAGGTTCTCCCGTCCTGTGGTAGTAGGTTGGTAGACAGAACACCACCCAGGGAGTTACTACAGTCCTGTGGTAGACGGTTGGTAGACAGCAACCACCCAGGGAGGTATACGTTCCTGTGGTGTAGGTGGTAGACTGCAACACCATGGGGAGGTACTACGTCCTTGGTAGTAGGTTGGTGACAAGAACCACCCAGGGAGGTACTACCGTCTGTGGTAGTAGGTTGGTTAGTCAGCAAACCACCCAGGGAGGTACTACCGTCTGTGTTAGTAGGTTGGTAGACAGCAAACACCAGGGAGGGTACTACGTCTGTGGTAGTAGGTTGGTAGACAGGCATCCACAAGGGGGTACTACGTCTGTGGTAGTAGGTTGGTAGTACAGCAAACCACCCAGGGAGGTACTCTTCGTTCTGTGGTAGTAGGATGGTAGACAGCAACCACCAGGGAGGTACTACGTCCTGTTGGTGTTGGTTGGTAGACAGCAACCACCCAGGGAGGCTTACTACGTCCTGTGGTAGTTAGGTTGGTGACAGCATCACAAGGGAGGTACTACCGTTCTGTCAGGTTAGTAAGGTTGGTATAGGACAGCTAACCACCCAGGGAGGTAATACCGTCCAGTGGTAGTAGGTTGGTAGACTAACATAACCACCCTGGGAGGTACATCCGTCTGTGGGAGTTAGGTTGTAGGACAAGCGACACCAGGGAGGTACTGCCGTCCTGTGGTAGTAGGTTGGTAGACAGGCAACCACCCAGGGAGGTACTACCAATCGGTGGTAGTAAGTTTGGTAGACAGCACCCGCCCAGGGATGGTACTGCCGTCCTGTGGTAGTAGAGTTGGTAGACATGCAAACCACCCAGGGGGGAGGTACTACCGTCCTGTGGTAGTAGGTTGGTAGACCAGAAACCACCAGGAGGTACTGCCGTCCCTGTGGTAGTAGGTTGGTAGACCGAACCCACACAGGGAGGATTACCCCCATCCTGTGGTAGTAGGTTGGTAGTTCAAGCAAACCGCCCAGGGGAAGGTTACTACCATCCTGTGGAAGTAGGTTGGTAGACAGCAACCACCCAGGGAGGTAACTACCGTCTGTGGTAGTTAGGTTGGTAGGACAGGAACCACCCAGGGAGTTACTACGTCCTGTGGTAGTTGGTTTGGTTAGCAGTACACCCAGGGAATTACTACCGTCCTGTGGTAGTAGGTTGGTAGGGCAGCAAACCACCAGGGAGGTATACGTCTGTGGTAGTAGGTTGGTAGGACAGCAAACACCAGGGGATGTACTACCCGTACTGTGGTCGTAGGTTGGTAGACAGCAAATCCACCCAGGGGAGGGTACTACCGTCCTGTGGTTGTATGGTTGGTCGACAGCAACCACCAGGGAAGGTTACTACCGTTCCTTAGGTAGTAGGTTGGTAGACAGGGAACCACAAGGGAGGTGGTACTACCGTCCTGTGGTTTTTTTTTTTTTTAAAAAGTTAGGTTGGTAGACAGAACCACCAGGGGGTACTACCGTCCTGTGGTTGTAGGTTGGAAGACAGCAACCACCCCAGGGAGGTATACCGTCCTGCCATGTGAGTGTAAAACGAAAGCCTGTAATTGTTTTACTGATGTAGATTCCCTGGCTTCATTTTTCTGTCTTCAAAAAAACATGCAAGTTTTCGTACATCTTGTCTTCTATTAACTTGGGTCACCACACTTTCATGTAAAAGAATATATCCAACCCCTCGGGTTTTTTCTTTTTTTTCTTTCTAGTTTTTATTTTGTTTATTTCCTCTTACCCAGGGGGGAAGTGGAACAGAATTCTTCCCCCGTAACCCATGCGTTTGTAAGAGGCAACTAAAATGCCGGGGGAAAAGGGGGCTTTTAAACCCTTTCTCCCAAAAAATTTACTAAATTTAAAAAAAAAAAATTTTTCGTTTTTTTTTTTGGGGCCCCCCCTTCCCTCGGGGGGGATAACGGCCGGGGTTTGTTGAAAAGAAATAAAATAATAATAATAATAAAAATAATAATAAAATAAAATAATAATATCTTTTTTTCTAAAAGTACAGTACAAGGTATACGATCATAGCTAATCATAACATCTACGTATAAAAAGTACCTTTTTTTGTGAGCTTTCCCCCCGAAAAATTAGGTAAATTTTTCCCCAGGATGCGACCCACCCCGTCCACAAACCCCCAGGCCCTATTTTCTGCTGGTGAACATGGTAGCAGGTGATAAGGAAAAAAATTCCAAATGTTCCCCTTTTGGGGGGATCGAACCACGGACCACGTGTGTGACAAAGTGCGCTACCAAATTTCCCACGCAGTGTGGGGAAAAAGTGAAAACCGAGACGTCCCCGGGTTAATGGGTTTAAATAAAATCACATCCCGAAAAAATTTGATGAAAATATTTATTACGACGAAACCCCTTAGGTTCGAAATTTTTACCCCAAGCCCTGGCCCCAAATTTTTGCCCTGTATTTTTGAGGATGGGTAGGGATGTATAGAATAAATTTTAAAACCTGCCCTGGGAAAGTAACAAGGAGATTAAATAGGGCAAAAAAAAAGTAGGGGAAGGAACTAGGATAAGAAAAGACCTGTTAAAGGGGAGTGTTGAAGTGGAAAAGGTGAAAGACAAATCCGATTGAAAAACTTGATTTTGGAAAAAAAGTACAGGGGGTCGATCCTAAAAAGGACACGGGAGATGGACTGAGAAGGCAGACACGGTCACGCAACAGGAAAAGATCGTAGCAGGCAGAACAAAAGGTCACGGACAGGACAAGTCGTGCAGGAGAACAAGGTCACAGAGACGGAAAGCGTAGCGGGCAGAACAAACCAAGCAGCAGGAAAAGATCGCAGCAGACAGGAAAAGATGAGCGGGCGAACAAGGTCACAGCAGAAGGAAAGATGTAGCGGGCAGAACAAGGTCACAGAGACAGGACAAGGTCATAGCGGCCAGGACAAGATCGTAGCAGGCAAACAAGGTCCAATCAGACAGGACAAAAACGAGGGACAGGCAAGATCGTAACAGGCAAAACAAGGCCACAGCAGAGGGAAAAGACAGCGAGGCAAAAACAAGGCACAGCAGATGGGATAAATTGCAGCGGACGGTTAAGATGCCAGGCAAGGCAAGGTCACAGCGGAAGGACAAGGTAGCCAGGTAGGTGTGACGGACTTCTACAGACAGAGGTGGTCATTTGTTTTATATCAAAAAAAAAACAACACTGCGCGCCAAAAGGTTTCAAACCCCCATGTTGTAGGCCTCCTCATGGTAAGCGAGAACCACATGACCAAAAACCACAAAACCCACCCAACCTAAGAATGGTGCAGCCACAAAAAGCTAGCTGTTGGGCCCCATCCGGGGGCATCAGAGGTGTGGGGCTTCAAAAAGTAATTTTATTCTCACCCCGTTTGGATATACCTCACGGCGTATTTTATATATTATTACCCTCGTTCGTGGTTACAAAATTTAGATATAATTATGTTTTCTCCTTCCTCTTGTATACCAAAGGTTGTTAATGACTGCCGAAGTTCCTAGATCAACTTTTTATAGTTTCAATTTATGTAAAGGCAACGAAAAAACATTGTCGTAATTTCATAAATTAGACAAGTGAACCCCTTTGGGTATTTTTAATTGAGGAAACGTTTCGCCACACAGTGGCTTCATCAGAGTCATGCGTTAGGAGAAACTTGAAGATAACAGGAGGAGAATGAGGGTAATCAGTCATCAACTTGTGTCGATGTGTTCAGTCCATCAATCTTGAATTGCATACTCATTTCCTCCGTTCTTCAAGTTTCTCTAAGTATGAGGAATGAGAAGGCCACTGTGTGGACGAAAGTTTCCTCAATAAAGATTACCCAAGAGTTGACATGTGTCTAATTTATCAAACAGGTCGGTTCTCTGAACCATTCTTCTACAAGTATATCTCCGACTGTGATCGTAGTTTCTGTGTAGATTTCTAAGGAATTCACCATCTGCAGTACAGTAGATGTTTGTTGCAGTCTGATAGTGCCTCTGACAGTGTTTTTTCTCCTTTATCTTTGCATGGTAGAATCAGGCATTTGTGCGGCATTCGGGAATCTTTATTGAGGAAATGTTTAGCCAACAGAGGCTTCATCAGTCCAATACAAAGCAAGGAACGGTGGATAAGAGGAGGAGTTTGAGGCAACTGTCAGTCCCTCAGCCTGGAAACGATGTGTTGAGTGGATGGTTCCACTGTGACTCCGCCTCCTCCTGCTTAACTCACCTGACTACAATATATAAGCCACTTCTCCGAGATTTGGTGCTGTCCTTTTCTCAAGACTGATGGCAATGAACACATATCCGTCTAGGACAGGATGTCAGCCACAGCCACGTTGTCATCCTTTCAGATGACACCGAATTGCATGACAGTGTTTCCATTGAAAGACATGCAAGGCTCCCAGGCGGACATCAACGAGTGAAATCTTTCAGTGGTTGCAGGGGGAAAAACAATTATGAAGTTCAACGATGAGACTTTCAATTTACTCGTTATGGTAACACATGGAGGGAAATTAACTCTTTCTCAGATTCAAAACAAATTCTGGCCACAAAATAGAGCGAATCACAACGTCAAAGACCTGGGAGTGAATTATGTCGGAGGATCTCACCTTCACGGACCATAACAAATGTATCAATCGCATCTGCTAGAAAAATGACAGGATGGATAATGAGAACTTCAAAACTAGGGAGGCAAGCCCATGTTGACAACTCTTCAGGTCACTTGTTCTATCTAGGCTGAATATTGTGCACTTCTAACGAACCTTTCAGGCAGGGAAATTGCCGACCTTAGAAAATGTACAGAGAACTTTCACGGCGGCATAACGGAGAATAAAACACCTCTATTACTGGGATCGCTTGGTGGTTTCTTAACCTGTATTTCCCTGGAACGCAGGAGGGAGGAGATAACATGATTATATCCACCTGGAAATCTAGAGGGGACTAGTTACCGCAACTTGCCACGAAATCAACACTCCGAAAGCAAAAGAACTTGGCAGACGATGTACCATCCCCCCAATGAAAGCAGGGGTGTCCACTAGCCACGTTTTAAGAGGCCATACAATAAGTGTTCAGGCGGCCGAGGACTTGTTCAAACTGCTCCCAGCACAAACATAAGGGGGCTTACCAACAGACCCTGGCCTCTTCAAGCTGGCATGGACAAGCACCCTAAAGTCAGTTCCTGATCAGGGGCTGTGGCTCGTACGTTTGGTTTGCGTGCAGCCAGCAGCAAAACAGCCTGGTTGATAAGGCGCTGATCCACCAGGAGGCCTGGTCACAGACCGGGCGCGGGGGATTGACCCCGAAACTCTCTCCAGGTAAAAACTCCTGTGTAAACATCTAATCCGGCTGAGGAATTGTTACCTCAAATCCTCTTTGTATTGGAGATGAAGCCACTGGTATATAGCGGACGAAAAGTTTCTTCAGGAAAGATTCCTTATGTAACATCGTGTCTCAATTCTTCAACTTGTCAATTTTCTAAGCATTTATCACTTAAAATTTACATGTTAACCTTAGAGATGGCTGCAGATACTGGAGTGGTTAATATTTAAAAAATTAGATTTGCCTCAGGGGTCATGCTGCAGATAAATGGTATAAAATATCGACACGATTCAAAAATAGACAAAACGCAGTATATTGCGATCTTTTATTGACTACGTTTCGCCCACACAGTGGGCTTTATTCTGTCACAAATAAGTCTACCTGGGTAAAGAGTACATGAGTATAGTGTGGAGAGTGTCACGTGGAGAATGTTGGTTAAGTTGTATTTGAGATGGACCGTGCGTGGTTTGTTCTGTCATGGGTGATAGCTGCCATGGGTGATAGCTTCCATGGGTGATAGCTGCCATGGGTGATAGCTGCCATGGGTGATAGCTGCCATGGGTGATAGCTGCCATGGGTGATAGCTGCCATGGGTGATAGCTGCTATGGGTGTTAGCTCAGAAAACATCTCGAGCGCTGAAGAGCAGCTATACTTTAGTGATTTCATCAGTGGAGGGCCATGATTTCTGACAGCTCTCGCCTCTCATAATGCTTCATCTTCACCCGATGGATATTAAGGGGCTGTCTGAATGTACACCTAAATGTCATTCACCCTTGTACAAACATTATATTATGCTGAACTGAAGAATCTTAAATGATGGCATGGCAGAGATGTAGATACCCTGGATGCTGCATCTTCCTCGCTGCGAGAGTCACTGAATTCTGATCGATGGAGTTTACAGAAGCATGTAGTCAGGAAAGCTGTGAATCCTTCTCTCTCTCAGTCTCTGATCGTCTCAACAAAGCTAGTGAACCCCTTTGACAGCCGAAACAAAGATAACAAACCCTTTGGCAGTTTCAACAAAGCTAATGAACCCCTTTGACAGCTGGAACAAAGCTTATGAACCCCTTCGACAGAAGAAACAAAGCTAATGAACCCCTTTGAGAGCTGGAACAAAGCTAATTAACCCCTTTGACAGCCGAAACAAAGCTAATGAACCCCTTTGACAGCCGAAACAAAGCTAATGAACCCCTTTGACAGCCGAAACAAAGCTAATGAACCCCTTTGACAGCCGAAACAAAGCTAGTAAACCCCTTTGACAATCTCAACAAAGCCAACGAAAATCCTACCCGTATTCTACGCATTTTCCCCCTCATTCCTCCCAAGTCCCATTAATTCCAACCCCATAATTGCACATTCGGAAAGCCACGAGAAATTACAAATACGTATATTTCATCAGAATTTTTGACAATTCCCGTGAAAGGCCACAAAATATAAGCACTCGACATACACAACTCTGTGTAAAAGATCTGAGACTCTTAGCTAACAAATACAAGCTACAAACACCACTAAAGGGGATTAAGGCTCATGTCAGTGTGCCTCTAAATCGCTTTGAATCTGTTAAATCCTCTATAATGAGTGTAATTAGGAGACTTATAGCGATCAGAAGCAACACAACACCGGAACAGCTTTGAACCTGTTAAATGCTGCAAGTAAGGGATTTATAGACACCAGAACCATCACAAGGGATCGGATAAAAGAGGATTGATAGAAGAGGATCTGATAGAAGAGGATCTGCCAGAGGATGATCTGATAGAAGAGGATCTGATAGAGGATGATCTGATAGAAGATGTGATGGAAGATGATCTGAAAAAGGATGTGATAGAAGATGATCTGATAAAGGATGTGACAGAAGATGATCTGATAAAGGATTGTGCCAGAAGATGATCTGATAAAGGATGTGACAGAAGATGATCTGATAAAAGATGTGACAGAAGATGATCTGCTAAAAGATGTGACAGAAGATGATCTGATAAAGGATGTGACAGAAGATGATCTGATAAAGGATGTGACAGAAGATGATCTGATAAAGGATGTGACAGAAGATGATCTGATAAAAGATGTGACAGAGATGATCTGCTAAAGATGTGACAGAAGATGACCCTGATAAAGGATGTGACAGAAGATGATCTGATAAAGGATGTGGACGAAGTGATCTGATAAAGGATGTGACAGAAGATGATTGATAAGGATGTGATAGAAGATGATCTGATAAAGGATGTGATAGAAGATGATCTGATAAAGGATGTGATAGAAGATGATCTGATAAAGGATGTGATAGAAGATGATCTGATAAAGGTGTGATAGAAGATGATTGATAAAGGATGTGACAGAAGATGATCTGATAAAGGATGTGACAGAAGATGATCTGATAAAGGATGTGACAGAAGATGATCTGATAAAGGATGTGACAGAAGATGATCTGATAAAGGATGTGACAGAAGATGATCTGATAAAGGAAATGTGACAGAAGATGATCTGATAAAGGATGTGACAGAAGATGATCTGATAAAGGATGTGACAGAAGATGATCAGATAAAGGATGTGATAAAAGTAGATTTAATACAGGAGAATCTAATGGAAGAGGAGCCAACAGATTACAAAATAATAAGAGGATCCAAACATATGATTATCCAATATGATCCAAACATAAGAGGATCCAACTCAAGTCCATAACACTGCATCAAGCTGAGTCAATGCCACTGGGAGAGGTTTCAATCCCTCACATGAGATGGTCAATGGGATTTCTATATTTGTGTCAATCAGGCTGCCATTTTTAATATTTAATAATATATTATTCACTCTGAGTCAAAATATTCATTTCTTTCAGTGAATAATGTAAGTAATTAATTTTTGTTTATGTCAAATTTTGAAAAATGTATTAAAAAAATATTATGTGCATGAAACGTGGTTTATGTTGCTGTAACGTGATTTATGTTGCTGTAACGTGATTTATGTTGCTGTAACGTGATTTATGTTGCTGTAACGTGATTTATGCTGCTGTAACGTGATTTATGTTGCTGTAACGTGATTTATGTTGCTGTAATTTTGATTTATGTTGCTGTAACGTGATTTTGTTGCTGTAACGTGATTTAAGTTGCTGTAACGTGATTTATGTTGCTGGTTTAAAGTGATTTATGTTGCTGTTTAAAGTGATTTATGTTGCGTAACGTGATTTATGTTGCTGTAACGTGATTTATGTTGCTGTAACGTGAAATTTTTGTTGTGTAACGGATTTATGCTGCTGTAACGTGATTTATGTTGCTGTAACGTGATTTATGTTGCTGTAATGTGATTTATGTTGCTGTAACGTGATTTATGTTGCTGTAACGTGATTTATGTTGCTGTAACGTGATTTATGTTGCTTTTAAAGTGGGTTTAGTTGCTGTAACGTGATTTATGTTGCTGTAATGTGATTTATGTTGCTGTAACCCTTTATTTATGTTGCTGTAACGTGATTTATGTTGCTGTAACGTGATTAATGTTGCTGTAACGTGATTTATGTTGCTGTAACGTGATTTATGTTGCTGTAACGTGATTTATGTTGCTGTAACGTGATTTATGTTGCTGTAACGTGATTTATGCTGCTGTAACGTGATTTATGTTGCTGTAATGTGATTTATGTTGCTGTAACGTGATTTATGCTGCTGTAACGTGATTTATGCTGTTGTAACGTGATTTATGCTGCTGTAACGTGATTTATGCTTACATAACGTGATTTATGCTTATATAACGTGATTTATGTTATAACGTGATTTATGCTGTTGTAACGTGATTTATGCTTCTGTAACGTGATTTATGCTTATATAACGTGATTTATGCTGCTGTAAAGTGATTTATGTTGCTGTAACGTGATTTATGCTGCTGTAACGTGATTTATGTTGCTGTAACGTGATTTATGCTGCTGTAACGTGATTTATGTTGCTGTAACGTGATTTATTTTTGCTGTTAAAGTGATTTTTTGCTGCTTTAATGTGATTTATGTTGCTGTAACGTGATTCATGTTGCTGTAACGTGATTTATGCTGCTGTAATGTGATTTATGTTGCTGTAACGTGATTTATGTTGCTGTAACGTGATTTATGCTGCTGTAAAGTGATTTATGCTGCTGTAACGTGATTTATGTTGCTGTAACGAGATTTATGTTGCTGTAACGTGATTTATGTTGTTGTAACGTGATTTATGTTGCTGTAACGTGATTTATGCTGCTGTAACGTGATTTATGTTGCTGTAACGTGATTTATGTTGCTGTAACGTGATTTATGTTGCTGTAACGTGATTTATGTTGCTGTAACGTGATTTATGCTGCTTTTAACGTGATTTATGTTCTGTAAAGTGATTTATTTTTGTTTTAACGTTGATTTATGTTGCTGTAACGTGATTTATGTTGCTGTAGTGATTTATGTTGCTGTAACGTGATTTATGTTGCTGTAACGTGATTTATGTTGCTGTAACGTGATTTATGTTGCTGTAACGTGATTTATGTTTATATAACATGATTTATGCTGCTGTAACGTGATTTATGCTTATATAACGTGATTTATGCTGCTGTAACGTGATTTATGTTGCTGTAACGGGATTTATGTTGCTGTAACGTGATTTATGTTGCTGTAACGTGATTTATGTTTATATAACATGATTCATGCTGCTGTAACATGATTTATGCTTATATAACGTGATTTATGACGCTGTAACGTGATTTATGTTGCTGTAACGTGATTTATGCTTATATAACGTGATTTATGCTGCTGTAACGTGATTTATGTTGCTGTAACGTGATTTATGTTGCTGTAACGTGATTTATGTTCATGTAACGTGATTTATGCTTATATAACGCGATTTATGTTTATGTAACGTGATTTATGCTTATATAGCGTGATTTATGTTCATGTAACGTGATTTATGCTTATATAACGTGATTTATGTTGCTGTAACATAATTTATGTTGATCTAACGTGATTTATGATTATATAACGTGATTTATGCTGCTGTAACGTGATTTATGTTGCTGTGACGTGATTTATGTTGCTGTAACGTGATCTATGTTCATGTAACGTGATTTATGCTTATATAACGTGATTTATGTTGCTGTAACATAATTTATGTTGATCTAACGTGATTTATGCTTATATAACGTGATTTATGTTGCTGTAATGTGATTCGTGATCCTGTGACGTAGCTCATGATCCTGTAACGTGATTCATGATCCTGTAACGTGATTCGTGATCCTGTAACGTGATTCATGATCCTGTAATGTTATTCGTGATCCTGTAACGCGATTCATGATCCTGTAACGCGATTCATGATCCTGTAACGCGATTCATGATCCTGTAACGTGATTCGTGATCCTGTAACGTGATTCATGATCCTGTAACGTGATTCATGAACCTGTAACGTGATTCATGATCCTGTGACGTGATTCATGATCCTGTGACGTGATTCATGACCCTGTAACGTGATTCATGATCCTGTAACGTGATTCATGATCCTGTAACGTGATTCATGATCCTGTGACGTGATTCATGATCCTGTGACGTGATTCATGATCCTGTGACGTGATTCATGACCCTGTAACGTGATTCATGATCCTGTAACGTGACTCATGCCTCCTATAACGGGATTTAGTTAATAACACTTAGTAATAAAACAATATTGACACGGGTGTCAGCATATACAACAATTCATCTGGTCACCCCCATCCCCTACCGTCACCCCATCACCCCCCCCCGTCACCCCATCATCCCCCCTACCGTCACCCCATACCCCCCTACCGTCAAAGCTGCTTCACGACAACAGATACCTGTCAGGTGCAGGTGGTTAATGAAGGTGGTGCCAGCAGGTGAACATATAGAAGGTGTCCTGCCACCTGTTCACCCAGTCACCTTTTACCCACCCATGACCGACCCCTGCAACCCCAAATAGTAGTACCTGCTCACCACTCACCTGTTCACTACGTTTCCCTATTCACCCAAAAATGCTAGTTCTCCCTCGTATATCCACCTAATCATTTACCTTTGGTGACCGGGCACCTGGCGCTACAAGTTACCTGTGATTAAACCCGGTGTATCCGCATCACCTAGACACCTAATCAATACCTGTGTCTTACGTAAACCAAGACACGCTCTGGCAGCCAACCTTGACTTAAAACCAAGTCCAATGCTATCTGAACTCTATAGGGAATCTGATTTCCATATTATATATATATATATATATATATTAAAATATATATATTATATATATAATATATATATATATATATGGATTTGATCCCATATAGATGGAATCTGATTCCACATATATGGAATTTGTTTCTGTATATAGAGAATTTGATTGTAATCACCACATACCCGTCCTGTGGGTGATAGTCCCAGGCTTACAGAGGTACATAATGGGTTCGGGGACTGATCCCCTACTATACTTGCAGTAGCTGACACTGTGAATGAAACGACTTGCATAAGCCTGTTATGCATTCACGTGTGGAAAAGTGAAGGCTAAGTATGAATGTGGTAACACTTGTAGAGTAGATGTGAGAGTGATGGAGGTAGATCAAGTGGTAGACTTGATCAGTCAGTGATGGAGGTAGATCAAGTGGTAGACTTGATCAGTCAGTGGTGGAAGTTGATCAAGTGGTAGACTTGATCAGTCAGTGGTGGAAGTTGATCAAGTGGTAGACTTGATCAGTCAGTGATGGAAGTTGATCAAGTGGTAGACTTGATCAGTCAGTGATGGAAGTTGATCAAGTGGTAGACTTGATCAGTCAGTGATGGAGGTAGATCAAGTGGTAGACTTGATCAGTCAGTGATGGAAGTTGATCAAGTGGTAGACTTGATCAGTCAGTGGTGGAAGTAGAAACAAGTGGTAGACTTGATCAGTCAGTTTGGGGGAAGTAGATCAAGTGGTAGACTTGATCAGTCAGTGATGGAAGTAGATCAAGTGGTAGACTTGATCAGTCAGTGGTGGAAGTTGATCAAGTGGTAGACTTGATCAGTCAGTGGTGGAAGTTGATCAAGTGGTTTGACTTGATCAGTCAGTGATGGAAGTAGATCAAGGTAGACTTGATCAGTCAGTGGTGGAAGTTGTCAAGTGGTAGACTTGATCAGTCAGTGGTGGAAGTTTTCAAGTGGTAGACTTGATCGTCAGTGGTGGAAGTTGATCAAGTGGTAGACTTGATCAGTCAGTGGTGGAAGTTGATCAAGTGGTAGACTTGATCAGTCAGTGGTGGAAGTAGATCAAGTGGTAGACTTGATCAGTCAGTGATGGAAGTAGATCAAGTGGTAGACTTGATCAGTCAGTGATGGAAGTAGATCAAGTGGTAGACTTGATCCCGTCAGTGATGGAAGTTGATCAAGTGGTAGACTTGATCAGTCAGTGATGGAAGTTGATCAAGTGGTAGACTTGATCAGTCAGTGATGGAAGTTGATCAAGTGGTAGACTTGATCAGTCAGTGATGGAAGTAGATCAAGTGGTAGACTTGATCAGTCAGTATATTTACCCAGTACACCAGTACACTCCAGTACACTCCAGTACTCCACAGTACACTCCAGTACTCCACAGTACACTAAGGTACTCCACAGTACACTCCAGTACTCCACAGTACACTAAGGTACTCCACAGTACACTGCAGTACTCCACAGTACACTCCAGTACACCACAGTACACCCCAGTACACTCCAGTACTCCACAGTACACTAAGGTACTCCACAGTACACACCAGTACTCCACAGTACACTCAAGTACACTCCAGTACCCACATTACACCCCAGTACACTCCAGTACTCCACAGTAAACCCCAGTACACTTCAATACACCCCAGTATCCCACAGAACACTCCAGTACTCCACAGTACACACCAGTACCCCACAGTAAACCCCAGTACACTTCAATACACCCCAGCATCCCACAAAACACCCCAGTACTCCACAGTACACCCCAGTACTCCACAGTACACTCCAGTACTCAACAGTACACTCCAGTACTCCACAGTACGCTTCGGTAATCCAGAGTACACTCCGGCGCTCCACATTACACCTCAGTACTCCACAGTAAACCCCAGTACACTTCAATACACCCCAGTTTCCCACAGAGCACCCTAGTACTCCACAGTACACCCCAGTAAATCAGGTACCTCCAGTACACCCCAGTACCCTCCAGTACTCTCCAGTACACTCATACCAACCTACTTTCAAGACTACTCATAGTTTAGCTGGGCATTATATCGGTCCAGCGACCACTCAGAACTACGTACACTCAGACCAGAGATAGGCAGCTGTAACTTTGTCTTGCCTATGTTGACTATGGCTGCCCTTATGACTCGTCTTGTTATATCACACACACCAGCAGACAACACTTGTTTCCCTCAATATTCTCAACAATATGGACTATGGCTGCCACTATGTCTTGTTATATCACACACACCAGCAGACAACACTTGTTTCCCTCAATATTCTCAACAATAACAACATTGACAGTGTCAGTATATGTCCCAGCCCACATAATTATTCTTCTTTGTCCTCGTTATTTTCTTCTTCGTCTTTCTTCTTCATGTTCTTCATTTCCTTAATTTCTTTTGTCTTTATTTTCTTCTTCTTCTTACTTCATTTTCCTCTTCATGTTGTTTACTTTCTTCTTCCAGAGTTGTCTCCCGCAGTTATTTATCAACTTGCCCATATTACATATCACCCGCTCCCCTCACCCCATCAACCCCCACCCACCCTCCCCTCACCCCCATCAACCCCCTCCCCTTCCCTCACCCCCCACCCACCCCTCACACAATCAGAGGGACACTAATGACATCAAAGGGTATAATAAAGGGGAAATATTCAATTAAACTTCCCCCTAGTGGTTCGCTGTACACCTGACTGACAGGTAGTGAGGGGGGAAGAGGGGGGAGACAAGTGTGCAGTGAGGGGGGGAAAAGGGGGGCAACAGGGGGGTTATTTAAAAAAAAACTAAAAGGCTCTCTTCACTCGCTCTGACGTTAATATCCCTTTAAAAAAATCCCCAATAATCTCATTCTCGTCCACCATTAAGATAAGGTTTTGTTGGGATTTTTAACTCCAGAGGGTTAGCCACCCAGGATAACCCAGGATAAGGTTAGCCACCCAGGATAAGGTTAGCCATCCAGGATAACCCAAGAAAGTCAGTGCCTCATCGAGGACTGTCTTGTCTTATTTCCAGGATGCCACCCACACCAGTCGACTAACACCCAGGTACCTACTTGGTTGCTAGGTGAATGGGAACAGCAGATGTAAGGTAACTAACACCCAGGTACCTACTTGGTTGCTAGGTGTATGGGAACAGCAGATGTAAGGTGACTAACACCCAGGTACCTACTTGGTTGCTAGGTAAACAGGTACAGCAGGTGTAAAGAAACACGCCCAGTGTTTCCACCCAGCCGGGAACTGAACCACGGACACTCAGTGCGTGAGGCGAGAGAGTTGTCTACCAGGCCACGGGACACCACTATATGATCAGACCCGTTATGATCGGAACTAGAGCTCAACTCCGATCATACAGAGCCCCCTTTTTGAGACCAAACATACAGAAGTACCCCTTTTTGGGACCATTCATACAGAAGAACCCCTTTTAAGAGACCCAGAGCTAGAGCCCCGATTGTACAGAAGTCTACTACTAATGTGAGGTTAAAGTCGCACCCAGGATGCTGCATACCTGGAGAGGGTTTCGGGGGTCAACGCCCCCGCAGTCCGGTCTGTGACCAGGCCTCATGGTGAATCAGGGTCCTGATCAACCAGGCTGTTACTGTTGGCCACACGCAACCCGACGTACGAACCACAGCCCTCCTGGTCAGGTACTGACTTTAGGTGCCTGTCCAGTGCCTTCTTGAAGACAGCCAGGGGTCTATTGGTAATCCCCCTTATGTATGCTGGGAGGCAGTTGAACAGTCTCGGGCCCCTGACACTTATTGTATCGTCTCTTAACGTGCTAGTGGTGCCCCTGCTTTTCATTGGGGGAATATTACATCGTTTGCCGAGACTTTTGCTTTCATAGGGAGTGATTTTCGTGTGCAAGTTTGCTACTAATCCCTTTTGCTTAGAGTCCTGGACCACGAAGGATGATAGAGCCTTTACTGTTCCTTCAGCTGAACAACCCAGTGAAAAAAGTTAATTGGAAGAAAGCTCTATAGCGGCTTTTCAGAAACTAACAAAAAAAGTTAAAAGGCTAGAGAAATCTCTGGAGGACAAGGAAGCCTAGTAAAAAAAACAGGAAAAACTCTTGACGGATAAAAACTTCTCCCGTAGAAACTAGGGAAGCTCTAGGCAGCCAGAGAGCCCGTGGATATTCTAGGATAAGCTCTAGAAGGATAGCTCCTGGAGACACCGGAATAACCTCTAGAAGAATGGAGAGCTATTGGAGACACAAGGATAAGCTCTAGAAGGATAGCGAGCTCTTGGAGACACCAGGAAAAGCTCTAGAAGGATAGAGAGCTCCTGGAGACACCAGGAAAAGCTCTAGAAGGATAGAGAGCTCCTGGAGACACCAGGAAAAGCTCTAGAAGGATAGCGAGCTCCTGGAGACACCAGGAAAAGCTCTAGAAGGATAGCGAGCTCCTGGAGACACCAGGAAAAGCTCTAGAAGGATAGCGAGCTCCTGGAGACACCAGGAAAAGCTCTAGAAGGATAGAGAGCTCCTGGAGACACCAGGAAAAGCTCTAGAGGGATAGAGAGCTCCTGGAGACACCAGGAAAAGCTCTAGAAGGATAGCGAGCTCCTGGAGACACCAGGAAAAGCTCTAGAAGGATAGCGAGCTCCTGGAGACACCAGAATAAGTTCTAGAAGGATAGAGAGCTCCCACTAGAGATCAGGAAAAACTCTTGTCGGCCAGGGAACCTAAAAAGAGCTTAGAGCTTGTAGAGCGTTGAAACACAGACTGAATACGAGAACAAAACAAGAAGGAACTTATATGAACCTTGAACAGCGAGAACAAACAAGAAGTAACTTATATGAACCTTGAACAGCGAGAACAAAACAAGAAGTAACTTATATGAACCTTGAACAGTGTGAACACAACAAGAAGTAACTTACATGAACCTTGAACAGTGTGAACACAACAAGAAGGAACTTACATGAACCTTGAACAGTGTGAACACAACAAGAAATAACTTACATGAACCTTGAACAGTGTGAACACAACAAGAAGGAACTTACATGAACCTTGAACAGTGTGAACACAACAAGAAATAACTTACATGAACCTTGAACAGTGTGAACACAACAAGAAGGAACTTACATGAACCTTGAACAGTGTGAACACAACAAGAAATAACTTACATGAACCTTGAACAGTGTGAACACAACAAGAAATAACTTACATGAACTTGAACAGTGTGAACACAACAAGAAGGAACTTACATGAACCTTGAACAGTGTGAACACAACAAGAAATAACTTACATGAACCTTGAACAGTGTGAACACAACAAGAAATAACTTACATGAACCTTGAACAGTGTGAACACAACAAGAAGGAACTTACATGAACCTTGAACAGTGTGAACACAACAAGAAATAACTTACATGAACCTTGAACAGTGTGAACACAACAAGAAGTAACTTACATGAACCTTGAACAGTGTGAACACAACAAGAAATAACTTACATGAACCTTGAACAGTGTGAACAAACAAGAAATAACTTACATGAACCTTGAACAGTGTGAACACAACAAGAAGTAACTTACATGAACCTTGAACAGTGTGAACACAACAGAAATAACTTACATGAACCTTGAACAGTGTGAACACAACAAGAAATAACTTACATGAACCTTGAACAGTGTGAACACAACAAGAAATAACTTACATGAACCTTGAACAGTGTGAACACAACAAGAAGTAACTTACATGAACCTTGAACAGTGTGAACACAACAAGAAGGACTTACATGAACCTTGAACAGTGTGAACACAACAAGAAATAACTTACATGAACCTTGAAACAGTGTGAACACAACAAGAAGTAACTTACATGAACCTTGAACAGTGTGAACACAACAAGAAATAACTTACATGAACCTTGAACAGTGAGAACACAACAAGAAATAACTTACATGAACCTTGAACAGTGTGAACACAACAAGAAGGAACTTACATGAACCTTGAACAGTGTGAACACAACAAGAAATAACTTACATGAACCTTGAACAGTGAGAACAAAACAAGAAATAACTTACATGAACCTTGAACAGTGAGAACAAAACAAGAAATAACTTACATGAACCTTGAACAGTGAGAACAAAACAAGAAGTAACTTACATGAACCTTGAACAGTGTGAACACAACAAGAAATAACTTACATGAACCTTGAACAGTGAGAACAAAACAAGAAATAACTTACATGAACCTTGAACAGTGTGAACACAACAAGAAATAACTTACATGAACCTTGAACAGTGAGAACAAAACAAGAAATAACTTACATGAACCTTGAACAGTGTGAACACAACAAGAAATAACTTACATGAACCTTGAACAGTGAGAACAAAACAAGAAATAACTTACATGAACCTTGAACAGTGTGAACACAACAAGAAATAACTTACATGAACCTTGAACAGTGAGAACAAAACAAGAAATAACTTACATGAACCTTGAACAGTGTGAACACAACAAGAAATAACTTACATGAACCTTGAACAGTGTGAACACAACAAGAAGTAACTTACAAGAACCTTGAACAGCGAGAACAAAACAAGAAGGAACTTACATGAACCTTGAACAGTGTGAGGGTTCAACAGCTCTATCAGACCCTCAAAGAGTATTTGATAAGACTGGTTCCTTCTTATGGATTATTATTATTATAATAAAAAGAAGCGCTAAACCACAAGGGTTATACAGCTCCTTCTTATGGAAATGAAAAGATACAAAAAAAATCATTGATAACTTAATACAATAATTATTATTAATAATTCACTGGTCAAAAATTTTTGAAAAAATTTTATGCTTCTTAAATGAGATTAGTTAATTCTTATATATTTTCAAGTCGTGAATCCAAATATCACCTTGAAAAATGCTTATTGGTTGTAGGTTTAAATATACAAAAAATGTAATATTTGATTGATTATAACGTATAATATACGTCAGTATGTTTTAAACTCTAATCCGTACCCCCCTCAAGGAAGGTTCCTTGATGTTGGTGAGGGGCTCTTGATTTAGGGAATTGGATCTGTGCTCCAGTTCCCCGAATTAAGCCTGAATGCCTTCCACATCCCCTCCCCCCAGGCGCTGTATAATCCTCCGGGTTTAGCGCTTCCCCTTGATTATAATAATAATAATCTAATCCGTACCTACTCTGTGACTTTTTGCTTGACGCTTGTAGTGGCCTGAAGACTCATCTCTTGCCAGTGTCCAGCAATAGTCTGCAAGTATTCTTGTGCACCATTTACCATGGTAACATTTTTCCATGGTTGTAATATCTTGGTTAGGTTAGGTTAGGTAAGGTTCGTCAGGAAACAGGACAAATGTTTCCTGACGCGGGTCTTATTCAGATGATGACCCGCCTTAGGAGCTTTTGGTCATATGACCGAGGCCTTCCGCTGGCTTACCGGTCCACCCCTTTAAAAATTATGGTCAGTTATAACCATTGTTAATATCTTGGTGAAATCTTTCACCATGTTCGTCACTAACTGCCTCACAGTTTGCTGGAAAAAAAGTCTAAATGTGAGTCCAAAAAGTGGATTTTAAGTGACATGTTACATGCCATGTTCTTGTAAGCCTTGATGAGGTTTTCCACCAATTCTCCACACTTGCCTTCCCTTCTGTTTCCGAGAAATCCCTTCGCCACTAACTTGAATACTTCCCAAGCAGCTTTCTCCTCCCCATGAAAATCTGATTTAAAGTCACCATCTTTAAGAAGCTTTCGAATCTGAGGACCATTAAGACTCCCTCTCTTATCTTAGCCTCGCTCAGTGAGGGGAATTTTGCTGTTAAATACTTGAATTCCTGACCGGATTTGTCCACAGCTTTTACAAAGTCTTTCATGAGCCTCAGTTTTATGTGTAGTGGTGGTAGCAAAATTTTGTTTGGCTCGATGAGAGGTGGATGATGAACATTTTTCATCCCAGACACCAATGATTGACGAGGTGGCCAGTCTCTCCTGATGTAGTGGCAACCTCTTGTACGGTTGTCCCGTTCACAAAGAAAGCAGCAGTAAACCATACCCCCGGCCGGGATTGAACCCGCGGTCATAGAGTCTCAAAACTCCAGCCCGTCGCGTTAGCCACTAGACCAGCTAGCCACAATAAGATTCATCCAACTAGGTATATTTCTACACCATAGGAAAGTTAGCACAGGCACCTCTGTGACCACAAATGCAAGTTTTTACAGACGAATCTCCAGCTAGCGTGGCCGTCAAAGCAGCAGTACTTGGTGTATGTGCCCTGCAAGCCCATCACAAGAGCAACAACCTTTACCACCACGGTACAACCACCTTCTATGACTGCTGGAACAAAAATAAGGGTCAGCGAGACTGTGAGTGTGGTAAGAAATACACTGCCACAAGCCTTTTGGAACCTGTTGTGACACGTAGGTGTATATTGAAAAGCAGAGCTAACAAACAATTTTAACCATGATATTAATTATCAGTGACCTAAAATTAGTTGGAAATTGATACTCTGGTTTCGGAATCATTCTGGTCGTTGACCAGTAGCAAGTAAAACTAGTAAAGGATATAAAACATATGAAATTAATCCTACTTGAAGCAAAGAAATGAAAAATCCAAAATATGTTAGTAATTAGTGACTCAAAGCTAATATGTACAAAATAGGTAATTAAGAATGGTGCGGTGAGTGTTCCATGAGTTCCATGGTTCCATGAGTCTGGCCCTGGGGCAGAGTGCATGGGCATGTCATTTATCGCCTGTTCGAAGTCATTTGGCGTCAGGATAACATCGGATAGGCTTGTGTTAATCAAATTTTGTGGCTCTCTCATAAAAAATTCATTTTGATCTTCGACTCTCAGTCTGGTTAGCGGCTTGCTAAAAACTGAGTCATATTGGGACTTGAGTAGCTCACTCATTTCCTTGCTGTCATCTGTGTAGGACCCATCTTGTTTAAGTAGGGGCCCAATACTGGACGTTGTTCTCGACTTTGATTTGGCATAGGAGAAGAAATACTTTGGGTTTCTTTCGATTTCATTTATGGCTTTTAGTTCTTCCCGCGATTCCTGACTCCTATAATATTCTTTTAGCTTAAGTTCGATGTTTGCTATTTCTCTGACCAGTGTCTCCCTACGCATTTCAGATATATTGACCTCTTTTAGCCGCTCTGTTATTCTTTTCCGTCGCCTGTAAAGGGAGCGCCTGTCTCTTTCTATTTTACATCTACTCCTCCTTTTTCTTAGAGGAATAAGCCTTGTGCATACATCGAGTGCCACCAAGTTAATCTGTTCTAGGCATAAGTTGGGGTCTGTGTTGCTTAGTATATCTTCCCAGCTTATATCGGTTAGGACTTGGTTTACTTGGTCCCACTTTATGTTTTTGTTATTGAAGTTGAATTTGGTGAATGCTCCCTCGTGACTAGTCTCATTATGTCGGTCTGGGGCTCCACGCATACATGTCTGAACCTCAATTATGTTGTGATCTGAGTATATTGTTTTTGATATGGTACATGTACTTGTAGAAATAAAGATATTATTATAAGATCAGTGCTGCCCCTCTTATTTCGCCTGTGTCGGATGACCCGAACCGACAATCAAGGCTAATATAAATAAACGCAAAATTACACACCAGTCGAGAAATCACTCACATGATAGGCGGCGGGAGGCCTTTAAAAGAAATGGTGAGGATTAAATGATGACTTTACGTAAAGTCCAAATCAGGACAGGAAGAATTTGTAGCATAAAAACCTAAACAAGAGAGAAGCTCTTCTTCAAACCAAATTAACCCAAACACATAATAAATTAAACAGGAGTGAAATGAATACTTACAGATTTGATGAGAGCCGAAAGTCAAGTGACTGACAACTGGTCGGAAGGACACTCGTCACCTCCCACAGGGTGCCGAAGAGGAAGGGGATGGGGGGTATCGGTGACGATGCACACACCTAACAGAACAAGCAAACTGTCACACAAACTGTCCCACAAACTGCCCCACAAACTGCCCACAAACTGTCCTACAAACTGCCCCACAAACTGTCCCACAAACTGCCCCACAAACTGTCCACAAACTGTCTCACAAAACTGCCCCACAAACTGCCCCACAAACTGTCCACAAACTGTCCCACAAACTGCCCCACAAACTGTCCCACAAACTGCCCCACAAACTGCCCCACAAACTGCCCCACAAACTGTCTCACAAACTGTCCCACAAACTGCCCCACAAACTGCCCCACAAACTGTCCCACAAACTGCCCCACAAACTGTCCCAAAAACTGCCTCACAAACTGCCCCACAAACTGCCCCACAAACTATCCCACAAACTGTCCCACAAACTGTCCCACAAACTGTCCCACAAACTGCCCCACAAACTGTCCCACAAACTGTCCCACAAACTGCCCCACAAACTGTCCCACAAACTGTCTCACAAACTGCCCCACAAACTGCCCCACAAACTGTCCCACAAACTGTCCCACAAACTGCCCCACAAACTGTCCCACAAACTGCCCCACAAACTGCCCCACAAACTGCCCACAAACTGTCTCACAAACTGTCCCACAAACTGCCCCACAACTGCCCCACAAACTGCCCCACAAACTGTCCCACAAACTGCCCCACAAACTGTCCCAAAAACTGCCTCACAAACTGCCCCAAACTGCCCCACAAACTGCCCCACAAACTATCCCACAAACTGTCCCACAAACTGTCCCACAAACTGTCCCACAAACTGTCCCACAAACTGCCCACAAACTGTCCCACAAACTGCCCCACAAACTGCCCCACAAACTGTCCCACAACCTGCCCACAAACTGCCCCACAAACTGTCCCACAAACTGCCCCACAAACTGTCCCACAAACTGCCTCACAAACTGCCCCTCAAACTGCCCCACAAACTGTCCCACAAACTGCCCCACAAACTGCCCCACAAACTGCCCCACAAACTGTCCCACAAACTGTCCCACAAACTGCCCACAAACTGCTCCACAAACTGTCCCACAAACTGTCCCACAAACTGCCCCACAAACTGCCCACAAACTGCCCAACAAACTGTCCCACAAACTGCCCCACAAACTGTCCCACAAACTGTCCCACAAACTGCCCCACAAACTGTCCCACAACCTGCCCCACAAACTGCCCCACAAACTGTCCCACAACCTGCCCCACAAACTGCCCACAAACTGCCCGACAAACTGTCCCACAACCTGCCCACAAACTGCCCACAAACTGTCCCACAAACTGCCCCCCAAACTGTCTTACAAACTGCCCCACAAACTGCCCCACGAACTGCCCCACAGTCCCACAAACTGCCCCACAAACTGCCCACAAACTGCCCCACGAACTGTCCCACAAACTGCCCCACAAACTGTCCCACAAACTGCCCCACAAACTGCCCCACAAACTGTCCCACAAACTGCCCCACAAACTGCTCCACAAACTGTCCCACAAACTGCCCCACAAACTGCCCACAAACTGCCCAACAAACTGTCCCACAAACTGCCCCACAAACTGTCCACAAACTGCCCGACAAACTGTCCCACAACCTGCCCCACAAACTGTCTTACAAACTGCCCCACAAACTGCCCACGAACTGTCCCACAAACTGCCCCACAAACTGTCACACAAGCTGCCACACAAACTGCCCCACAAACTGTCACACAAGCTGCCACACAAACTGCCCCACAAACTGTCACACAAACTGCCCACAAACTGTCACACAAACTGCCACACAAACTGTCCCACAAACTGCCCCACAAACTGCCCCACAAACTGCCCCACAAACTGTCCCACAAACTGTCACACAAACTGCCCCCCAAACTGCCCACAAATGCCCCACAAACTGTCACACAAACTATCCCACAAACTGCCCCACAAACTGCCCCACAAGCTGCCCTACAAACTGCCCACAAACTGCCCCACAAACTGTCACACAAACTGTCCCACAAACTGCCCCAAAACTGCCCACAAACTGTCCCACAAACTGCCACACAAACTGCCCACAAACTGCCCACAAACTGCCCCACAAACTGCCCACAAACTGCCCACAAACTGTCCCACAAACTGTCCCACAAACTGCCACACAAACTGCCCACAAACTGCCACACAAACTGCCCCACAAACTGCCCACAAACTGCCCCACAAACTGCCCCACAAACTGTCCCACAAACTGTCCCACAAACTGTCCACAAACTGCCCCACAAACTGCCCACAAACTGCCCCACAAACTGCCCCACAAACTGTCACACAAACTGTCCCACAAACTGCCCCACAAACTGCCCCACAAACTGTCCCACAAACTGCCACACAAACTGCCCCACAAACTGCCCCACAAACTGTCCCACAAACTGCCCCACAAACTGCCCCACAAACTGCCACACAAACTGCCCCACAAACTGCCACACAAACTGCCCCACAAACTGCCACACAAACTGCCCCACAAACTGCCACACAAACTGCCCCACAAACTGCCACACAAACTGCCCCACAAACTGCCACACAAACTGCCCCACAAACTGCCACACAAACTGCCCACAAACTGCCACACAAACTGCCCACAAACTGCCCCACAAACTGCCCCACAAACTGCCACACAAACTGCCACACAAACTGCCACACAAACTGCCCCACAAACTGCCCCACAAACTGCCACCAATATTCATTCATACTTCCACCACTACTATCTCATGAACTTTTCCCTCACAGACAACGAGAACAAAACAAGAGCTTATTATAACTGACGTCACTCACAATGTTTATAATTGATGTCTCACAATGTTTATAATGGACCTCACAATGTTTATAATTGATGTCTCACAATGTTTATAATGGACCTCACAATGTTTATAATTGATGTCTCACAATGTTTATAATGGACCTCACAATGTTTATAATTGATGTCTCACAATGTTTATAATGGACCTCACAATATTTATAATTGATGTCTCACAATGTTTATAATGGACCTCACAATATTTATAATTGATGTCTCACAATGTTTATAATTGATGTCTCACAATGTTTATAACCGACCTCACAATGTTTATAATTGATATCTCACAATGTTTATAATTGATGTCTCACAATGTTTATAACCGACCTCACAATGTTTATAATTGATATCTCACAATATTTATAATTGATGTCTCACAATATTTATAATTGATGTCTCACAATGTTTATAATGGACCTCACAATATTTATAATTGATGTCTCACAATGTTTATAATTGATATCTCACAATGTTTATAGCCGACCTCACAATGTTTATAATTGATATCTCACAATGTTTATAACCGACCTCACAATGTTTATAATTGATATCTCACAATGTTTATAACCGACCTCACAATGTTTGCATTTGACTTCCCTTATAATGCTTATAACTGACCTCTCACAATGTTTATAATTGACTTCTCATAATGTTTATAACTGACATCTCACAATGTTTATAACTCACCTCTCACAATATTTATAACTGACCTCTCACAATGTTTATAACTGACCTCTCACAATGTTTATAACTGACCTCTCACAATGTTTATAACTGACCTCTCACAATGTTTATACTTGACCTCTCACAATGTTTATAGCTGGAAGATAAACTACTCTTATTGAATGTATATTATGAAGAATATTCTTAATGAATGACGTATATAAATTACTTGTGTGTGAAGGTAATTAAAATGTAACGCCTCATTAATCTCCGGCTCTGAAGGTGATTACCTGAAGGAAAGTCTTATTAATTATCAAACAAATGATGCCAGAACTGCCATCACAACCTACCCTTAAACCTCACAAGTCTTGCCAACACTGGCAAAAACCTCTTCAAAAATCCCCTTTTGAAACACCCATTTCCCTTGGTTGCCTAATGTAAACTACCCCCTTGCCTACCCCTAGGTTTTTCCAGGAGTGCCGTATTGATGTGGGATGGGCTTTTGTTCAGAGGAATTGGAGCTACCCCTTGAATCAAACCCTCCCCCCACAGGTACTTGAACCAAGGAGGGAGTGAATCTGGTAAGTGGTAAGTTGAAAGGTAGGGCCAGGCGCTAGGATTCAATCTATGTTACCACATATAGGTTAAGGCACACACGAAGAGGTGGGGCCAGGAGCTATGAATCTACCCCTGCAACCACAAATAGGTGAGTACACACACACACACACACACACACACACACACACACACACACACACACACACACACTGCCACATAACTGCTGCAGCATATGGGCGCCTGGCAAACCTAAGAATAGCGTTCCGATACCTCAGTAAAGAATCGTTCAAGACACTGTACACCGTGTACGTCAGGCCTATACTGGAGTATGCAGCACCAGTTTGGAACCCACACCTAGTCAAGCACTTCAAGAAATTAGAGAAAGTGCAAAGGTTCGCAACAAGACTAGTCCCGGAGTTAAGGGGTGTGTCCTACGAGGAGAGGGTAACGAAAATCGACCTGACGACATTGGAGGACAGGAGAGATAGAGAAGACATGATAACGACATATAAAATACTGAGAGGAATAGACAAGGTAGACAGGGACAGGATGTTCCAGAGAGGGGATATAGACACAAGGCGTCACAATTGGAAGTTGAAGACTCAGATGAATCACAGGGATGCTAGGAAGTACCTCTTTAGTTACAGAGTTGTTAGAAAGTGGAATAGACAGGAGAGTGATGTAGTGGAGGCAGGATCCATATATAGCTTTAAGAAGAGTTGTAATAAAGCTCATGGAGCAGGGAGAGAGTGACCTAATAGCGACCAGTGAAGAGGCTGGATCAGGAGCTGTGAAACGACCCCTGCAACCATAAATAGGTGAGTACACACACACACATACATACACACACACACACATATAAAATACAACACACACACACACACACACACACACACACCCCACACACACACACCACACACCCCACAACACATACACACACACACACACACACCACAACACCCCACACACACACACACACGGTAACTAACAAAACACACAAAGCCTGGCAAACCTGGAGAATAGCGTTCGATACCTTAATGAGGAATCGTTCAAGACCACTACACTGTGTATGTTAGGCCCATATGGAGTATCCCAGCACCAGTCTGGAACCCCCCACCCTGGTCAAAGCACGTCAAGAAGTTAGAGAAAGTACAAAAGGTTGCAAAAGGCTAGTCCCAGAGCTCAAGGAATGTCGTACGAGGAAAGGTTAAGGGAAATCGGACTGACGACACTGGAGGACAGAAGGGTCAGGGGAGACATGATAACGACATACAAGATACTGCGGGAATAGACAAGGTGGACAGAGATAGGATGTTCCAGAGAGGGGACACAGGGACAAGGGGGTCACAACTGGAAGCTGAAGATCAGACGAGTACAGGGACGTTAGGAAGTTTTTTCTTCAGTCATAGATTTTGTCAGCAAGTGGAATAGCCTAGCAAGTGAAGTAGTGGGGCAGGAACCATACATAGTTTTAAAAAGAGGTATGACAAAGCTCAGGAAGCAGAGAGAGAGAGGACCCAGTAGCGATCAGTGAAGAGGCGGGGCCAGGAGCTCGGACTCGACCCCGCAACCTCAACTAGGTGAGTACACACACGCATACACACACACACACATACACACATACATACAACTCACACACACACACACACACACACACACACACACACACACAAAACACACCCCACACACACACACACACACACACACACACCCCACACACACACTCCCCTCCCCACTCCTCTCCCACATAGCCACAGTTCCCCCTCTACCCCCCCCCCACACTCTGACATACACACTACTAACCTAACACACAGAATTCATAGGTTTCCCACTCTGAGGCAATCAGGATAAAAAAAAAAATGGGTTGTCAGAGAGCAACAAGAAAAACCAAGGGACAGGAGGGGAAGCGCAAAGGGAAGGGATTGGGCAGCAGAGCTCATAAAAAGGGAACATGAATGGGAAAGGGAAAAACTAGAAGAACTTAGAATGGAATGGAAGAGAGGATAGTAATGGAAAGCAGGAAGTGGGAGGTGCATGTCAAAGCAGCAGAGGCAGGATACAGAGTTTAGAAGAGGAACTGAAAAATCTAAAACAGCCTAAAGAACTAAAGAACATTTTGGGATTGACAACAGAGACTGCTCCTCAGTCACAAATAAGGGGACTGTAGGGAAAGAAGGAGCAAAACTGCATGTAGAAGCTCTATCAGGGGAGACTGTAGTAAATGAAGAGCTAAGCTATATGTGGAGGCCCTAACAGACCACAGCAGAGCCCAGGGAAAGCCGAAAGGGAAAATGACAGGCCACTGAGCCCAAGTACAGTAGCTAGTGAAACTGAAGAAAGAAAGCTTCAATGGAGGAAATCAAATTGAATGAGGGGTACACGGGGATATGCAGTGGGAAAATAAAAGGGGTTTGAGGTCAGTCTTTGTGTATGGGCTACAGGGGAAATTGAAGGGGAAACATATGAAGCAAGAAAAAAAAGGGGAAAAAAAAGCAATTGAAAGCATCATGAAAGTAATAGGAGAAGACGACATGACCAGCTGGAAAATTTTCGGAGAATAGGGGGGTTTGCAAAAATAAGAACCCGGCCCGTGAAAGTGACCTCAAGGCAGAATCGACTCGGAACAGAATACTGCAGGGGGAAAGCACGATTAAGGGACATGCTGGCATACAGGAAGGTGTATCTCGACCGTGACAGAACACAAGAAGAAAGGCAGAAACTGAGAGAGATGGTACAAAGGCGAAAGGAGGAAAGAGGGGGGGATGGAGAAGACAGGGCAGAAGTCCCAGACACAGGAAGATCAATACAACCTCCTCACGGGTTCCTATAGAAGCCTCCCAACCAGGTCAACCCCAGTGCAGCCAAAAAACTCTAAACCAAAACACCCATGCCACATCCCAAAGCCCCACCCACTACATTACAAACTCCCCCCCACAGCAACCACCCATAGTTTCCCTTATCAGGTCTCCCACTTCCCCAACCCCAATACACCTCCCAGACCACAGTCTTAGAAAGAAGTTTGAAGGGGGTGTATACAAATGCAGATGGAATAACAAATAAGTATGAGGAGTGGCAAGAAAGAATCAAAGGGGACATCCCCAGACATAATAGCACTCACAGAAACAAAACTCACCAGAATAATAACAGATTCAATCTTTCCACCCGGATATCAAATCCTCAGGAAAGACAGAGGGAGGAGAGGGGGAGGAGGAGTTGCACTGCTCATTTAAAAAACCCGTGGGGTTTTGAGAAAATGGAAGGAATGGATGGCACGGGTGAAAAGGATATTAGTAGGAACAATCCAGTTGAGGGACATAAGGTGGATAATTGTAGTAATGTACAAAACCCCCCACAGAACTGCAGGGGACAAAGAGAAGAATACGATGAGAGCAACAGAGCCATGGTCGACACACTAGCAGAGGTGGCCAGGAGAGCACACATGGGGGGAGTAAAGTTACTAGTTATGGGTGATTTCAATCACAAGGAGATTGACTGGGAAAAAACCCGGAGCCCCATGGGGGTCCCGAAACATGGAGAGCCAAGATGATGGATGTAGTACTGGAAAACCTCATGCATCAACATGTTAGGGACACTACCAGAGAGAAAGGAGAAGATGAACCAGCAAGACTGGACCTTTTATTCACCATGAGTAGTTCAGGGCATCGAGGATATCTTGTATGAAAGGCCCTGGGAGCTAGTGATCATGTGGTTCGTGCTTCGACTACATAGTTGAGCTCCCAAATGGAGAGAGTAGCAGGAATAGGCTGGGAAAAAACCAAACTACAAAAGGGGAACTACTCAGGCTGAGGAACTTCCTTCAAAACATTCAGTGGGAGAGGGAACTGACAGGAAACCAGTACAAGAAATGATGGACTATGTGGCAACAAAATACAAGGGGGCAGAGGAGAGGTTTTTTCCCAAAGGGGAAAAAGAAATTTAAAAGGAAGAACAGAACAAGTCCTTGGTTCATCCCAAAGGTGTAGGGAGGGAAAAACTAGGTGTACTAGAGAATGGAAAAGGTACAGAAGACAGAGAGCTCAGGAAAATAAGAGATTAGCCGAAGAGCCAGAAACGAATATGCACAGTAAGAAGGGGGGCTCGCGACAATATGAAAATGCATAGCATCGAAATCAAGATGACCCGAAACTGTTTGTCACCACATCAGGAGGAAAACAACAGTCAAGGACCAGGTAATCAGATGGGGAAAGGGTGAGGGGGAATTTCACAAGAAGACAGAGAGGTTGTCAGGGCTCAACACGAGTTTTAAAAAAGATTTACAGGGGAAACCCAGTAGGACTCCGGGGAAATCAGAACGGGGGTACACCAGCAAGTGGGGTGAGGTAATAAAACCCAAGAGGAAGTGAAGAAGTCCCCATGCAATTGCACCTCAAGGGGTGGGGCCCAACATTCTCTCCGTGGGTCCTTAAAGAGGGAGCAGATTTGTGTAGCCATTAACAAAATCTTCAAAAACATCATTTGAAAATGGGCAACCCCTGAGGTAGGAAAATGGCAAAGTGTCCCCCAAATTTTTAAAAAAGGGGGCAGACAGAGGGACTAAATACAGACCTTATCACTAAGTGTTAGTATGCAAGGTCATGGAGAAAACATCGGAGGAGAGTGGTGGAGCACCTGGAAAGAAAAAAAGTGATAATTGACATCCAGCACGGTTTACAGGGAAGGAAATCCTGTGTCACTAAACTACTAGAGTTATATGACAAGTGACAGAAGTAAGACAACGAGAAGAGCAGGAGGTGGATCGTCTGCATTATTTTTGGGATGCAAGAAGGCCTCGACACAGTTCCTCACCAAGAGGTTACTGCCAAAAGCTAGAGGGATCAGGCAAACATAACAAGGAAAGGCAATGCAACTGGAACAGAGAATACCTGACATAACGGCAGGGATAGACTCCAGATGTCTGTCATTGTTGCAGATGATGACGAAGCTAATGTGAAGAATCAAATCGGATGAGGGATCAGGCAGGACTACAAAGAGACTGGACAGGCTACAAGCCTGGTCAGCAACTGGCTCCTTTGAATTTAACCCTGCCAAATGCAAAGTAATGAAGATTGGGGGAAGGGCAAAGAAGACCGCAGACACCAAAAATTAAAAAATTATAAGTTTTCGATGGCCAAAGAACTGCAAACCTCACTTCATGGAAAAGATTGGGGTGAGTATAACACCGGCATATCTCCTGAGGCGCAACATCAATCATTGATAACTGCTGCCAGCATACGGGCTGCAATGGACAAACCTACGGATAGCGTTCGATACCTCAGTAAGGATTAGTTTTAGACTCTGGATATTCCATTTACGTCAGGCACCATTAATGGAGCATGCCAGCACAGTTTGGAATCCACACTAGTCAAGCAACAGTCAAGAAATTAGAGAAAGTTGCAATAAGGTTTGCAACAAGGATCTAGTCCCAGAGGCATCGGTGGATTGTCCTACGGAAGAAAGGGTTGAGGAAATCGGCCTGACGACCACTGGGAGGACAGGAGCGGTCAGGGCGAGACATGTTAACGACAGATAAATTACGGCGCGGAATAGAAAAGGTGGACAATTGACGGGATGTTTCCAGAGATGGGAAATCAGACTCAAGAGGTCCACAATTGGAAGTTGAAGACTCAGCATGAATCAAAAAGGGATGTTAGGAAGTATTTCTTCAGTCTGTGGTAGTCGTCGTGGAATACGCATAGAAGTGACGTAGTGGAGGCGGGAATACCATACATAGTTTTAAGGCGAGGTATGTTAGGCTCATGGGGCATGGGAGACGAGGAGAGAGAGAGGACCTTCCCCCCCCCACACACTTTGTAGCTAATCAGCGATAGAGGCCGGGGGCCAGGAGCTGTGATCGACCCTCTGCAACCCAAATAGGTGAGTACAAACAAATTGGTGAGTAACACAACACACACACCACAACACACACACACAAACAAACATCAACACAACACACACACACACACACACCACCACACATCACAACAAACAACTCACACACACACACACCACCACACAACACACACACCACACGCACCCACACACACAAAAACACCACAAACAAAAACAATGGAAATTCGAGATAATGGAAGGATTAAGATGAGTGTCAGGAGAAAGAGGACTAATAGCACCCGGTACATTCAGTAGGCGAACACCAAAGTGGTCATTGCAGTGTGTATAATCAACCACAGAATGCTGGAGGCAAAGAGTGGGATATGAAAGAGAGCAACTGAGCAAATGGTGGACACACTGCTGAGGTGGCACGAAGAGCCTCACTCCAGCAGAGCATAGTTGCTGGTTATGGGGGATTTCAACCACAGGAGATTGTCTGGGAAAAACTGGAGCCACCAATGGGGCTGTCCCCGAAGAAACATGGAGAGACAGGTGTTGGAGTGGTGCTGGGAACAACCTACTGACACACAAACATTGTTAATCTGGACACTACCAGAGTGAGAGGGGAGGATGAACAAGCAAGATTGGACCTTGTGTTCACCCTGTGGCAGCTCAGGACATCTGAGGTATCAAGTATGAGAGTCCCCTAGGAGCTAGCGACCAAGTGGTTCTGTGCTTTTGAATACATAGTAGAGCTGCAAGTGGAGAGGAATAACAGGAGTTGAATGGGAAAGCCTGACTATAAAAGAGGGGGCCTACATAGGGTTGAAGACTTCTGCGGGAGTCACAGTGGGTACAGAGAATGCAGGAAAGCCAGTAAATGAATTGATGGAATATGTAGCAACAAAATGCAAGGAGGCAGTGGAAAAGGTTCTGCCAAGGGCAAAGTAACAACGGGAGACAGACGAGGCCCTGGTTTACCCGACGGTGTAAGGAGGCCAAAACAAAGTGCAATAGAGAATGGAAAAAGTACAGAAGGCAGAGAACACACGAAAATAGGGAGATCAGTCGCTGAGCAAGGGAACGAGTCAAGCACAGCGTAAGGAGGAGTCCCAGCGAAAGTATGAAAATGGACCATCAGCATCGGAATCAAGCCTGACCGAAAATCTGTTGTATAGTCCACTTAAGGAGGAAGACAACAGTCAAAGACAGGTGATCAGACTTAAGGACTGAAGGTGGAGAACTCACAAGAAATGATCAGGAGTATGTGAGGAGCTCGAACAGGATGATTTAGGAAGTTTTACAGTAGAGACAGGAAGGGCTGTGGGAAGACAGCACAGAATGGGATACATCAAGAGGGAATATACAACAACGTGTTGGATGAACTTAACGTACAACTGAGAGAGGAGGTGAATGAAGCTCTTAGTGACCTTGACACCTCAAAGGCGATGGGTACGGACAACATATCCCCATGGGTCCTAGTAGAGAAGGAGCAGAGATGTGTGTGTGCCTCTAAACCACAATCTTCATCACATCCCTTGAAACTGGGCATCTACCTGAGAAAATGGAAGACAGTAATGTAGTCCCATATTTAAGAAAGGAAAACAGAAAACGTGGCAATAAACTACAGTCCTTGTGGCCTATGTCATGTAATTTGTGTGCAAGTCATGGAGAAGTTAAATTAAGGAGGAGAGTGTTCGAACACATGGAAAGGTACTGATTATAAATGAATACCAAGCATGGGTTCATGAAGGCAAATCTTGTATCACAAACTCCTGGTCCTCTTTTATGACAAGGTACTGAAGTAAGAACGAGAGAGGGGTTGGGTAGATGCGTTTTCCTAGACTGCTGGAAAGGCTTTGACACAGTTCCCCACAAGAGATTAGATGCTAGAAGGCTGGAGGTCAGGCACACGTTAAATGGACTAGGGCACTCGAATATGGATAAGGGATTAACTGACAGGGAGGACTGCAACAGAGTCATGGTTCGTGAAGGTGGTCATATACAAGTGGGCGCCTGTTTTCGAGCGGGGCGGTCCCACAGGCGGTCAGTTCTAGGACCAGTGATATTTTTGATATATGTGAACGACATGATGGAAGAATAGATCTGAAGGGTCTGTTCGCAGATCGACGTGAAGTTGATGAGAAGAATTAATACGGACGAGGATGAGGCAGGACTGCTAAAGAAGACCTGCGAGAGGCCTGGAAATGATGGTCCAGTAACTGGCTCCTCGAATTCAATCCAGCCAAAATGCAAAGTCATGAGATTGGCGGAGGGCAAAGAAGACCGCAGGAAGAATATAGGCTTGGTGGGACAAAGTCACTACAGACCTCACTCAGGGTGAAAGACCTTTGGGGAGGACCATAACACCGAGCACATCACCGGGGCACACATTCAACAAATAAAGCTCTGCAGGCATAAGGGCGCCTGCCTGGCAAACTGAGAATGGCGTTCGAATACCTTATTAAGGAATCGTTCAAGACATGTACACTGTGTATGTTAGACCCATATGGAGTATGCCAGCACAGTTGGAAACCCCAACAACTGGTCAAGCCGTCAAGAAGTTAGAGAAAGAACAGTACAAAGTGTTTGCAAATGCGCTAGTCCAGAGCCTCTAGGGAATGTCGTACGAGTGGAAAGGTTTAGGGAAATCGGACTGATGACACTGGAGGACTGAAGGGTCAGGCGGACGACATGATAACGAACTTACACAGATAATGCGGGGAATAACAAGGTGCGACAGAGATAGGATGTTCCAGAGAGGGGACACAGGGTACAAGGGCGGTACACAACTGAAGCTGAAGACTCAGATCGAGTCACAGGGACGTTAGGAGTATTCTTCAGTCATAGAGTTTTACCAGCAAGTGGAATAGCCTCAGCAACGCTGAAGTAGTGGAGGAAGGAACCATACATAGTTTTAAGAGAGGTATGACAAAACTCAGGAAGCAGAGAGAGAGAGGATCCAGTAGCGATCAGTGAAGAGGCGGGCCAGGAAGCTGAGTCTCGACCCTGCAACCACAATTAGGTGAGTACCAATATAGTGGAGTACACACACACACACACCACACAACCACACACCACAACACACACACACACACACACACACAACACACACACACACACACAACACACACACACACCACACACAACACACACACCACACACACACACACAACACACACACACACACACACACACACACACAACACACACACCACAACACACACACACCACACAGACACACACACACACACACACAAACACACACACACAACACACACACACACCACACCCACACACAAGCACACACACACACACACACACCACACACCACACACTCACACACACACACAAACACACAAACAACACACACACACACACACACACCCACACACACACACACCACACACACGCCACACACACTCACACTCACACACACACACACACACACACAACAACACACACACACACACACACACACAGCAACACACACACACACCACACAAACACAACACACACACACACAACACAACACACACACAAACACACACACTCACACACCACAAAAACTCACACACACACAACACACACACACACGCACACAACACACACACACACACACACACACACACACACACACACTCACACACACACACCCACACACACAACCACACACACACACACACACACACACACACCACTCACACACACACACACACCCACACAACACACACAACAAACACACACACACCACTACACACACACACACACACCACACGACAACACCACACACAACACACACACAAACACACACACACACACACACACCACACTACAACACCACACACTCACACATACACCCAAAAACCACACACACACACACACACACACACACACACACAAACACACACACACCAATCTTTCCATCCGGATATCAAAATCTTCAGAAAGACAGAGGGATGAGAGGGGGAGGAGGAGGCAGTTGCACTGCTCATTAAAAAAACCAGTGGGGTTTTGAGAATCAAATGGACAGGAATGGATGGCATGGGCGCCGAAAGGGACTACTTAGTCTGGAACAATCCAGTCTGAGGGACATAAGGTGATAATTGCAGTAATGTACAACACCTACAGAACTGCAGGAGGCCAAGAGAACCAATACGATGAGAGCAACAGAGCATGATCAACACACTAGCGAGGTGGCCAGGAGAGCACACATGGGGGGAGCAAAGTTACTAGTTGTGGGTGATTTCAATCACAAGGGAGGATTGACTGGCGAAAACCGGGAGCCCCATGGGTGGTCCCGAAACATGGGAGAGCCAAGATGATGGGATGTGGTACTGGAGAACCTCATGCTTCAATTGTTAGAGACACTTCCAGAGAGAGAGGAGAGGAATGAACAGCACAGGTTGGACCTTGTATTCACATGAGTAGTTTCGACATCGAGGGTTTCATGTATGAAAGGCCCCTCGGGAGTATGTGATCAAGTGAGTTCTGTGCTTCGACTACACTAGTTGAGCTCCAAGTGGAGAGGAGTAGCAGGAAATGGCTGGGAAAAAACCAAAAAACAAAAGGGGGAAATACTCAGGCATGAGGCACTCCTTCAAGACATTCAGTGGGAGAGGGAACTGACAGGAATACACAGTACAAGAAAATGATGGACTCATGTAGCCTACAAAAATGCAAGGAGGCAGAGGAGAGGTTGGTTCCCCAAGGGATACAGTAATAATGGGGAGAACAGAACGAGTCCTTGGTTCGTTTTTTTTAGTTCACCCAAAGGTTGTTAGGGAGAGCATAAAATAGGTTGAAATAGAGAATGGATAAGGTCACGAAGAGAGGGAAAATCAGGGAAAAATAAGAAATCAGCCGAAGTGCCAAGAAACGAAGCATTATGCACAGATAAGATGGGAGCTCAGAGACAATATGTAAATGACCATAGACATCCAAAAGTAAAAGACTGACGAAGCTGTTGTACAGCAACATTCAGGAGGAAAACAACACGTCAAGGGACAAGGTAATCAGGGACTGAGGAAGGGTGATGGGGAATTCAACAAGAAACGACCGGAGGTATGTCAGGAGCTTCAACACAAGTGTTAAAGGAGGTATTTACAGTGGAAACCAGTAGGATCACATAGTAATCAGATACAGGGGGCAACACCTGTCAAGTGATGGTTGAGGTACTACTATAAACCATGGGGAGGTGAAGAAGTCTGCGATGCGAACTTGAAACCTCAAAGGCGGTGGTGACCAGACAAACATCTCTCCACTGGGTCCTTAAAGTGGAGCAGAGATATTGTGTGAGCCATTAACAAAGATCTTCAACACATTCTTTTGAAACTGGGCAAAAACTCCCTGAGGTATGGAATAGGCAAATGTAGTCCACAATTTTTAAAAAAGAGGAGGGGAGACAGAATGAGGCACTAAACTACATGCCTGTATCTCTAAAACGTGTATAGTATGCAAGGTCATGGAAAGAAAGATATCGGACGGAGAGTGGTGGGGCTCCTGGAAAGAAACATGTGTATAATTGACAACCAGCCACGGTTTCAGGAAGGAAAATTCCCTGTGCACAAACCTACTAAGAGTTTTATGACATGGTCGACAGAAGTAGACAAGAGAGAGAGGGTGGATCGACTGCGTATTTTGGACTGGCAAGAAGGCTTTCGACACAGTTACTCACAAGAGGTACTGCAAAACTAGGGACCAGGCACACTACATAACAGGGAAAGGCACTGCAATGGATCAGAGAATATCTGACAGGGAGGAAACAACGAGTCATGGTACGCGACGAGGTGTCAGAGTGGGCTGCCTGTGACATGCGGGGTTACACAGCGGGTCAGTCCTAGGTCCTGTGCTGTTCTTGGTATACGTGAAACGACATACAAACGGAACGGGATAGACTCAGAAGTGTTCCTTGTTTGCAGGACGATGTGAAGTTAATGAGAAGAATCGAATCGCGGTCGAGGATCAGGCAGAGACTACAAAGAGATCTGGACAGGCTACAAGCCTGGTCAGAACTGGCTACTTGAATTTAACCCTGCCAAATGCAAAGTCATGATAGTTGGGGAATGGCCAAAGAATGACCGCAGGACAAATATAGTTTGATGGCCCCCAAGACTGCAAACCTCACTAAAGGAAAAAGATCTGGGGGTGAGTATAACACGAGCATATCTCCTGACGGCTGCCCATCAATAAGATAACTGCTGCAGCATCGGGCGCCTGGCAAACCTACGGATATAGCGTTCCGATACCTCACGTAAGGATTCGTTTAGGACTCTGTTACCACCATCTACGTCGGCAGTATGGAGTATGCAGCACTGTTTGGAATCCACACCTAGTAAAGCCGGTCATAGAAATTAGAGAAAGTGCAAAGGTTTGCAACAAAGACTAAATAGTCCCAAGAGCTACGGGGATTGTCCTATGAAGAAAGTTTGAGGGAAATCGGCCTGACGACACTGGAGGCCAGGAGGGTCAGGGGAGAATGATTAAACGACATTTAAATTCTGCGCGTATAGACGAGGTGGACAAAGACGGGATGTTACAAGAGATGGTGCACAGACACAAGTGTAACAATTTGGATGTTGAAGACTCAGATGTATCAAAAAGGGATGTTAGGAAGTATTTCTGCAGTCATAGTAGTTGTCAGGCCTTGGATTAGCTAGAAAGTGATGTGGTGGAGGCAGGCTCATCATAGTTTTTAAGGCGAGGTATTGATAGAGCTCATGGGGCGGGACGCGAGAGAGAGGTCCTAGTGCAAATCAGCGAAGGGCGGGGCCAGGAGCTGTGACTCGAACCCTGCAACCACAAATAGGTGAGTACAAATAGCGTCGAGTACACACACACACACAACTCCACAAACACAACACACACACACAACAACCACACACACCACCACACACAACACACACAACACACACACACAACACACAACAACAACACACACACACACACTCACCTCACACACACACACACACCACTCACACACACACACACCACACACACACACACACATCACACTCACCCCCCCCACCACACACACTCACACACACACAACATACACACACACTCCACATACACACACAACACACACAACTCACACACACACACACCACACCACACACACACACACACACACACACAAACACTAAACACTCAACACAACACACACACACATACACACACCACACACACACACACACACACACACACAACAACACCACACACAACACAAACACAACAACACACACACAACACACACACAACACACACCACAACACCTACACTCCAACACACTCACTTACACACACACACACACACACTCACACACACACACACACACACACAAAAACACTACACACAAACACACACACAACTCGTAAACAACTATCTCATTTTATGTGGATAAATCTTTTTCCTTTTTGTGTCCGGGAATTTCGAGGGGGGGGGATAAAGGGATCTTGATATGGGGTGTTTTCCTGTTCGTTTCGTGACCTCAGACTTGCGATGAGAGATGCGTGAGAGTTGCGTGAGATGATGAGAGATGCGTGAGAGATGCGGGAGACATGCGTGAGATGTGTGAGAGATACGGGAGATATACGGGAGACATGCTGATCATGTGTGAGAGATGCCCTTAAGATTTTTACGGGAGAGTTGCGGGGTGTCATGCTTGTTACATGTGTGAGAGCATGCCTTAAGATGCGGGTGATTGCATGATTTCTTGTGTGAGAGATGCTTTAAGATGTGGGAGAGATGCGGGAGACATGCTTGATAATGTGTGAGAGATGCATTTAAGATGCGGTGAGAGATGCGGGAGACATGCTTGAATACATGTGTGAGAGTTGCTTAAGATGCGGGGAGGAGAGATGCGGGAGTCATGCTTGATACATGTGTGAGAGATTGCCTTTAAGGGATGCGGGAGAAGAGATGGGGGAGACATGCTTGATTACATGTGGAGAGGATGCCTTATGATTGCGAGAGTGTTGCGGGAAGACATGCATGTACAGTGTGAGAGATGCTTTAAGATGAGGGAGTGATGCGGGGAGGACATGCTTGTTACATGTTGTGAGAGATGCATTAAGATGGGGAGAGATGCGGGAGGATGACATGCATGCGATACATGTGTGAGGGAGATGCTTTAAGATGCGGGAGTGATGCGGGAGACACATGAATGATACATGTGTGAGAGATGCCTTTGATGCGGGACGAGATGGCGGGAGACATGCCATGGTAATGTGTGAGTGAGGCTTTAGATGCGGGAAGAGATGCGGGGAGACATTGGCTTGATTCATGTGTGAGAGATGCCTTAAGATGCGGGAGACATGCATGATACATGTGTGAGAGATGCCTTAAGATGCGGGAGACATGCATGATACATGTGTGAGAGATGCCTTAAGATGCGGGAGACATGTGTGAGAGATGCCTTAAGATGCGAGAGACATGCATGATACATGTGTGAGAGATGCCTTAAGATGCGGGAGACATGCATGATACATGTGTGAGAGATGCCTTAAGATGCGTGGAGGACATGCAATGATACATGTGTGAGAGTTGCCTTAGATGCAGGGAGACATTGCTTGTTACATGTGTGAGAGATGCTTGAAGATGCAGGGAGTATGCATGATACATGTGTGAGTGATGCCTTTAAAGATGCGGGAGAAATGCATGATACATGTGTGAGAGATGCCTTAAGATGCGGGAGACATGCATGATACATGTGTGAGAGATGCCTTAAGATGCGGGAGACATGCTTGATCATTGTGTGAGAGATTGCCTTAAGAATGCGGAGAGACATGTGTCGAGAGATGCCTTAAGATGCGTGAGACTTGCCATGATACATGTGTCAAGAGATAGAGATGCTTAAAGTGCGAGAGAATGCATGATACAAGTGTGAGACGATGCCTATGATGCGAGAGTACATGCATTGATACATGTGTGAGGACGATCGCCTTAAAGATGCAGAGACAAGCAATATCATGTGTGAGGAGAATGCCTTACGTAAGATGTGGGAGACGATGCAGGATACATGTGTGAAGATGCGTAAGATGCAGAGAGCATGCCTTGTTTACATGTGTGAGAGATGCCTTAAGTGCTGGGGAGACATGCATAGATAATGTGTGAGAGATGCCTTAAGATGTGGGAGACATGCATGATACATGTGTGAGAGATGCCTTAAGATGTGGGAGACATGCATGAGACATGTTTGTGGAGATGCTTAAGTTGTGGGAGCATGCATGATACAGATGTGAGAGATGCCTTAAGATGTGGGAGGACACATGCATGATCAATGTGTGAGTGAAGCCTTATGATGCGAGAGACATGATTGATTAATGTGTGAGAGATGCCTTAAGATGCGAGAGAAGAGACTGCATGATACAAGTGTGAGTGATGCCTTAAGATGACCGAGAGACATGCATTGATACATGTGTGAGAGATGCCTTAAGATGCGGGAGACATGTGTGAGAGATAGATGCTTAGATGCGGGAGCACATGCATGATACAGGTGTGATGAGAGATGCCTTAAGATGCGGGGAGGACATGCATGGATACATGTGTGAGGATGCATTAAGATGCGTGGTGCCTTGTGTGAGAGATGCCTTAAGTGCGTGAGAAATGCATGATACATGTCGTGAGTGTTGCTAAGATGCGAGGACATGTGTGAGAGATGACTTAGATGCGGGGAGACATGCATGATACATGTGTGAGAGATGGGGGGATGCCTTAAGATGTGGGAGAGATGCGGGAGACAATGCTTGATCATGTGTGAGTGATGACTTATGATGCGGGAGACTTGATGATTCATGTGTGGAGATGCCTTCAAGATTGCGGGGCGGACATGCATGATTCATGTGTGGTGATGCCTTAAGATGGTGGGAGAGATGCGGGAGACATGCATGATACATGTTGTGAGAGATGCCTTAGATGCGGGAGAGAGCAGATACATGTGTGAGAGATGCCTTAAGATGGGGAGACATGAAATGAAACATGTGTGAGAGACCTTAAGGGGGGGAGACATCATGATAATGTGTGAGAGAGTTAAAGATGGGGAAGCCTGCTGATACATGTGTGGAGATCCCTTAAGTTTGGGGAGACATGTGTGAAGATCCCTTTAAATGCGGGGAGACATTTGTGGAGAGATCCCTTAAGATGGGGGGAATGTGTAGAGATCCCTTAAAGATGGGAGACTGTGTACATGTGTGAGAGATGCTTAAAGAGGGGGGAGAACATGATGTACTGTGTGGAGTCCCTTAAGATGGGGAAATGGGGGGGGGGGGGGGTGAGAGATCTTAAGTCGGGAGAAAAATTGTGAGAGATCCCAAAAGATGTGGGAGAAAAAATGTGTGAGAGATGCCTTAAGTTGGGAAATGTTGGGACCTTTAAGATGGGGAGAAGATGATACATTTTGGAGAGATGCCTTAGATGTGGGGCCCATGTGGAGAGATGCTTAAGATGGGGGACTTGTGTGAGAGATCCCTTTAAAGATGGGGAGACATGCATGATAATGTGGGAGAGCCTTAAGATGGGGAAAAGATGCGGGAGAATCCCTTTGAAAACATGTGTGAGAATCCCTTAAATGGGGGGCAGTGTGAGAGATGCCTTAGATCGGAGACATTTTGGAAATGTTTAAGATGGGGAACTGTGTTTTGGGAAATGTTAAAGATGGGGAGAATGTTGTTTAGGGGGAAGGGGCCCTTAAGATGGAGGGCCATGTGTGAGGATGCCTTAAATGCGGGAGACATTGTGAGAGATCCCTTAAGAGCGGGAAAACAGTTGAGAGAGCCTTTAAGAGGAGGAATGCGAACATGTGTGGAGATGCCTTAAATGCGGGGAAGAAAACTTGTGAGGATGCCAAAGTGCGGGAGCAGTGTGGGGTTTCCCTTAAGATGCGGAGAATGCTTGATACATGTGTGAAGTCCCTTAAGATGGGGGCTGTGTGTGAGAGATCCCTTAAGATGCGGGACATGCAGAAAATTGTGAAGTCCCTAAGAAAATGGGGGAGACTTGATGAACAGTGTGAGAGTCCTTAAGATGGGGAGACATGCTGATACAGTTGGAGATGCCAAAAGATGGGGAAATCATGATAATTTGTGAGAGAGCCTTAAGTTGGGGGAGACACATGATAATTGTGGAGTCCCCTTAAGAGGGGGCATGCTTATCATGTGTGGAGATGCCTTAAAAGATTGGGGGGAGACAGCTTTTTAAAACATGTGGGGAAGAGTTTAAACTTTAAAGGGTGGGGAAAAATTGGGGAGACCTGATGAACAGTGTGAGAGATGCCTTAAGTTGGGGGGACATGTTTTTGGGAGAGTCCTTTAAAGGGAGACGGGGGGGCCATGGGGGGAACAGGGAGGGGCTTAAATGGGGAAGGGAAACATGTGTGAGAGATGCCTAAGTTGGGAAAATGATGATAATGTGTGAAGATCCCTTTAGATGGGGGAGAATGTGGGAGATCCCCTTAAGATGGGGAGTCATGTTGGAGAATGCCTTAAGATGGGGGGAACATAGAAAAGGGGAAGTTTGCCTTAAATGGGGAACATGCATGATCATGTTGAGAGTGCCTTAAGATGGGGAGACGCTGTTAATGGTGAGGAGCCTTAAAGCAAGTTGGGAGACATGCTGAAATGTGTGAGAGACCTTAAAGATGGGAGACATGCATATACTGTGTGAGGATGCCTTAAGAGCGGGAAAAATTTAAAAATGCAAAAAAAAAAAAAAAAAAAAAAAAAAAAAAAAAAAAAAAAAAAAAAAAAAAAAAAAAAAAAAAAAAAAAAAAAAAAAAAAAAAAAAAAAAAAAAAAAAAAAAAAAAAAAAAAAAAAAAAAAAAAAAAAAAAAAAAAAAAAAAAAAAAAAAAAAAAAAAAAAAAAAAAAAAAAAAAAAAAAAAAAAAAAAAAAAAAAAAAAAAAAAAAAAAAAAAAAAAAAAAAAAATTTTTTTTTTTTTTTTTTTTTTTTTTTTTTTTTTTTTTTTTTTTTTTTTTTTTTTTTTTTTTTTTTTTTTTTTTTTTTTTTTTTTTTTTTTTTTTTTTTTTTTTTTTTTTTTTTTTTTTTTTTTTTTTTTTTTTTTTTTTTTTTTTTTTTTTTTTTTTTTTTTTTTTTTTTTTTTTTTTTTTTTTTTTTTTTTTTTTTTTTTTTTTTTTTTTTTTTGTAAGGATCCCTAAATGGGGAAAATGTGTGAGAGAGCTTAAGATGGGGGAATGTGGGAGATGCCTTAAATGGGGAGGGAAATTGGGGAGAGTTAAAAGGGGGAATTGTGAGAGTTAAGGGGGACGTGTGAGAGATGCAAAAAGGGGGAAATGTTGGGAACCGATGCGAATGTGGGGGGCCAAAAAGGCGGGGAGACATTTTGGTGAGAGATCCCTTTAAGGGGGGGGGAAAAGAATGTTTAAAGGGGAAATGTAATGGGGGAGAATGCCTAAAGGGGGGTTTTAAAAGGGGGAAAAGGTTAAGGGGCAAATGATAACATTGTGAGAGATGCGGGGGGGGGGGTTTAATCGGGGGGAGCCAATTTGGGGAGAGGAGGGGGAACATGGTGGGGGGAGCCTTAAGATGGGGGGGAAAAATGGAAAGGGGGGGGGGGGGGGGGGGGGGGGGGGGGGGCCCCCCCCCCTTAATAAGTGGGGGTGCGTGCGGGGGGGGTATAATGGGGAGAGATTTAAGGGAAAAATCGAATGGGAAGTTGGTTTTGGGGTTTAAAAACCTTTAAAGTTTGTGGGGGGGGGAAATTTAAAAGGCGGGGGAAAAGGGACCAAGGGGGGGAGTTTTGGGGATTGGGGGGGAATTGTGGGGCCCAAGATGGGGGAAAAGGGGATCATTTTGGGTGGAACAAGGGGGGGGGAAAATTTGGGGGGCCCAAAATGGGGGAATGGGGAATGTTTAATTTTTGGGGGAGAATTTTAGGGCCCTTAAGTGCGGTAAAAGTGGAAAGTCCTTAAAGGGTTGGAAGGTTTGGGTTCCCTTAAGAGGGGAACATGCTATAAGGGGGAAAATGTTAAGGGGAATTGGAATTTTGGGGGAAATTTAAGATAAAGGGGAATGTTTCCCTTTTTTGGAGGGCCCCCGAGCCGGGGTGGGAAAGGGGAAACCCGGGGTTCAAATATTTGGGAGCCAAGGAAAAGGGGGCCCCCAAACCCCCAACCCCCTTTAAATTGGAAGAGAAGGGGCAGCAAAAAGGGGGGGTTTTAGGGGGCAAGTGGGGGAGACCATCTGATATTTGGGAAAAAGCCTTAAGATGCGGGAAAAATTTGGGGTGAAGGGGGCAAGAAGGGTTTAAGAGGGCCTTAAGAGGGGGAAATGGTGTGGGGGGGAAAAAAATGGGGGTTTATGGGGGGGAAAATTTTGGGGGGAGTGGAGAGATTTAGGGAGAATGGGGAAAATTTGAGGGGGAAATGGGAGGGGGGGGGGCATATACATGTGTGAGACCCTTAAGATGGGGGAAACAGTAAAAGGGGGGAAAGAAGAAAAAATGAAAAACCTTTAAGTTGGGGAGACTGTGGGGAGTCCCTTAAGATCGAAAGAAGGAAAATTTTAGAGGGGCCCTTAAGGGGGATTTAATGGGAATGCCTTTTAAGAGGGGACCCTTAATGTGGGAATGCCAAGGGCGGGAGGGGTTTTAACTGCGAAATGTTGAGAGATGCCTTAAGATGGGGGGGGAAAAGGGGTTTTTTAGGAAGGGGGGTTTTTTTTAAGATCAGAGGAGAGAACTTAAGTGGGTAATGTGTAAAGGGGAGCCAAGGCGAGAGAATGTGGGGGGGGCCAAGATGATTGTGAGAGATCCCTTTAAAAAAGGGGGAATTTAATGCAAAGGCGAACAGGGGAGATCCTTGGGGAGATTTTGGGGGGGAAAAAAGGTAGAGACCCAAAAAAAGAACAGGGAAAAAAAGGGCAAATGGTTAAGTGTGAAATCCCTTAAATGGGGAGGGGGAAAAATTGTTAAAAGGAAACCCTTTTGGGGTTTTTGGGAGAATTTTTGGAAATTTGGGGAGATTTAAATCAGAGAGGGGAAGGAATAAGGGGAAAGACCCTTTCCCCCCCCAAAAAACATTGGGGGGAAACCCTTAAATCGAGCAAAAACCTTGGGAAGGGGAATTGGTTTTTGGGAGATCCCTTTAAGGGTTTGGGAGACAGGTTGAAATGTTAAGAGGGGGAAAATGGGAGAATGCCAAAGATCGGGGAAATGTTTAAAGGGAAAATGTTTAAAATGGGGAGAGAAAATTTGGGAGAAGCCTTTAAATTGGGGGGAACGGGGGGGGCAAATGGGGGAAAATGCTTAAGAGCGGAGAAAAAACTTGTGAGAATGCCTTAAGATGGGGAGCAGGGGAAGGATCCTTTGGGGAGAATGGGGGGGGAAAAGATGGGGACATGTGTGAAAAACCTTAGGGGGAGGTGGGGTTTTGGATCAAAGTGGGGGTTTTGGCAAACCCTGGGAAAGATCCCAAAGGAAATTGGTGGAGGTTTAAGATGGGGAAATTTCCAAAGGGGAAAAAGGGGGGCCTGCAAAGGGGGGTTTGTGCGGGGAGACATGTGTGAGAAAAGGGGGAAAAAATTTGGGAGACCTTTAAAGGGGGAACATTGGGGGAATTTTAAAGATGGGGACATGTGTGAAGAGCTTAAAGATGGGGGGGACATGTGGAGAGAGTTAGAGGGGGGGAAAGAATCGTGTGGAGTGCCTTAAGTTTGGGGGGAGTTTTGGGAGAATCCCTGGGGGGCATTTGGAAGATCCCTTAAGAGGGGGGAAAAAGGGAAAATGCGGGGGAAAGGGGGGAACTCATAACATTTTTTTGGGGGTGCAAATGCTTAATGGGGGAAGAAGTGGGGGGGATGGGGAGACATGCATGTACATGTGTGAGGATGCCTTAAAAGATGCCGGAGAATGTGTGAGAGACCCTTTAAGATGTGGGAGCTGTGTGAGGTGCCTTAAATGTGGGGCATGTGTGAGAGATCCCTTTAAGATGGGGAGACATGAAATGAAACATGTGTGAGAGATGCCTTAAAGGCGGGAGGATGCGGGAGAAGCATGTACATGTTGAGAGCCTTAAGATGCCGGAGAGATGGGGGAGACATGCATGTTCGTGTGGGGGATGCCTTAAAAGCGGGGGGAATGTGTGGAGATCCTTAAAAAGGCGGGAAATGCAGGGCTTGGGAGGACTTAAATTTGGGAGACTCATGAAACTTTTGGGATCCCTTAAGATGGGGGAAAATTTCATGAAACATGTGGAGAGATGCCTTAAGATCGGGAGACTGTGATACATTGTGAGAGATGCCTTAAGTGTGGGAGAATGCATGATAATGTGTGGAGATGCCTTAAATGTGGGGGACATGCATGAAATGTGTGAAGATCCCTTAAGATGGGGGAGAAGCATGAAACCTGTGTGAGGGCCTTAAGATGTGGGAGACTGGTGGAGAGCCTTAAGATGCGGGGCTTTGTGAGAATCCCTTAAAGATGGGGGAGACTGTGTGAAGTCCCTTAAAAATGCGGGACATGCATGTACAGGGGAGAGTGCCTTAAGATGCGGGGACATGGTGAAGATGCCTTAGATTGGAGAATGTGTGAGAGATGCCTTAAAGGGGGAGACATGTGTGGAGATGCCTAAGTGCGGGAGACATGCATGTAATGTGTGGAGATGCTTAAGTGCGGGAGACAGTTGAGAGATCCCTTAAGAGTGGGAGACTGTGTGGAGACCCTTAAGATGCGGGAAAATGGGAGAGAGCCTTTAAAGATGTGGGAGACATGGTGAGGATCCCTTAAGATCGGGAAAATGCATGATACTGTGTGGAGTTTAAAGTTGTGGGAGAATGCGGATACATGGGGAGATGCCTTAAGATGGGGGAAAAATTGTTGGGGGAAAAGCCTTAAGTGGGGAGATGTGTGAGAGATCCCTTAAATGTGGGGGGAGATGCTGTTCTGGTAAGAGATCCCTTAAGATGCGGAACATGTGTGAAGATGCTTAAGATGGGGAGAATGAGATACTTGGTGAGGATGCCTTAAGATGGGGGAGAGATGCGGGAGACACTGTAATGTGGAAAGGATCCCCTTAAGATGGGGGAGGTGGGGGGCACAGATCATGTGTGAGAGTGCCTTAAGATGGGGGAGACTTGGAACATGGTGAGGATCCTTAAGATGCGGAGCTGCTGTACAGTGTGAGGATCCCTTAAGATGTGGGAGAAGCATGATACATGGGGAGACCCTTAAGATGTGGGGTTTTGTGTGGAGGCCCTTAAGTGGGGAGACATGTTGAGAAAAAGCCTTAAGATGGGGAGACATGGTGAGGATGCCAAAGATGTGGGAGGATCGGGGACATGCAGTCATGTGTGAGAGATGTTTAAGATGCGGGAGAGATTTTGGGAGTCCCTTTAAATGCGGGGGAATGCATGAAACATGTGTGAGAATCCCTTAAATGGGGGAGGATGTGTAGAGATTGAAGATGTGGTAGCAGGATGATACAGGAGAGATGCTTAAGTGGGGAGAGATTGTGAGAGATCCCCTTAAAAAATGCGGAGGTTTGGTGAGAGATCCCTTAAGGGGGGAGACATGTGGAGAGACCCTTTAAAGAGCGGGAGAGATGTGTGAGAGATGTTTAAAAGATGGGGAGACATTTTGGGGGAAGATGCCTTAAGATGCGGGAGACATGCATGATACATGTGTGGAGATGCCTTAAGATGCGGGGAGGGTGTGAGGACCCTTTAAAATTTGCGGGAGTTGTGAGAACCCCTTAAGAGCGGGGGGGGGACATGTGTGAGAGTCCCTTAAGATGGGGGGAGCCATGCATGATACGTGTGAGAGTGCCTTAAGTTGGGGAGACATGCATGTACGGGGAGTTTCCCCAAAAAGGGTTTGGGGAGACTGCATGAAACTGGTAGAGATCCCTTAAAGTGCGGGACATGTGGAAAGATGCCTTTAAAGATGGGGGAGAATGCATGATACTGTGTGAAGATCCCCTTTAAAATTGGGGACATGCAGATCGGTAGAATGCCTTAAAAAGGCGGGAGACTGCAGATACAGTGTGAGAGATCCCTTTAAATTTTTGGGGGGACAGCATGAACAGGTTGGAAAATCCCTTTAAGTGCGGGAGACATGCTGATACATGTGTGAGAGATGCCTTAAGTTGGGGAAAATCTTAAAAATG
>NC_069421.1:51270843-51403343 GCF_026875155.1 Cherax quadricarinatus
TGCCTCCCAATATAAAAAATTTTTTCATATTTTACCACTTTTTAGCTATCATAATACACTGTTACTGTCCCACCCTCCACAACCTGGTGAAACATGTGTGTGCCGACCCTCCACAGCCTGATGACACATGCGTCTCTGTTACAAAAAACGCGATATCTAATAATGATAGAGATCACCAGTAAATACTAGAAAGAACTGCCCTTCTAGCATCCAGCCTGTTACTGGGTTTTTGTAACAAGTAGTCAATATCCTGGTCCAATTATCCATTAGAATTCAGTAAGATTCAATAGTGCTTCAGGATTACAACTGGAAGGCTGCTAACTAAAGAAATTAAAATTTAATAAGTTTATTAATAACAATAAAGTTGTCTAGGCATATATTATCAAAGTAAATTAAAGAAATCAATTGAATATAATATAGGATACAAGTTGCTACACTTCTCTCGTGTACAGTAGTATTGTGCTGAAGGCACATATCACATCTTTATGGCTTTTAAGTACCGTCTGGTACATTGTTAACATTTAATAACATAATACAAATATATACAAGTAAGTTTGTGTGTATGTGTGTAAGTGCTCTAAGTAGTTCGCTATGTCTCAAGACTCGACTAGACTTAACCAGTGACTGACTAAAAGTCCTCTCATTAACTAACTTCTTGACCAACCTGGCAATCAGAACAGCTTGCTTGAACAATAAAGCGACTGTTAAGCCGAACAGCAATATAACAAGCAACAGCGACACAGAATCAGGAACAAGGAGATAATATAACGACACTAAGTAGGGACCATCAGCAGATCCTCCACAAAAGTCACAAAACTCCTATACTACTGACTCTAAGTTCAGCATTAGAAAATCCCCGACTGTGACAGTACACAGATACCAGTACAAATTAGGTCAGAAGCTACAGCTCAGGACCTGAGTTTCTCAGAGTGTCTATGTGACACACAACCTCAGTACAACGTCGAAAATCACTAAGTCTAGGCTATGTTCTGTGAACAGAGTTACACAGAAACAACAACAAGAAAGCGACAGAGACGATCTTCCAAAAAAGGCCAGCAATGGAGAGTTAGAGAGGCATTGTTGTTGGAAGGCACGTCAAACCGGCAATAATCAGCGCAGGCCATGCAGACTCTCACTCCTGGTGAGTTATGATCACCACACCCAGATCACGTGACTCTCCAGGGACTGCTGCTGCCAAGCAACTACAGAGAAGTTGGCAGGGAAACAAGCAGAGCGATAGTTAGACAATGCTGTCAGCTACTTAACACTCGAACTATGAGCACTGAATAATATATAAATGTTACATCCTACCTAATAATATAACTAAGTCAAATAATATAAAGCAATATATTACGATTTAGTTAATATCGCAAATATAAGCAATATAAAATTATATGAGCAGGTAATATACATTATATACATTGTGACCCATTCAGGGGTCGCAATAGTCTCCCACCCTAAATAGCCTGGTAATGACACATGCATCTCCGACCCTCCACAGCCTGACGACACATGCTTCTCATACCCTCCACAGCCTGGCGATAATACATGCGTCTCCTACCCTCCACAGCCTGGTGATGACACATGCGTCTCCCACCCTCCAGAGCCTGGTGATGATACATGCGTCTCCCACCCTCCACAGCCTGGTGATGACACATGCGTCTCCCACCCTCCACAGCCAGATGATACATGCGTCTCCCACCCTCCACAGCCTAGTGATGATAAATGCATCTCCCACCCTCCAAAGCCTGATGACACATGCGTCTCCCACCCTTCACAGCCTGGTGATACATGCGTCTCCCACCCTCCACAGCCTGATGACACATGCGTCTCCTACCCTCCACAGCCTGGTGATGACACATGTGTCTCCCACCCTCCACAGCCTGATGACACATGCATCTCCCACCCTCCACAGCCTGGTGATGACACATGCGTCTCCCTCCCTCCACAGTATGGTGATGGCACATGCATCTCCCACCTTCCACAGCCTGGTGATGACACATGCGTCTCCCACCCTCCACAGCCTGGTGATGATATATGCGTCTCCCACCGTCCACAGCCTGGTGATGACACATGTGTCTCCCACCCTCCACAGCTTGACACATGCATCTCCCACCCTCCACAGCCTGGTGATGACACATGTGTCTCCCACCCTCCACAGCCTGATGACACATGCATCTCCCACCCTCCACAGCCTGGTGATGACACATGCGTCTCCCTCCCTCCACAGTATGGTGATGGCACATGCATCTCCCACCTTCCACAGCCTGGTGATGACACATGCGTCTCCCACCCTCCACAGCCTGGTGATGATATATGCGTCTCCCACCGTCCACAGCCTGGTGATGACACATGTGTCTCCCACCCTCCACAGCCTGACACATGCATCTCCCACCCTCCACAGCCTGGTGATGACACATGCGTCTCCCACCCTCCACAGCCTGGTGATGATACATGCGACTCCCACCCTCCACAGTCTGATGACACATGCGTCTCCCACCCCCCACACCCTGGTGATAATACATGCGTCTCCCACCCTCCACAGCCTGGTGATGGCACATGCGTCTCCTACCCTCCACAGCCTGGTGATGATACATGCGTCTCCCACCCTCCACAGCCTGGTGATAATACATGCGTCTCCCACCCTCCACAGGCTGGTGATGATACATGCGTCTCCCACCCTCCACAGCCTGATGACACATGCGTCTCCCACCCTCCACAGCCTGTTGATGGTACATGCATCTCCCACCGTCCACAGCCTGGTGATGACACATGTGTCTCCCACCCTCCACAGCCTGACACATGCGTCTCCCACCCTCCACAGCCTGGTGATGATACATGCGTCTCCCACCCTCCACAGCCTGACACATGCATCTCCCACCGTCCACAGCCTGGTGATGACACATGTGTCTCCCACCCTCCACAGCCTGACACATGCATCTCCCACCGTCCACAGCCTGGTGATGACACATGCGTCTCCCACCCTCCACAGCCTGGTGATGACACATGCGTCTCCCACCCTCCACAGTCTGATGACACATGCATCTCCCACCCTCCACAGCCTGGTGATGACACATGCGTCTCCAACCCTCCACAGCCTGGTGATGACACATGCGTCTCCAACCCTCCACAGCCTGGGGATGACACATGCATCTCCCACCCTCCACAGCCTGGTGATGACACATGCGTCTCCAACCCTCCACAGCCTGGTGATGACACATGCATCTCCCACCCTCCATAGGCTGGTGATGACACATGCGTCTCCAACCCTCCACAGCCTGGTGATGACACATGCATCTCCCACCCTCCACAGCCTGGTGATGACACATGCATCTCCCACCCTCCACAGCCTGGTGATGACACATGCGTCTCCAACCCTCCACAGCCTGGTGATGACACATGCATCTCCCACCCTCCACAGCCTGGTGATGACACATGCGTCTCCCCACCCTCCACAGCCTGGTGATGACACATGCATCTCCCACCCTCCACAGCCTGGTGATGACACATGCATCTCCCACCCTCCACAGCCTGGTGATGACACATGCATCTCCCACCCTCCACAGCCTGGTGATGACACATGCGTCTCCAACCCTCCACAGCCTGGTGATGACACATGCGTCTCCAACCCTCCACAGCCTGGTGATGACACATGCATCTCCCACCCTCCACAGCCTGGTGATGACACATGCATCTCCCGTCTGGGTGTCAAGTTGTGAAAGGAGTTTTGAACCGCTACAGATTACACTTTGCTATATCATTACCAACACAACAATAACAATTTCCATCATTGGACATTTGAAAATCACATCCGCAGTTCATTACAGATCATAAATCATAGTAAATCTTGAAGGGAAAAACATACTTTCTGTTTATGTGGAGGACAAGAGGCTGGGGTGGTAGTGAGACGAGCAGTGTGGACAGTGGTGCCCTCTTTAACGGAGACCCCTCAAGGAAGGCTCCTTGACGCTGGTGAGGGGCTCTTGATCTAGGGAATTGGATCTGTTCTCCAGTTGGATCTGTCCTCCAGTTCCCTGAATTAAGCCTGAATGCCTTCCATTCCCCCATAGGCGCTGTATAATCCTACGGGTTTAGTGCTTCCCCCTTGATTATAATAATAATAATCTTTAACGGAGAAGAGATACTTCAAACCCTACCCACACTTGTCTGACTCTTTAAGAGTCAAGTTTCTCCGTCTCCATTACAGAAATTGTGAGCAATTTCTCCACAGGTGGCTGTCATAACACGTACATTGGACACCGAATATTTTTCAAAATGTTGTCCCTGATAATACCTGGTACCTGGTTCATTACCAGGCAGTATGACTCGGCATACATGGTCACTGAACGAAACATACACTGGCACAAGAGTGCCTACATTGCGTGTGGCAAATGGCACTTTGACCTGCTCTGACTCCTACTGAGCTCTGTTCGAAAACTTACCTTATACACTAGTGTAGATTGCAATCTATATGATGAACAAGGTGGTGAAAATAACCTTCAATGCCCCCAGGTCTTTCTCTACTTAGGGATTTGGTGACTTGGACCTGTGATATCGGTACAAGACGCCAATTAATTATGTCCACTAAATAATGAGCTCATCATCCTAATGCATCAAATTTTTTGGTTCAGTCGCAAACCCTCCCACCAAACCCATTAAAAAATTTTAATTTTTTGGTTTTTCGGTTAAACCCCAAAAATTTTTTACTATTAAAATGAAATAGATTTTTTAAAATTTTTTTCGGGCTCAAGAGAATCAAAGACACGAATTTGAAAGGCACCCTTTCCTATTGATTGACAACGCAATCCCATTAATCTGCTTTCGAACTGATAAATCCAAGCAGCCAAGGTTTTCCCTGGGGTCTTAAACCCGGGCCTCCCAGCCCCAGGGATTCAAAACACACCCGCAAAACGATGGCTTTTTTCTGGTTTGGGTTGTCAATTTCCGTTTACACATACAAATTCTTCAAATTTACGAGATCAAGGACAAAAAGATAAAATAAACAATTGGGAGCCAAAGGGGAAAACGAAAAAATGGTACACTGGGGTGATTCAACAAAAGTTGTTAGTCACCACTGACAGAGGGAATGAGGGGGGGGGGGAAGGTAAACATCTAAAGGTCCCCCCCCCCCCGGGGTCAAAAACTCCCCAAAAGCCGCTTCAGAATATTCAAAACATACGGGATTCATAATTTCCCCAGCCCCCCGAAAAAATCCTTTAAATTTAAAGCCCCAGGGGAAAGTAAGGTGGCTTAATTTTGGCACCATGTTACACGGGTATACCCACTCGAAGCAATTTTGAGGAGCACCACCTTGCACACAGGAAAATTTCAGTCACGATTAAAATATGATAAGTTCAGCAAAACCATTAGTATGAGGAGTGGCTCTCATGGAATCAACATGGCGGAACTACAGTAGGAGTAAATACTGAAAGACTGGTTCTGGTACTTTAAAGTGGAGATAGGGAAAAAGTCCTTCCCCCCAAACTCCAGGATACATGGTTTTTCCCAACGGGGAATTGTATGGCGTCCCCTTTAAATTTGGTTTAACGAACTTGTGAAATTTTACGAGTCGATACTACACAAGAATTGTGAGCTTCCCAAACCACGATGATGGAATTTAAACGATGGATTTGTGTTACATACGTCTCAAAGACTTCACATGGGGGGAAGGTACGGAATTACCCTTGGGGCTACGGCTTAGGGCCCTTTGCAGGATTTTTTTTCAAGTTATGGGACAGTGCATTCTGCAAAAAAGGGGGGGGGGGGATGGCCATATAAAAGGAATCCCCGGGAGGTTTCTAAAACCCTTAAAATGACCTTAACAAGGCCATACCTCCCTATTTCGATGATCGGTTTGAAACCAGGTTTATGTGTCTAGCGGGCAAGGGGAAAACTTTGGGTCATGTACTCTTATGACACATGCACCAGGCCTAGGGGGCGGGCTTCCAAATTTCTCGACACTCCATTTGTGATTAAACAGTCGTGTAATTTGGTGCCGGGCTCTGATGCCTCGGAGGCCGGGGGGAAGACCCTGGACGAAGAGTCGACCGGGGGGGGGGTTGGCGGGGGCGGAGACATGGTCACTCCCCGGGGGCCGGGGGGGGGAGTTGAAGGTGACATTGAGGAGACTTTCGCCAGAAAGCTTCTCCCGGGTGGGTTATTGGCAAAGTATCAAGGATTTTTTTGGGATGAGGAGGAACCCTGTGAAAAGGTGTCCTCAGTTAGGTCAGCGGACTTTTGGGGGACAACAAATTGTTGAGGAAGACTTGGGGAAGATTGGGGGGGGGACTGTGGGGGCCGTGATAACCCCCAGGAGAATTGTCGGGGGTTTTTGAAGGGGTTTCTGGGGAAACGAACTGGGGCATCAAGATAAAATGAGGTCATTACCCCAGGGGCAGAGGCCCGGGGGAAAATCAGGCGGGGTTTGGGGGCCCAGCCCAAGGGGAAAGGGGTTCCTGATTGAAAATTGGGAAAGGGGGAGGGGGAATGATTGCCGGGGAAAACTCGAGTGGAAAAGGAACACATAATATAAAAATGCAGGGGGGTAAACCCCAAGGCATGGGGGGGGGAAACCCGCCCTCTGAAATTTTCGAGTGTCACCTTAATTTTAAGGGACTTTAAGACTGGGGCAAAAAAGTTTGGGTTTTTTGAGTGGTTTTTAAGGGGTTTTTTGGAGTTGAAATGCTTTTTGAAAGGATAATCACAGGGCTGGATTTGGTTGGGTAAAATATCGGAGTAGTAACCAGGGTTTGAAATTTAAAAGGTGGGGTCAGTTGCGGAAAATAGGACCAGCCCTTGCGTTCATGGGTTGGGAAGAGGGGGGGGGGTGGGAGGATCGTGGGTGAGGGCGTCGGGGGGTAAAGTCGATTGTTTCGTGGATTTTACTCCACAATAGTAATACAGGGTAAAAGTAGATTTTGTCGAGATTTTGCTGTTTCACTTGGGGGTTTTGCCTCTAAAACAGTAATGGGGAAGTATTTGAATTGTTGTTTGGAGGGTGATGCAAACCCGGAGGGGGGGGTTTGTGCGATGGCTGAGGAGTTGAAAATTTTGGGGTTGTTGATGTGGTGGGGAGGGGGGGTTTTACCAGGGGGACCACGTTCGTCCGTAGGGATAGAAGCGCGATTAGAAAATTTATATTAAAGGGGGATAATGTTGTGAGGGGGCAAAACCCCGATGTGGGGGTTTCTGATCACAGGCGGAAAAACAATTTTTAGTGGGGGGGAGTGGGCGTTTTTTTTCTGGTACGGAAAAAATTGAAGGGTTCTTTGGAGGGGGAGGGCCTTTTTTTAGTGATGGTGGTTTTCCCTTTTTGGGGGGGCTAAACAGGGGGGAAAGATCGTTAGATTGGTGGGGGGAAATGGCAGGGAAAACCTGGGAAAAAGAAATTTTTTTAAAGGGTGGGAAAGAAGGAGCGGGGGGGGCGTTTTTGGGGTTCAAAAATTTCTGGGGGCGTTGCAAATTGTTATTTGGGGGGGGTTTGAGGGATGATAAAGGGCAAAGCGGAGTAAATAGCTGAATTACAAATGATAGTTTGATTTCAAAAGGGTTAGGGCGGGTTAGAATTTGTTTTTTGGGGGTGATAAACCTCTGGGTATTTTACGAAAAAATTTTGGGCCGCAGAGTCCAAAAACCATTTTTACAATAGACAACCCTGGGGGGGGGGTATCCGTGGTCATTATCCCAAAACGGAAAGTAGAGTCTCTAGGAAGTTGTTTTTAAAAGAAAGGGGGTGGGGGGGGGGGTTTCCCGGGGGGGTTTTTTTTGGGGGGGGTTCCTACATTTTAAGTGAGCAAAATAGAGTGGGGGTTGGAGGTTGATAAGTGAGGTTGAGGTGGGAGGCAGTTTTCCGGGGAAAAAACCCGGGGGAAAAAACCAGGGATGACGGTAAAACCAAAGATTTTATGAGCACATGGGGGGGATAGGCAGTGTTTTTTAGGGGTATTGGACCATTGTAACTAGTGGGAAGTTGGGCATATGCAAAGTACGGGGCAAGTTTTTGGTGCCCCAAAAAAGGGGGGGGGGGGAGGAGTTGAGTCTTACCGTGCAAAATCTTTTTTGGGGCGCTGATTACAAGTTTTTTGGGGAAAATTTTGGTAATTTGACGAAGAAGGTCATGGGGGGGGTGATAAAAGGGGGACGTTTTTTTTATCCCGGGGGGGGAGTAGGGGTAGGTCATGTCGTTTCGGGGGGTTTCCTTGAGGGGTTTTGTAAAGGGGGGTTTCTAGGTCTGGATGGGAGAAAGCTTTTAAAATGTGGAAGGAATTTTTTTATTGAGAGTAGGTGGAATGGTTTGGGGGAGGGTGGTTGGTGGGGGAGGACTTTTTTGGGGAATGCATCAAAGGGGGTACAGAAATGGGATTGGGTAGTCTTTAACATGGGGAAGGGGTTAAGGAGGGGTGTCCACTCCCCAAATACTCTTTGTTAAGCAGAACCCTTTTATGTTCTGGTTGATGGGGGATGGGAAGTTGGGGAGAGGGAGGAAATTTTGGGGAAATTGTTGGTTGTAGTGATACACGTTTTTTTTATGAGATTGAAGATTTAAGAAAAGTGGAAGGGGGAATTGAATTTTGGGGAAGCTACTGGGGTTTTGAGTTAATAAGCAAAAACAAGGGGTTGGAGGTAGGGGCTTGGGTGGAGGGACCTTGGGGGGAGGGGTTGGTTTGGGTAATTGTAGCAAAGATTTTGGGGGTTTTTTTTTTGGGAGATGCACAGGAGGCAGGGGGGTTAATTCAGAAATGGAAGGGGCAGAGCTTTGGTAGGCTGAGGGCTAAGGGCCGGGGGGTGTAAACCCTTTCAAGGGTTGTGGTGGTAATTTTCCGATTTTTAGTAAGGTGTGGGGGAGTGGCGGAAAATTTTCCCCCAAAAAATCAGGGTATTTTGGGAAAAGCAAAGAAAAGGGGCTTTAAAGGAGTGTGGGGTATGGAGGGGGTGGGTTGGCAAAGAGTGTAATATGGGTAAGGGAGGGAGGGGTGGATTGATTCTTAGGGTTTTAGGGGGAAGGCGATATTGAACAAGGTATATTCGGGGAGCGGGGGGAAGGGGGCTTCGGGTGGGGGGGGGGGGGGAGGGGGATCCCAAATGGGGGGTGGCAGGACTTAGTGGGGTGTGAAGACATGTTCGGTTTTTTGTTAAAAAAAAGCAATGTTAAAAAACCAAGGTAAAAACGGGTTTGGGGTGGGCCCGTCAGGGAATTAATGCAAGGGATGGCATTATCCCCCATAATTGGGAGTATTGGGTGGAAAATTTTAAAAATTTAAAAATACCGGGAAGCGAGGGAATTAGTAAAATAGATTTTCTTATGGGGCGTTTGCATCGAAAGAGGGGCAAGACAAGGGGGGGGGGTTGTGAAAGAGGGGTCTGCGCTTTTTTTTGGGGGTTAAAACGGGTTTTCATGTATTTTATTTTGTTCTCTTTTGGGGTGGGAAGTTTTGGTTGAAGGGGTTTTTTTTTTTGGGGGGGGGGAAAATATACCCCTTAGGGCTTTAATGTTAATAGGAAGGGTACCCAAAGAGGTGGAAGGGGTATCAAAATTAATATTGTTTTCTTTATTTCTTGGGGGATGAGGGGGGTGGAGGGGAAAAAATTAAAAAAGCGCTGGGCGATTTTTTTTAGGACGCTGAGGAACAAACAAAAGGGGAAGGTGGGTAATTTGTTTTTCCGGGGGAATCGTGGACTTTCGTTAAATTTTACTCGTTTTAGGGGGGAGAGGCAAGGGGTTGGTCCTTCAGGTGCCCCCTGGGGGATGGGGGCCCGGGGAGGGGAGGTTGATTGGTTTGCACTGGTTGATGTGGGTAAAGTTTTTTGAGGAGTATGGGGACCTTTTAATTTTGTAAAATCACACAGCAAAATTTTGGATTTTTGGGGTTTTTTCCTATTTTGTTTATAAGAATCATTTATAAGAGGTTTATATTTATGAAAAATTTGGGGGTTTTGTCTTATAATTTTTAATCCGTAATTTACCTTGTCAACACCTCTTTTTTATTATTGATTGAAATATGTAATTATCACTATGTACAAAAATTAAATATTTTTAGGGGTTTATATATCCCCTTATTTTGTATGGGAAGGGCCTATATATTTGTGTTTAAACAGTAACTTAACTTTGTGTTTTAATGGGTGTTTGGGGAACCAATGTCTTTGGTTAGTTCTATCATAAATTTTTTAAAATAGTTTTATTCAGACAAGTCTTTTTCGATTTTTTTCAGTATTTTTAGTTGGGTCTTATGAAAAAGTGCACATACCGTTTTTTATAGCTGGTATATTTTTACAATATACGCAGGGGCTGTCCAATTCTTATTGACCCTACGTTTTTGTTGGAATTGCTGGGTTTTGGGTTTTTTTGTAGAAATTGTTTTCAATGGCCAAAACATTGGAAAATTAATGTTTTTTTTAGAATGGGACTTACATACGGGGGGGGGGGGGGGGGAAATTAGGCGTTCGGCATGGCAAAAGATATTTTAAAGGGGGGGAAGGGGGATTTGGGGTTTAAAAATAATAAAAACAAAGGGAAAAAACAATGCAGATTGTAGGTTTGGGGTTTTCCTTGGTTTTAATAATAATTTTAATTTGTTTTTGTTTTCTTTTGTAACTTACTTAACAGTTAAATTTGGGGTAAGGGATAGACAATGGGATTTATAATTTTGAGTAAGAATGTAATGGTTTCTTTTATCTATTTAAGTATTGTGTTGTTTTAAATAAAAATTAAAAAAAAAAAAATTCCCATCCCCAGCAAAAAAACCTCTTTAAATTAACCCCAGCGGCAAAAAAAAGGGGCTTGGTTTTTGACACCCTGGTGCTACACAGGGTGGGTAGCACCAGCTGCGAACATCAGTTTAGGGGCACCCCCTGTGCACACAAGAGAAAAGTTCACGCACAGTATTAAAATTAGATACGAATGATGGGGTCCCCCAGATACCACACAGATACCCCAAGGGAAGTACCGCACAGATTTCCACACGCAAAGATACCACACGCAAAGATATCACACAGATACCCCACCAAAAAATCAGCACAGATACCACCGCAAAGATCAGCAGAACCCGCCCAAAATACACACATCCACCCCCGCAAAAATTCCGCACAGGGGACCCAGCCCAAAGATACACACAGGACCAGCAAATACCAGCACGCAAAGTTACCAGCACAGATACCAGCACGCAAAGATACCAGGACGCAAAGTTACCAGCACAGATACCAGGACGCAAAGATACCAGCACAGATACCAACACGCAAAGATACCAGCACAGATACCAGCACGCAAAGATACCAGCACAGATACCAGCACGCAAAGATATCAGCACAGGTACCAGCACGCAAAGATATCCGCACAGGTACCAGCACGCAAAGATACCAGCGCAGGTACCAGCACGCAAAGATACCAGCACAGGTACCAGCATGCAAAGATACCAGCGCAGGTACCAGCACGCAAAGATACCAGCACAGGTACCAGCATGCAAAGATACCAGCGCAGGTACCAGCACGCAAAGATACCAGCACAGGTACCAGCACGCAAAGATACCAGCACAGGTACCAGCAACAAAGATACCAGCAAAGGTACCAGCACGCGAAGATACCAGCACAGGTACCAGCACGCAAAGATACCAGAATAGGTACCAGCACACAAAGATACCAGCACAGATACCAGCACGCAACGATACCAGCACAGATACCAGCACGCAAAGATACCAGCACAGATACCAGCACGCAAAGATACCAGCACAGATACCAGCACGCAAATATATCAGCACAGGTACCAGCACGCAAAGATATCCGCACAGGTACCAGCACGCAAAGATATCAGCATAGGTACCAGCACGCAAAGATACCAGCGCAGCTACAAGCACGCAAAGATACCAGCGCAGGTACCAGCACGCAAAGATACCAGCACAGGTACCAGCATGCAAAGATACCAGCGCAGGTACCAGCACGCAAAGATACCAGCACAGGTACCAGCACGCAAAGATACCAGCACAGGTACCAGCAACAAAGATACCAGCAAAGGTACCAGCACGCGAAGATACCAGCACAGGTACCAGCACGCAAAGATACCAGAATAGGTACCAGCACACAAAGATACCAGCACAGATACCAGCACGCAACGATACCAGCACAGATACCAGCACGCAAAGATACCAGCACAGATACCAGCACGCAAAGATACCAGCACAGATACCAGCACGCAAAGATACCAGCACAGGTACCAGCACGCAAAGATACCAGCACAGGTACCAGCATGCAAAGATACCAGCACAGGTACCAGCACGCAAAGATACCAGCACAGGTACCAGCACGCAAAGATACCAGCACAGGTATCAGCACGCAAAGATACCAGTACAGGTATCAGCACGCAAAGATACCAGCACAGGTATCAGCACGCAAAGATAGCAGCACAGGTATCAGCACGCAAAGATACCAGCGCAGGTACCAGCACGCAAAGATACCAGCACAGGTACCAGCACGAAAAGATACCAGCACAGGTACCAACGTGCAAGGATACCAACACAGGTACCAGCACGCAAAGATACCAACACAGGTACCAACACAGATACCAGCACAGATACCAGCACGGATACTACCACAGATACCAGCACAGTTAATAATAATAATCAAATAATAATGAATTAAAACTGATAAATATTAACAAAATTTGTCCTAATAATAATAATAATATTGCAACAGTAACTATTATAAATATGATCGTAAAAAATCATACAATAATAAGAAAATGCAGTGGCAATACAAATAATAATAATAATAATAATAATAAAGACAGCCAGCAACAATGGTAGCAGTAGAAACTATAAAAGAAAGCAGGTAAGCAGCAGGATGAGCTAAATCACCTGCTTGGAGAGGTCGTATGGTCGGTGCGCTGTTAACCAGACACATCGACACCATGCCTAACCCTTCTAGGGTAGGGTAGGTGCCTGAGCCCGAGCCTTTAGCTCATAAGACTGTCATTCCCATTTGCCCCCTTGGGGCGGGGATGGCAGACCAGAGAGGCCTAGCTTGTGGCTAGGCCTGGGGACAGTTGGTCCCAAAGATGAGGAGGTACTTGTGCCTCCTCCCATGGGAGACTTAGGTCTCAGACACTCCCTAAAGAGGGAGCCAAGGCCGGGCCACCACTTGGAAAAGGCCCGGGCCGGGAGAATACCGGCTAATCTTTAACTAACTTAACAAGACAGCTGATGACAGATAATCTATCACAAGGTGCTGGCTAGTGTCCTACACTACCTTAGATCTATCACAGATACCAGCACGGATACCACTACGGATACCAACACGCAAAGATACCAGCACGGATACCACTACGGATACCAACACGCAAAGATACCAGCACAGATACCACCACGGACACCACCATGGATACCAGCACGCAAAGATACCAGCATGCACATATACCAGCACAGATACTAACATGCATAGATACCAGCACATATACCAGCACGTGCAGATACCAGCACGCACAGATAGCAGCACAGATACCAGGTCACACAGATACCAGCACACACAGATAGCAACACAGATAATAGCTCGCGCAGATACCAGCACAGGTATCAGCACAGATACCAGCACATACAGATACCTGCACAGATACCAGCACAGATACTAGCACAGGTACCAGCACAGGTATCAGCACAGATACCAGCACAGATACTAGCACAGGTACCAGCACAGGTATCAGCACAGATACCATTTCAGGTACTAGCACAGATACCACCATAGATACCAGCATGCACGGGTACCAGCACAGCTACCAACACAGGTATAGCAGACACAGGTATATACACATGTTCTAGCACACGTACAGACACAGGTACCAGTACAGGTACCAGCACAGGTACCAGTACAGGTACTGTTGCGACCTATGAAAAGGACGCAGTGAATAAATTGTGTATATATATATATATATATATATATATATATATATATATATTATATATATATATATATATATATATATATATATATATATATATATATAATATATATATTATATATATATATATATATATATATTTTATATATATATATATATATATATATATATATATATATATATATATATATATATGTCGTGCCGAATATGTAAAACTGGCCAATTAGCAAGAACTCATTTAAAATTAAGTTCTTCCTTAAATTTTCTCTTATACGCTTAAAGATATATTTTTTTCATTAATGTTGATGTAAAAATTTATAATTTTGCACCAAAAGGAACTTAGAAAACTTACCTAACCTTATTATAACAAGAACAATTTATTTTAGCCTAACCCAACTAAATATATTTTAAATACGTTTACAGTAATTTAGTATTAAAGAAACACAGTGAAACATATTTTTTTCGTTAGGTTCAGAATGATTTTGGCGAAATTATTGCATACACAAATTTTCACTTGTCCTATATGGCAAGATGAACGTTGCTATTTAAGCCAAGATCGCAAGTTCTGCCTATTCGGCACGACATATATATATATATTATATATATATATATATATATATATATATATATATATATATATATATATATATATATATATATATATATATATATATATATATATATATATATTATATTATATATATATATATATATATATATTATATTATATATATATATATATATATATATATATATATTATATATATATATATATATATATATATATATATATATATATATATATATATATATATATATATATATATATATATATATATATATATATATATATATTGCTTTTCATATAAATTTATATTGCGAATGTTTTCATTAATAACTAAAATGAAAATGTTATTATATTAACTATTGTATGTAGTTGGGATGTAACAACTAAACCTCTCATTGTGCTCGACCCATCAAGGGAGGTTCATTGACGCTGGCGAGGGGCTCTTGATCTAGGGAATTGGATCTGTGCTCCAGTTCTCTGAATTGAGCCTGAATACCTTCCATCCCTCCCTACAGGCGCTGTATAATCCTACGGGTTTAGCGCTCCCCCATGATTATAATAATAATAATCATTGTGCTCGCTGTTGGAGAGTTTTGATTGGCTGTCAACACTTGCAAACTACCCTGCTCGATTGTTACACTCGTCCCAGGCTTAAGCTGTTGCTAGTAACCTGATGTCGGACTTGCAGGTCTTGCTTCGCCCTCTCTACCTGTAGTTGGTGGCGACAAGTTTTCTCTCTGTTCTGTCATTTATTGTGATTTAAACTGTTTTTGGTAGAGTATGTCTCCGCGGGTGAGCCAAGACATACATCTCTTAACTCTGTGCAACTCTGCTCACAGAGAATTATTTAGACTCAGTGATATTTGACGTTTTGCAGAGGTTGTGTGTCGTGGAGACCCTCTATATATTATTATTATTATTATTATTATTATTATTATAATCATGGGGAAGTGCTAAACCCGTAGGATTGTACAGCGCCTGTGGGGGGGGGGGATGGAAGATATTCAGGCTTAATTCAGGGAACTGGAGCACAGATCCAATTCCATAGACCAAAAGACCCTCAACAGTATCAAGGAACGTCCCTTGAGGGGCCTCTATATATATCTGGTCCCAAGTCCAACTCTTGACCCACATTGTTCTGGCATGTACTGTCGCAGTCGGGGATTTGGTAATGTTGAATACTATTTCAGTAACAAGTAAATTTTATGCCGTTCAGGGAAGATTTTGCTGGTAGTCCCCCAGTTAGGGTCGCTTTTGTCTCCTTGTTCCTTACCTGACGGAATGCTACTCAACTGTTTCGAACATTATTGATGTTCGGCGAATGAGTCGTCATAATGGTAAAGCAAGCATTTTGATAGTCATGATGGTTGAGAAGTTAGCATATTTAGGGACTTGTTGTCAGTCACAGCGTGTGTCTAAGTAGAGTCATACAGAGTAGTACCGAGCGCGCACACACACACACACACACACACACACACACACACACACACACACACACACACACACACACACACACACACACACACACACACAGAAGTAAGACAGAAGTAAGACAAGAGAGAGAGGGGTGGATCGACTGCATTTTTGTGGATTTCAAGAAGGCCTTCGACACAGTTCCTCACAAGAGGTTACTGCAAAAGCTAGAGGATCAGGCACACATAACAGGAAAGGAACTGCAATGGATCAGAGAATACCTGACAGGGAGGCAACAACGAGCCATGGTACGCGACGAGGTGTCAGAGTGGGCGCCTGTGACAAGCGGGGTCCCACAGGGGTCAGTCCTAGGACCTGTGCTGTTTTTGGTATATGTGAATGACATAACGGAAGGGATAGACTCAGAAGTGTCCTTGTTTGCAGATGATGTGAAGTTAATGAGAAGAATCAAATCGGATGAGGATCAGGCAGGACTACAAAGAGACCTGGACAGGCTACAAGGCTGGTCCAGCAACTGGCTCATTGAGTTTAACCCTGCCAAATCAGATCAGATAACTGCTGCAGCATACGGGCGTCTAGCAAACCTACGGATAGCATTCCGATACCTCAGTAAGGAATCGTTCAAGACTCTGTATATCATTTACGTCAGGCCCATACTGGAGTATGCAGCACCAGTTTGGAATCCACACCTGGTCAAGCACGTCAAGAAATTAGAGAAAGTGCAAAGGTTTGCAACAAGACTAGTCCCAGAGCTACGGGGATTGTCCTACGAAAAAAGGCAGAGGGAAATCGGCCTGACGACACTGGAGGGCAGGAGGGTCAGGGAAGACATGATAACGACATATAAAATACTGCGCGGAATAGACAAGGTGGACAAAGACAGGATGTTCCAGAGATGGGACACAGACACAAGAGGTCACAATTGGAAGTTGAAGACTCAGATGAATCAAAGGGATGTTAGGAAGTATTTCTTCAGTCATAGAGTAGTCAGGCCGTGGAATAGCCTAGAAAGTGACGTAGTGGAGGCGGGAACCATACATAGTTTTAAGGCGAGGTGTAATAAAGCTCATGGAGCAGGGAGAGAGAGGACCTAGTAGCAATCAGTGAAGAGGCGGGGCCAGGAGCTATGACTCGACCCCTGCAACCACAAATAGGTGAGTACACACACATACATACACACAAACACACACACACACACACACACACATACACACACAAACACACATACACACACACACACACACACACACACACACACACACACACACACATACACACACACACACACACACACACACACATACATACACACACAAACACATACACACACACACACACATACATACACACACAAACACACACACACACAAACACACACACATACACACAAACACACACACACACATACATACACACACAAACACACACACACACATACTGATTTAGTTTTATTTTTTATATATTAATGAGCGAATCTGACAGCAACGTTCGTGATGGTATATATTACTGGTATTATTATTATTATTATTGAAGATTCGCCGGTATTCTCCCGGCCCGGGCCTTTTCCAAGTGGTGGCCCGGCCTTGGCTCCCTCTTTAGGGAGTGTCTGAGACCTAAGTCTCCCATGGGAGGAGGCACAAGTACCTCCTCATCTTTGGGACCAACTGTCCCCAGGCCTAGCCACAAGCTAGGCCTCTCTGGTCTGCCATCCCCGCCCCAAGGGGGCTAATGGGAATGACAGTCTTATGAGCTAAAGGCTCGGGCTCAGGCACCTACCCTACCCTAGAAGGGTTAGGCATGGTATCGATGATTACTGGTATATATTGCTGTTATATATTACTTGTATATATTACTGGTATATATTACTGGTATATATTAATGGTATATATTACTGGTATATATTACTGGTATATATTACTGGTATATATTACAGGTATATATTTAGTTTATACTGAAGGAGATGTAATCCCGAAGCGCTACAGGAAAGCCTCTTAATTTCAAAGGATAACTGAACTAGAATATTCTCTGACAAAATGAGACAAAACCAGATGCTGGAGACGGATCAGTAAGTTGATCTTATATTCTCGGGAGATGTCTATACTACTTTATAGCTGTCGCATTGTATAACAGGTACAGACACAGGTACCAGCACAGGTACCAGCACAGGTACCAGCACAGGTACCAGCACAGGTACCAGCACAGGTACCAGCACAGGTACAGACACAGGTACCAGCACAGGTACCAGCACATGTACCAGCACAGGTGCCAGCACAAGTACAGACACAGGTACCAGCACAGGTACCAGCACAAGTACAAGCACAGGTACCAGCGCATGTACCAGCACAGGTACCAGCACAGGTACCAGCACAGGTACCAGCACAGGTGCCAGCACAGGTACAGACACAGGTACCAGCACAGGTACAGAAACAGGTACCAGCACAGGTTGAGAGAACGTGTCTAGCGAGCATGGCTAATAATTCTAGTGAACACAAGGCAACACTTGGCTGGTATCATCACTTAGATTGTTGCAAATTCATGCAAGTCACCAACACACACTGAAAATTTTGCCCTAATAAATTGCTGAAAATGATATATAGATGACAGGCGGTACTCAGTTAAAATGTGGACTTGGAATTCCGGTTTGGGTCAACCTTAAGCAGGTTGCTTCAGTTAGAAAACCGGTTTCAGTACGTACTGCCTCCCGAGTGAGGAAATTTGTCGAGTATCTCTCACTCGAGACCCGCGATCGATCCCCAACGTACAGAAGTCTATATGTACGTATATGTATATATATATATATATATATATATATATATATATATATATATATATATATATATATATATATATATATATATATTTTTAATGTCGTTACCGAATAGGCAGAAATTGCCATCTTGGCTTAAATAGCAACGCTCATCTTGCCATATAAGACAAGTGAAAATTTGTGTTTACCTGGAGTTTACCTGGAGAGAGTTTCGGGGGTCAACGCCCCGCGGCCCGGTCTTTGACCAGGCCTCCTGGTGGATCAGCCCCTGATCAACCAGGCTGTTGCTGCTGGCTGCACGCAAACCAACGTACGAGCCACAGCCCGGCTGATCAGGAACTGACTTTAGGTGCTTGTCCAGTGCCAGCTTGAAGACTGCCGGGGGTCTGTTGGTAATCCCCTTATGTGTGCTGGGAGGCAGTTTGAACAGTCTCGGGCCCCTGACACTTATTGTATGGTCTCTTAACGTGCTAGTGACACCCCTGCTTTTCATTGGGGGATGGTGCATCGTCTGCCAAGTCTTTTGCTTTCGTAGTGAGTGATTTTCGATGTGCAAGTTCGGTACTAGTCCCTCTAGGATTTTCCAGGTGTATATAATCATGTATCTCTCTCCCTCCTGCGTTCCAGGGAATACAGGTTTAGAAACCTCAAGCGCTCCAGTAATTGAGGTGTTTTATCTCCGTTATGCGCGCCGTGAAAGTTCTCTGTACATTTTCTAGGTCGGCAATTTCACCTGCCTTGAAAGGTGCTGTTAGTGTGCAGCAATATTCCAGCCTAGATAGAACAAGTGACCTGAAGAGTGTCATCATGGGCTTGGCCTCCCTAGTTTGAAGGTTCTCATTATCCATCCTGTCATTTTTCTAGCAGATGCGATTGATACAATGTTATGGTCCTTGAAGGTGAGATCCTCCGACATAATCACTCCCAGGTCTTTGACGTTGTTTTCGCTCTATTTTGTGGCCAGAATTTGTTTTGTACTCTGATGAAGATTTAATTTCCTCATGTTTACCATATCTGAGTAATTGAAATTTCTCATCGTTGAAACTTCATATTGTTTTCCGCAGCCCACTGAAAGATTTGGTTGATGTCCGCCTGGAGCCTTGCAGTGTCTGCAATGGAAGACACTGTCATGCAGATTCGGGTGTCATCTGCAAAAAGGGAAAACACGGTGCTGTGGCTGACATCCCTTGCCTATGTCGGATATGAGGATGAGGAACAAATGGGAGCTAGTACTGTGCCTTGTGGAACAGAGCTTTTCACCGTAGCTGCCTCGGACTTTACTCTGTTGACGACTACTCTCTGTGTTCTGTTAGTGAGGAAATTATAGATCCATCGACCGACTTTTTTCCTGTTATTCCTTTAGCACGCATTTTGTGCGCTATTACGCCATGGTCACACTTGTCGAAGGCTTTTGCAAAGTCTGTATATATTACATCTGCATTCTTTTTGTCTTCTAGTGCATTTAGGACCTTGTCGTAGTGATCCAATATTTTGAGACAGACAGGAGCGACCTGTTCTAAACCCATGTGCCCTGGGTTGTGTAATGAGGGGTTTCTAGATGGGTGGTGATCTTGCTTCTTGGACCCTTTCAAGATTTTTATGATATGGGATGTTAGTGCTATTGGTCTGTAGTTCTTTGCTATTGCTTTACTGCCCCCTTTGTGGAGTGGAGCTATGTCTGTTTTTTTTTAGTAACTGAGGGACGACCCGTGTCCATGCTCCCTCTCCATAGGATGGAACAAAGGCTCGTGATAGGGGCTTCTTGCAGTTCTTGATGAACACAGAGTTCATGAGTCTGGCCCTGGGGCAGAGTGCATGGGCATGTCATTTATCGCCTGTTCGAAGTATTTGGCGTCAGGATAACATCGGATTAGGCTTGTGTTAATCAAATTTTGTGGCTCTCTCATAAAAAATTCATTTTGATCTTCGACTCTCAGTCTGGTTAGCGGTCTTGCAAAAAACTGAGTCATATTGGGATTTGAGTAGCTCACTTTTTTTCCTTGCTGTCATCTTTTGTAGGACCCATCTTGTTTAAGTAGGGGCCCAATACTGGACGTTGTTCTCGATTTTGATTTGGCAAAAGGAGAAGAATACTTTGGGTTTCTTTCGATTTCATTTATGGCTTTTAGTTCTTCCCGCGATTCGACTCCTAAAGGATTCTTTTAGCTTAAGTTCGATGCTTGCTATTTCTCTGACCAGTGTCTCCCTACGCATTTAGATATATTGACCTCTTTTAGCCGCTCTGTTTCTTTCCGTCGCCTGTAAAAGGGAGCGCCTGTCTCTTCTATTTTACATCTACTCCTCCTTTTTCTTAGGGGGAATAAGCCTTGTGCATACATCGAGTGCCACCGAGTTAATCTGTTCTAGGCATAAGTTGGCGTCTGTGTTGCTTAGTGTATCTTCCCAGCTTATATCGGTTAGGACTTGGTTTACTTGGTCCCACTTTATGTTTTTGTTATTGAAGTTGAATTTGGTGAATGCTCCCTCGTGACTAGTCTCATTTTGTCGGTCTGGGGCTCCACGCATACATGTCTGAACCTCAATTATGTTGTGATCTGAGTATATTGTTTTTGATATGGCGACATTTCTTATCAGATCATCATTGTTAGTGAAGATGAGGTCTAGTGTATTCTCCAGTCTAGTAGGCTCTATTATTTGCTGGTTTAAATTGAATTTTGTGCAGAGATTTAAAAGCTCGTGTGAGTGTGAGTTTTCATCAGAGCTGCCTCCTGGTGTTTATTACTGCAACAATATTATTTGCTATATTCCTCCATTTTAGTGTGCCTTAAGTTGAAATCCCCCAGGAGCAAGATGTTGGGTGCAGGAGCTGGAAGATTTTCCAGACAGTGGTCAATTTTAACAGTGTTCCTGGAATTGCTGGGATGTTGCATCGGAGGCTTGTAGATACCACAATGACTAGGTTTTGGTTCTCGACCTTTACTGCTAAAACTTCCACTACATCATTTGAGGCATTAAGCAGTTCTGTGCAAACAAGTGACTCTGCAATGTACAGGCCAACCCCCCCCCCCCTTTTGCCTGTTCACTCTGTCACATCTGTATAGGTTGTAACCTGGGATCCATATTTCGTTGTCCAAGTGATCCTTTATGTGGGTCTCAGTGAAAGCCGCGAACATTGCCTTTGCCTCTGCAAGCAGTCCACGGATGAAAGGTATTTTGTTGTTTGTTGCTGGCTTTAGACCCTGTATATTTGCAAAGAAGAATGTTATCGGACTGGTGGTATTGTTGGTACTGGGGGGGGATTTTTTTTCCGGCATTAGTATCTGTATCTGTTGGTTTGGAGTGGAGGCCATCGACTGTGGTTCCATCGACTGTGTATGCAATAATTTCGCCAAAATCATTCTGAACCTAACGAAAAAAATATATTTCACTGTGTTTGTTTAGTATTAAATTATTGTAAACAAATCTAAAATATATTTAGTTGGGTTGGGCTCAAATAAATTGTTCTTGTTATAATAAGGTTAGGTAAGTTTTCTAAGTTCCTTTTGGAGCAAAATTATAAATTTTTACATCAACATTAATGAAAAAAATATATCTTTAAACGTATAAGAGAAAATTTTAGAAAGGACTTAATTTTAAATGAGTTCTTGCTAATTGACCAGTTTTACATATTCGGCACGACACATATATATATATATATATATATATATATTATATATATATATATATATATATATATATATATATATATATATATATATATATATAATATATTATATATATATATATATATATATATATATATATATATATATATATATTATATATATATATATATATTATTGTGTCCACGAACAAGAGGTATTGATCAATAACAACACTGCGACTAGCCAAGGACTCGAACCCATGCTGCTTTGGCCTGCCTCATGGTGGGCGATATCTCATGATGCCTTAATCCACGGGACCACATAACCCTTAAGAGTAGCGCATCCAGCGGAACTGAATGTTGTACTCGCTACCCAAGGACATACGATGGCTAGTCGCAATGTTATTGATCAACACCACTCGTTCCGTGGGTACAATAATACACACATACACACACACACACACACACACACACACACACACACACACACACACACACACACCACATATATATATATATATATATATATATATATATATATATATATAAAACACACACACAGTGAACTTATACACGATAAACAGCATGGTTTCGGGAAGGAGAAATCCCGTGCCAAAAACCATGGACTGCAAGAAGGCTCTAGACACAATTCCAAACAAGAGATTAGTGCAAAAGGTAGATGAGCAGGTCCAACAATTGGCTCCTAGAATTTAACCCCACCAAATGCAAAGTCATGAACACTGGGGAAAATCAAAGAAGACAGCAGACGGAGTACATGCTAGGGGGCCAAAGGCCTCATACTTCACTCAAGGAAAAAGGTCTTGGGGTGACTATTATAGCAAGCACATCTACTAAGGAGCACATCAATCATTGCTGCAACATACGGACGTCTGGCAAAGCTAGGAATAGCATTTTGACACTTGAGTAAAGGGTTATCCCAGACACTGTACACTGTGTACGTCAGGCCTATATTGGAGTGTGCAACACCAGTATGGAACCCATACCTGGCGAGGCACGTTAAAAAATTTAGAGAAAGTGCAAAGGTTTGCAGCAAGACTAGATCCCGTTTTAAAGGGTATGTCCTATGAGGAGAGGTTAAGAGAAATCAACCTGACGACACTGGAGGACAGGAGAGATAGGGAGGACATGATAACATACAATACTTAGAGGAATTGACAAGGTGGATAGGGACAGGATGTTTCAGAGATGTGATACAGCAACAGGAGGTCACAGATGAGTCACAGAGGACTCAGATAAGTCACAGGGCTGTTAGGAAGTATTTCTTTAGTCATAGAGCTGTCAGGAAGTGGAATAGTCTGGCAAGTGACGTAGTGGAGGCAGGAACCATACATACCTTATATATACCTTTGAAGAGTTTCGAGAGTTTCTCTACTCTCTGAGCCCTGCCATGGGCCAGGCTTATCTGGTGCTTGCCTGGTCAACCAGGCTGTTGCTGCTGGAGGCTCGCTGCCCCACATATCCCATCACAGCCTGGTTGATCTGGCAAGGTTTGATAAAGCTCATGTTGCAGGGAGAGAGAGGACCTAGTAGCGATCAGTGAAGAGGCGGGGCCAGGAGCTATGTATCGACCCCTGCTACGACAAATAAGTGAGTACAAATAGGTAAGTGCAGCAGCTCAGTAAGGGGTAAAAGTTGGTCTCTGACGAGACGCAACGTATAACTTTCCAGACCAGATTAATGATCCTTAACGACACCTGCAGTGCTAACACCCCTTCTTATAAACCATACCACGGGTGGGGTTAGAACCCGCGGTCAGAGAGTCTCAAAACTCCACTGGACCAGCTAGCCACAATAAGAAACATCCAACTAGGTATATTTCTACACCATAGGAAGGTTAGCATAGGCACCACTGCTGGAGATTCGTCTGTAAAAACTTGCATCTGTGGTCACAGTGGTGCCTATGCTAACCTTCCTATGGTGTAGAAATATACCTAGTTGGATGAATCTTATTGTGGCTAGCTGGTCTAGTGGCTAACGCGATGGTCTGGAGTTTTGAGACTCTCTGACAGCGGGTTCTATCCCCGTCCGTGATATGGTTTGCTTGCAATCGTGTCATTACGATTTAGTGAGTCATGTTGACCCCTTCCTATATGTATGTGACACAGTCCACCCTGGAGCCTGATGACCCACTCTCTGTCTCTCTCTCTCTCTAGTAAATCATTAGTGACGGGACAGATATCTGAGACTCCTGGAAGATAGTCCATAATATTAGAAAGTTAACAGGCGGGACCAAGAGCTAGAGCTCGCTCCCAGCAAATAAATATTTATACCTACGGGTACCTTTGATGAGTTTCGAGAGTCTCACTACGCTCGGAGCCCGGCCATAAGCCAGGTTCCGAGGGTAATTACATATAGGTAATTACTGGACAGTGTACAAATAAGTTTACCTTTTCGATTCCGAGCGTTGATTGCCCGAGTGACCCAGTCTTAACCTTGCTCCACGAGGTCACACGCCCCACGAGGTCACACACCCCACGAGGTCACACACCCCACGAAGTCACACACCCCACGAGGTCACGCACCCCACAAGGTCACACAGTTACCCCATGAGGCCACACACTTGCCCCACGAGGTCACACACTTGCCCCACGAGGTCACACACTTAAGAACATAAGAACATAAGAAAGAAGGAACACTGCAACAGGCCTACTGACCCATGCGGAGCAGGTCCATGTCCCCCCCCCCCGGATTAGCCCAATGACCCACCCAGTCTGATCACCTACACTCAAGGATGGAGCACTGCACCAGACCCAGCAGCACAAGCTAGTCAGGTCCAACTCACACCCACCCACACCCACTCATGTATTTATCTAACCTATTTTTAAAACTACACAACGTTTTAGCCTGAATAACTGTACTCGGGAGTTTGTTCCACTCATCCACAACTCTATTACCAAACCAGTGCTTTCCTATATCCTTCCTGAATCTGAATTTTTCCAACTTGAAACCATTGCTGCGAGTCCTGTCTTGGCTGGAAATTTTCAGCACGCTGTTTACATCCCCTTTATTTATTCCTGTTTTCCATTTATACACCTCGATCATATCCCCCCTAATTCTACGTCTTTCGAGAGAGTGCAGATTCAGGGCCTTCAGTCTATCCTCATAGGGAAGATTTCTGATACATGGGATCATCTTTGTCATCCTCCTCTGTACGTTTTCCAGAGCATTTATATCCATTCTGTAATACGGTGACCAGAACTGAGCAGCATAGTCTAAATGAGGCCTAACCAAGGATATATAGAGTTGAAGAACAACCTGAGGACTTCTATTATTTATACTTCTAGATATGAAGCCAAGAACTCTGTTAGCTTTATTGGGAACACTAATGCACTGTTGTCTTGGTTTTAGGTTACTGCTAACCGGAACTCCTAAATCCTTTTCGCAATCGGTAGTATTAAGATCTACATTATTTAATTTATATGTTGCATGGTTATTTAACTGTCCAACATTTAGAACTTTGCATTTGTCAATATTAAGCTGCATCTGCCACTTCTCCGACCATTGCATCAGTCTATTCAAATCATCCTGGAGTGCTCTAATGTCCTCATTAGAATGAATTGGACGGCCTATTTTGGTGTCATCAGCAAATTTGCTTATGTCGTTATTTATTCCCTCATCTATGTCGTTTATATAAATTATGAACAACAACGGGCCCAACACTGACCCCTGAGGAACACCGCTTGTGACGTGCCCTAATTCTGATTTCTCCCCATTTATGCAAACTCTCTGCTGTCTATTTGTCAGCCATGCCTCTACGCAGGAAAAAAATTCTCCTCCTATTCCGCGTGCCTTAAGTTTCCTCAATAGCCTCTGGTGTTGAACTCTACCGAAAACCTTACTGAAGTCCATATACACAATATCATATTCATTACCATGATCTACCTCCTCAAACACCTTAGTGAAAAAAGTTAGTAAATTCGTAAGACAGGAACGCCCCTTTGTAAAACCGTGTTGAGATTCATTAATCAATCTGTGCCTGTCAAGATGGCTACGAATTGCTTCGGCAATTATTGATTCCACAAATTTTTCCACTATGGAGGTAAGGCTTATTGGTCTATAGTTCGAAGCCAAGGACCTGTCACCTGCCTTGTAAATAGGTATTACATTTGCCATTTTCCACTTATCAGGCACTATGCCAGTTTGTAGTGATATGTTGAAAAGATTAGCCAAAGGTATGCTGAGTTCCTCTTTACATTCCTTTAACACCCTTGCAAACAGTTCATCAGGGCCTGCGGATTTGTTAGGTTTTAGTTTCTCTATTTGTCTGAGGACCATGTCACTAGTTACCGCAATCGTACATAGTTTATTATCGTCCTGTTCTACATAATCTATTATTTCAGGAATATCGCTAGTATTTTCCTGGGTGAAAACTGAGAGGAAGTAGGTACTGAGAATTTCACACATATCCTTATCACTGTCAGTGATTTGACCAGAGTTACTCTTAAGTGGGCCAATCTTGTCCCTAATCTTACTTCTGTATACCTGAAAGAACCCTTTTGGGTTAGTCTTTGAATCCCTTGCGACATTAGCCTCATAATCCCTTTTTGCTTTTCTTATTCCTTTCTTTATTTCTCTCTTTAATTGAATATATTGATTTCTTAACTGCCCATCCCCTCTTTTGATACGCCTATATTTGCCTCTCTTTTGACCAATGAGATGTTTTAATCTATTGTTCATCCATTTGGGATCATTTTTGTTAGATCTAATTTCCCTACTAGGAACAAAAGTTGTCTGGGCAGCTAGAACTATGCCCCATGAGGCTACACACTTGCCCCACGAGGTCACACACTTGCCCCACGAGGTCACACACTTGCCCCACGAGGTCACACACTTGCCCCACGAGGTCACACACTTGCCCCATGAGGCTACACACTTGCCCCATGAGATCACATACTTCCTCCACGAGGTCACACTCATTGCTCCATAGGGTCACATCTACCACACTCACCTTAGGAGGTCACACCTGAAGACATGTGTGGTCGTGGAACACTAGTTCTCACCTGCAAGTAGAAAAAATAAAGTAAGTACACTAGCTATGTAATATTGTACACATTATATCTTTCCCGTCTAGCCTCCTATGTCTCTCTCTCTCTCTCTCTCTCTCTCTCTCTCTCTCTCTCTTCTCTCTCTCTCTCTCTCTCTCTCTCTCTCTCTCTCTCTCTCTCTCTCTCTCTCTGCTCTTTCTCGGCATAGCTAAAAATATTTTTTTCTCTGTCAACAATTTCCCCAAATAACTTGGAATTATTTGCAATAATCTCGTTTTCAATGTGTGGACTAAAATTAGCGCTGACAGTGAATTTCTGTGCCACTGCCTCCGACTGTTCAATCAACGTTTTTTTCTTTTAAGTAATTTTTGCAAAAAAAAAAAAAAAAAAAAGCCGTCATTATTAGCTATATATTTTTTTCAGCCCATTCCTTTTTTAAACTTTTGTTAAAAATCTAAGAGACAGGTTGAGCTAACAACAGTTGCTACTTGACTTTGGTTTTATATCTAGTTATTCATACATAATTATATTCCATCTTTTGTTTTGCACGACACTGTTCATTTTCCATGTTATGGAAAAATGTTAACCAGAACTGATACGAAAAAGAACGTAAATTAGAAGGTCGCACGTTCACTTAACGAGCTAAGACAGTATAAAGGTTAGATCTTAGCAAGTACAGACTTCTGCAAGTAGAATACCTTCCTTATTGGCACCACAACATATTCTCCTTTCCAGTACCTACAAGCCTGAAAGTTGGCACTCACTGTACCTACAAGCCTGAGAGTTGGCAGTCACCTTACCTACAAGCCTGAGAGTTGGCAGTCACCTTACCTACAAGCCTGAGAGTTGGCAGTCACCTTACCTACAAGCCTGAGAGTTGGCAGTCACCTTACCTACAAGCCTGAGAGTTGGCAGTCACCTTACCTACAAGCCTGAGAGTTGGCAGTCACCTTACCTACAAGCCTGAGAGTTGGCAGTCACCTTACCTACAAGCCTGAGAGTTGGCAGTCACCTTACCTACAAGCCTGAGAGTTGGCAGTCACCTTACCTACAAGCCTGAGAGTTGGCAGTCACCTTACCTACAAGCCTGAGAGTTGGCAGTCACCTTACCTACAAGCCTGAGAGTTGGCAGTCACCTTACCTACAAGCCTGAGAGTTGGCAGTCACCTTACCTACAAGCCTGAGAGTTGGCACTCACCTTACCTACAAGCCAGAGGGTTGGAACTCACTGTACCTACAAGCCTGAGAGCTGGCACTCACCGTACCTACAAGCCTGAGGGTTGGCACTCACCGTACCTACAAGCCTGAGAGTTGGCACTCACCGTACCTACAAGCCAGAGGGTTGGCACTCACCGTACCTACAAGCCAGAGGGTTGGCACTCACCGTACCTACAAGCTAGATGGCTGGCACTAACCGTACCTACAAGCCAGAGAGTTGGCACTCACCGTACCTATAAGCCAGAGTTGGCATTCACCGTACCTACAAGCCAGAGGATTGGCACTCACCGTACCTACTAGCTAGAGGGTTGGCACTAACCGTACCTACAAGCCAGAGGGTTGGCACTCACCGTACCTACAATCCAGAGAGTTGGCACTCGCCGTACCTACAAGCCAGAGGGTTGGAACTCACCGTACCTACAAGCTAGAGGGTTGGCACTAACCGTACCTACAAGCCAGAGGGTTGGCACTCACCGTACCTACAAGCCAGAGGGTTGGCACTCACCGTACCTACAAGCCAGAGGGTTGGCACTCACTGTACCTACAAGCCAGAGGGTTGGCACTCACCGTACCTACAAGCCAGAGGGTTGACACTCACCGTACCTACAAGCCAGAGGGTTGGCACTCACCGTACCTACAAGCCAGAGGGTTGGCACTCACCGTACCTACAAGCCAGAGGGTTGGCACTCACCGTACCTACAAGCCAGAGGGTTGGCACTCACCGTACCTACAAGCCAGAGGGTTGGCACTCACCGTACCTACAAGCCAGAGGGTTGGCACTCACCGTACCTACAAGCCAGAGGGTTGGCACTCACCAAGTGATGCTCATCAGAAAGCGTTAAAGCTCATCCCGAGTGATGAAATTTCAGAGGAAAACCGTCAAGCAAGATGGTGGACACTGTTGTTGCTGTTGATTGTTCAGATGGTGGACACTGTTGTTGCTGTTGATTGTTCAGATGGTGGACACTGTTGTTGCTGTTGATTGTTCAGATGGTGAACACTGTTGTTGCTGTTGATTGTTCAGATGGTGGACACTGTCGTTGCTGTTGATTGTTCAGATGGTGAACACTGTTGTTGCTGTTGATTGTTCAGATGGTGAACACTGTTGTTGCTGTTGATTGTTCAGATGGTGGACACTGTTGTTGCTGGTGATTGTTCAGATGGTGGACACTGTTGTTGCTGTTGATTGTTCAGATGGTGGACACTGTTGTTGCTGTTGATTGTTTAGATGGTGGACACTGTTGTTGCTGTTGATTGTTCAGATGGTGGACACTGTTGTTGCTGTTGATTGTTCAGATGGTGGACACTGTCGTTGCTGTTGATTGTTCAGATGGTGAACACTGTTGTTGCTGTTGATTGTTCAGATGGTGAACACTGTTGTTGCTGTTGATTGTTCAGATGGTGGACACTGTTGTTGCTGGTGATTGTTCAGATGGTGGACACTGTCGTTGCTGTTGATTGTTCAGATGGTGGACACTGTTGTTGCTGTTGATTGTTCAGATGGTGGACACTGTCGTTGCTGTTGATTGTTCAGATGGTGGACACTGTTGTTGCTGTTGATTGTTCAGATGGTGGACACTGTCGTTGCTGTTGATTGTTCAGATGATGGACACTGTTGTTGCTGTTGATTGTTCAGATGGTGGACACTGTCGTTGCTGTTGATTGTTCAGATGGTGGACACTGTTGTTGCTGTTGATTGTTCAGATGGTGGACACTGTCGTTGCTGTTGATTGTTCAGATGGTGAACACTGTTGTTGCTGTTGATTGTTCAGATGGTGAACACTGTTGTTGCTGTTGATTGTTCAGATGGTGGACACTGTTGTTGCTGGTGATTGTTCAGATGGTGGACACTGTTGTTGCTGTTGATTGTTCAGATGGTGGACACTGTTGTTGCTGTTGATTGTTTAGATGGTGGACACTGTTGTTGCTGTTGATTGTTCAGATGGTGGACACTGTTGTTGTTGGTGATTGTTCAGATGGTGGACACTGTTGTTGCTGGTGATTGTTCAGATGGTGGACACTGTTGTTGCTGTTGATTGTTCAGATGGTGGACACTGTTGTTGCTGTTGATTGTTCAGATGGTGGACACTGTTGTTGCTGTTGATTGTTCAGATGGTGAACACTGTTGTTGCTGTTGATTGTTCAGATGGTGAACACTGTTGTTGCTGTTGATTGTTCAGATGGTGGACACTGTTGTTGCTGTTGATTGTTCAGATGGTGGACACTGTTGTTGCTGTTGATTGTTTCAGATGGTGGACACTGTTGTTGCTGTTGATTGTTCAGATGGTGGACACTGTTGTTGCTGTTGATTGTTCAGATGGTGGACACTGTTGTTGCTGGTGATTGTTCAGATGGTGGACACTGTTGTTGCTGTTGATTGTTCAGATGGTGGACACTGTTGTTGCTGTTGATTGTTTAGATGGTGGACACTGTTGTTGCTGTTGATTGTTCAGATGGTGGACACTGTTGTTGTTGGTGATTGTTCAGATGGTGGACACTGTTGTTGCTGGTGATTGTTCAGATGGTGGACACTGTTGTTGCTGTTGATTGTTCAGATGGTGGACACTGTTGTTGCTGTTGATTGTTCAGATGGTGGACACTGTTGTTGCTGTTGATTGTTCAGATGGTGAACACTGTTGTTGCTGTTGATTGTTCAGATGGTGAACACTGTTGTTGCTGTTGATTGTTCAGATGGTGGACACTGTTGTTGCTGTTGATTGTTCAGATGGTGGACACTGTTGTTGCTGTTGATTGTTCAGATGGTGGACACTGTTGTTGCTGTTGATTGTTCAGATGGTGGACACTGTTGTTGTTGGTGATTGTTCAGATGGTGGACACTGTTGTTGCTGGTGATTGTTCAGATGGTGGACACTGTTGTTGCTGTTGATTGTTCAGATGGTGGACACTGTTGTTGCTGTTGATTGTTCAGATGGTGGACACTGTTGTTGCTGTTGATTGTTCAGATGGTGAACACTGTTGTTGCTGTTGATTGTTCAGATGGTGAACACTGTTGTTGCTGTTGATTGTTCAGATGGTGGACACTGTTGTTGCTGTTGATTGTTCAGATGGTGGACACTGTTGTTGCTGTTGATTGTTCAGATGGTGGACACTGTTGTTGCTGTTGATTGTTTAGATGGTGGACACTGTTGTTGCTGTTGATTGTTCAGATGGTGGACACTGTTGTTGCTGTTGATTGTTCAGATGGTGGACACTGTTGTTGCTGTTGATTGTTCAGATGGTGGACACTGTTGTTGCTGTTGATTGTTCAGATGGTGGACACTGTTGTTGCTGTTGATTGTTCAGATGGTGGACACTGTTGTTGCTGGTGATTGTTCAGATGGTGGACACTGTTGTTGCTGTTGATTGTTCAGATGGTGGACACTGTTGTTGCTGTTGATTGTTTAGATGGTGGACACTGTTGTTGCTGTTGATTGTTCAGATGGTGGACACTGTTGTTGTTGGTGATTGTTCAGATGGTGGACACTGTTGTTGCTGGTGATTGTTCAGATGGTGGACACTGTTGTTGCTGTTGATTGTTCAGATGGTGGACACTGTTGTTGCTGTTGATTGTTCAGATGGTGGACACTGTTGTTGCTGTTGATTGTTCAGATGGTGAACACTGTTGTTGCTGTTGATTGTTCAGATGGTGAACACTGTTGTTGCTGTTGATTGTTCAGATGGTGGACACTGTTGTTGCTGTTGATTGTTCAGATGGTGGACACTGTTGTTGCTGTTGATTGTTCAGATGGTGGACACTGTTGTTGCTGTTGATTGTTCAGATGGTGGACACTGTTGTTGTTGGTGATTGTTCAGATGGTGGACACTGTTGTTGCTGGTGATTGTTCAGATGGTGGACACTGTTGTTGCTGTTGATTGTTCAGATGGTGGACACTGTTGTTGCTGTTGATTGTTCAGATGGTGGACACTGTTGTTGCTGTTGATTGTTCAGATGGTGAACACTGTTGTTGCTGTTGATTGTTCAGATGGTGAACACTGTTGTTGCTGTTGATTGTTCAGATGGTGGACACTGTTGTTGCTGTTGATTGTTCAGATGGTGGACACTGTTGTTGCTGTTGATTGTTCAGATGGTGGACACTGTTGTTGCTGTTGATTGTTTAGATGGTGGACACTGTTGTTGCTGTTGATTGTTCAGATGGTGGACACTGTTGTTGCTGTTGATTGTTCAGATGGTGGACACTGTTGTTGCTGTTGATTGTTCAGATGGTGGACACTGTTGTTGCTGTTGATTGTTCAGATGGTGGACACTGTTGTTGCTGTTGATTGTTCAGATGGTGAACACTGTCGTTGCTGTTGATTGTTTAGATGGTGGACACTGTTGTTGCTGTTGATTGTTCAGATGGTGGACACTGTTGTTGCTGTTGATTGTTCAGATGGTGGACACTGTTGTTGCTGTTGATTGTTCAGATGGTGGACACTGTTGTTGCTGTTGATTGTTCAGATGGTGGACACTGTTGTTGCTGTTGATTGTTCAGATGGTGGACACTGTTGTTGCTGTTGATTGTTCAGATGGTGGACACTGTTGTTGCTGTTGATTGTTCAGATGGTGGACACTGTTGTTGCTGTTGATTGTTCAGATGGTGGACACTGTTGTTGCTGTTGATTGTTCAGATGGTGAACACTGTCGTTGCTGTTGATTGTTTAGATGGTGGACACTGTTGTTGCTGTTGATTGTTCAGATGGTGGACACTGTTGTTGCTGTTGATTGTTCAGATGGTGGACACTGTTGTTGCTGTTGATTGTTTAGATGGTGGACACTGTTGTTGCTGTTGATTGTTCAGATGGTGGACACTGTTGTTGCTGTTGATTGTTCAGATGGTGGACACTGTTGTTGCTGTTGATTGTTCAGATGGTGGACACTGTTGTTGCTGTTGATTGTTCAGATGGTGGACACTGTTGTTGCTGTTGATTGTTCAGATGGTGAACACTGTCGTTGCTGTTGATTGTTTAGATGGTGGACACTGTTGTTGCTGTTGATTGTTCAGATGGTGGACACTGTTGTTGCTGTTGATTGTTCAGATGGTGGACACTGTTGTTGCTGTTGATTGTTCAGATGGTGGACACTGTTGTTGCTGTTGATTGTTCAGATGGTGAACACTGTCGTTGCTGTTGATTGTTTAGATGGTGGACACTGTTGTTGCTGTTGATTGTTCAGATGGTGGACACTGTTGTTGCTGTTGATTGTTCAGATGGTGGACACTGTTGTTGCTGTTGATTGTTCAGATGGTGGACACTGTTGTTGCTGTTGATTGTTCAGATGGTGGACACTGTTGTTGCTGTTGATTGTTCAGATGGTGGACACTGTGTTGCTGTTGATTGTTCAGATGGTGGACACTGTTGTTGCTGTTGATTGTTCAGATGGTGGACACTGTTGTTGCTGTTGATTGTTCAATGTCAAATAAATCGAGGAACAGCACAGTGCGTCTCGTCTAATGATGTTGTTCTTCAGCGGCTTATAGAGTACATTAGCAAGCAGGTGTGTGGAAGTGCAGGTGTGTGGAAGTGCAGGTGTGTGGAAGTGCAGGTGTGTGGAAGTGCAGGTGTGTGGAAGTGCAGGTGTGTGGAAGTGCAGGTGTGTGGAAGTGCAGGTGTGTGTAAGTGCAGGTGTGTGGAAGTGCAGGTGTGTGTAAGTGCAGGTGTGTGGAAGTGCAGGTGTGTGGAAGTGCAGGTGTGTGGAAGTGCAGGTGTGGAAGTGCAGGAGTGTGGAAGTGCAGGTGTGTGGAAGTGTAGGTGTGGAAGTGCAGGTGTGTGGAAGTGCAGGTGTGTGGAAGTGCAGGTGTGTGGAAGTGCAGGTGTGTGGAAGTGCAGGTGTGTGGAAGTGCAGGTGTGGAAGTGCAGGAGTGGTGGAAGTGCAGGTGTGTGGAAGTGTAGGTGTGGAAGTGCAGGTGTGTGGAAGTGCAGGTGTGTGGAAGTGCAGGTGTGTGGAAGTGCAGGTGTGTGGAAGTGCAGGTGTGGAAGTGCAGGTGTGTGGAAGTGCAGGTGTGTGGAAGTGCAGGTGTGTGGAAGTGCACGTGTGTGGAAGTGCACGTGTGTGGAAGTGCAGGTGTGTGGAAGTGCAGGTGTGTGGAAGTGCAGGTGTGTGGAAGTGTAGGAGTGTGGAAGTGCAGGTGTGTGGAAGTGCAGGTGTGTGGAAGTGCAGGTGTGTGGAAGTGCAGGTGTGTGGAAGTGCAGGTGTGTGGAAGTGCAGGTGTGTGGAAGTGCAGGTGTGTGGAAGTGCAGGTGTGTGGAAGTGTAGGAGTGTGGAAGTGCAGGTGTGTGGAAGTGCAGGTGTGTGGAAGTGCAGGTGTGTGGAAGTGCAGGTGTGTGGAAGTGCAGGTGTGTGGAAGTGTAGGAGTGTGGAAGTGCAGGTGTGTGGAAGTGCAGGTGTGTGCAAGTGCAGGTGTGTGGAAGTGCAGGTGTGTGGAAGTGTAGGAGTGTGGAAGTGCAGGTGTGTGGAAGTGCAGGGTGTGGAAGTGCAGGTGTGTGGAAGTGCAGGTGTGTGGAAGTGCAGGTGTGTGGAAGTGCAGGTGTGTGGAAGTGCAGGTGTGTGGAAGTGCAGGTGTGTGGAAGTGCAGGTGTGTGGAAGTGCACGTGTGTGGAAGTGCAGGTGTGTGGAAGTGTAGGAGTGTGGAAGTGCAGGTGTGTGGAAGTGCAGGTGTGTGGAAGTGCAGGTGTGTGGAAGTGTAGGAGTGTGGAAGTGCAGGTGTGTGGAAGTGCAGGTGTGTGGAAGTGCAGGTGTGTGGAAGTGCAGGTGTGTGGAAGTGCAGGTGTGGAAGTGCAGGAGTGTGGAAGTGCAGGTGTGTGGAAGTGTAGGTGTGTGGAAGTGCAGGTGTGTGGAAGTGCAGGTGTGTGGAAGTGCAGGAATGTGGAAGTGCAGGTGTGTGGAAGTGCAGGTGTGTGGAAGTGCATGTGTGTGGAAGTGCAAGAGTGTGGAAGTGCAGGAATGTGGAAGTACAGGTGTGTGGAAGTGCAGGTGTGTGGAAGTGCAGGTGTGTGGAAGTGCAAGTGTGTGGAAGTGCAGGTGTGTGGAAGTGCAGGTGTGTGGAAGTGCAGGAGTGTGGAAGTGCAGGTGTGTGGAAGTGCAGGTGTGTGGAAGTGCAGGTGTGTGGAAGTGCAGGTGTGTGGAAGTGCAGGTGTGTGGAAGTGCAGGTGTGTGGAAGTGCAGGTATGTGGAAGTGCAGGTGTGTGTAAGTGCAGGTGTGTGTAAGTGCAGGTGTGTGTAAGTGCAGGTGTGTGCAAGTGCAGGTGTGTGTAAGTGCAGGTGTGTGGAAGTGCAGGTGTGTGGAAGTGCAGGTGTGTGGAAGTGCAGGTGTGTGTAAGTGCAGGTGTGTGGAAGTGCAGGTGTGTGTAAGTGCAGGTGTGTGTAAGTGCAGGTGTGTGTAAGTGCAGGTGTGTGGAAGTGCAGGTGTGTGTAAGTGCAGGTGTGTGGAAGTGCAGGTGTGTGGAAGTGCAGGTGTGTGGAAGTGCAGGTGTGTGGAAGTGCAGGTGTGTGGAAGAGTGCTCAACTGTCTACATTTCTTCACCTCTCGACTGTGGATGTGAAATGTGCAGAAGATAACAACATTCTCTGAGTGTTATTATCACTTCATCATGCTGAGAAGCAGTGTTATGTTTCTCAGTTCTATCACTTCATCATGCTGAGAAGCAGTGTTATGTTTCTCAGTTCTATCACTTCATCATGCTGAGAAGCAGTGTTATGTTTCTCAGTTCTATCACTTCATCATGCTGAGAAGCAGTGTTATGTTTCTCAGTTCTATCACTTCATCATGCTGAGAAGCAGTGTTATGTTTCTCAGTTCTATCACTTCATCATGCTGAGAAGCAGTGTTATGTTTCTCAGTTCTATCACTTCATCATGCTGAGAAGCAGTGTTATGTTTCTCAGTTCTATCACTTCATCATGCTGAGAGGCAGTGTTATGTTTCTCAGTTCTATCACTTCATCATGCTGAGAGGCAGTGTTATGTTTCTCAGTTCTATCAGTGTATCACATCCCTCGTTGCTAGTGTAGAAAATATTTTTGCAATGTAAAGTTGCGTACAGACATAAACATGATGATCATGAAAGAATGAGTTTTTAAAATAAAAATACGGGTTACGTATCTAGTTTTATTCTGGATAGTGATTATTCACATTCACAATATACTATATATATATATATATATATGGACTATATGGAGAGAGGAAAAAGAAGAGGTTAAGAGAGTTGTGAAGGAATGTAAAAGGATAGCAAATATGAGAGTGGATGAGATGATGTCAACTAATTCTCCTGAGAATAAGAAAAAGTTGTGGAGTGAGATTAATAGGTTAAAAAAGCCTAGGGAACGAATGGATATGACAGTTAAAAATAAGAGAGGAAAGTTATTAGACGGAGAGATTGAAATATCGGGAAGATGGAGGGAATATTATGAGGAGCTGTTAAGTGTTGATGAAGATAGGGAAGGTGTGATTTCGTGCACTGGGTAGGAATTTATAACATCTTGTAGGAGTAAGAAACAGCCATTTGTGAGTGTGGGGGAGGTGCGTGAGGCAGTGGTTAGAAGGAAAGGGGTAAAACAACTGGGATTGACAGGATAAAGACAGAAATATTAAAAGCAGGTGGGGACTTAGGTTTGGAATGGTTGGTGCTCTTATTTAATAAATGTATGTAAGAAGGTAAGGTACCCAGAGATTGGCAGAGATAATGCATAGTTTCTTTGTATAAAGGCAAAGTGGACATAAGATAGTGTAAAAATTATAGGGGAATAAGTCTGTCGAGCATAACTGGTAAAGTGTACGATACAGTTATTACTGAAGACGGAGAGCAGGATAGCAGATGAGCAAGGAAGGGCAGGGGGTGTGCAGAACCAAGTGTTTATAGTGACGCATATAGGTGAACAGTATTTAGATAAGGGTAAAGAGGCTTTCGCTGTGTTTATGGATTTGGCAAACGTGGCAGATGTTGCAAGTGTATGAAATAGGGAGTAGGTTACTGAAAGCGGTGAAGAGTTTTTTAAGAGGACAATGAAGCTCAGGTTAGAGTAAGTAATAGAGAGAAAGATTATTTCCCAGTAAGAGTAAGCCTTAGATGGGGTTGTAAGAGAAGTGAATGCTCGGGTGTTGGCAAGAGGTGTGGGATTAAGAGATAAAGAATGTAACAAAATGTGGGAGCTGTCACGGATACTTTTTGCTGATGACACTGTGCTTTTGGGAGATTCTGAAGAGAAGTTGCAGAGGTTGGTGGATGACTTTGATAGGGTATGTAAAAGAGGAAAATTAAAAGTGAACGTAGCAATGAGTAAAGTGAAGAGGATGACAAATAATTTAAGTAATGAGACAGTGGATATCAGACTGGAGGGAGCATGAAGAAAGTGAATGTGTTCAGATATTTAGGAGTATAATTGTCAGAAGATGGGTCTATGAAAGACAATGTGAACCATAGAATTAATGAAGGGAAAAAGAGGAGTGGAACACTGAGGAGTCTGTGAAGACAAAGAATGTTATCCATGGAACCAAAGAGGAGAATGTATGAGAGCATAGTGGTACCAACGCTCTTATATGAGTGTGAAGAATGGGTGGTGAATGTTGTAACAAGGAGAAGGCTGGAGGTAGTGGAGATGTCCTGTCTGAGGGCGATGTGCTGCGTGAATATAATACAGAGAATCTGTAGCTTGGGGATTAGAAGGAGGTGCAGAGTTTCTGAAAGTATTAACCAGACAGAGGAGGGACTGTTGAGGTGGTTCGGATATTTAGAGAGGGTGAAACAAAATAGAATGACTTGGAAAGCATATAAATCTGTAGTGGAAGAAAGGTGAGGTAGGGGTCGTCCTAGGAAAGGTTGGAGACAGGGGATAAAGGAAGTTCTGTGCGTGAAGGGCTGTCAGCAAGCGTGCATGACGTGTTAGATACGAACGAGTGGAGACAGTTTTTTTTTATTATACGTGTTGTTGGAATGTGAGCAAAGTAACATATATGAAGGCATTCAGGAGAAACCGGTTAACTAGACTTGAGTCCTGGAGGTGGGAAGGACAATGTCTGCACTCTGAAAGAGAGGTGTTAATGCTGCAGTTTTTTCTTTAACTGTAGTATTAGTTCGTCTCTGGCAAGACAGTGATGAAGTGAATAATGATTAAAGCCGCTTTGTTTTGCCACTCTGCCTGTGTGGGAAGCGACCTATGTGTTATATATATATATATATATATATATATATATATATATATATATATATATATATATATATATATATATATATATATATATATATATATATATATATATATATATATATATATATATATATATATATATATATATATATCTTCAAATGTACAGGGGAAAATATAGAAAGGACTTAATTTTAAATTAATTCCTGCTAATTAATCAATTTTACCTATTCGGCAAGAATAGGTAAAAGTGGAACAGAATTCTTCCTCCGTAAGCTATGCGTGTCGTATGAGGCGACTAAAATGTCAGGAGCAAGGGGCCAGTAACTCCTTCTCCTGTACATATTACTAAATGTAAAAGGAGAAACTTTCGTTTCTCTTTTAGGTCACCCTGCCTCGGTGGGATATGGCCGCTACTGGGTTACTCTCCCCGCACCATGAGCTTTATCATACCTCTGCTTAAAGCTATGAATGGATCCTGCTTCCACTACATCGCTTCCCAAACTAACATCCTAGTGATTCATCTGTGTCTTCAAATTCCAACTCTGTCCCCTTGTTGCTGTGTCAAATCTCTGGAACATTCTGTCTCTGTCCACCTTGTCAATTCCTCTCAGTATTTTATATGTCGTTATCATGTCCCCCTTATCTCTCTTGTCCTCCAGTGTCGTCAGGTCGATTTCCCTTAACCTCTCCTCGTAGGACATACCCCTAAGCTCTGGGACTAGTCTTGTGAGTGAGTGTGTGTGTGTGTGTGTGTGTGTGTGTGTGTGTGTGCTGGCATTAAGGGTAACGTGCCCTGTGGTACTGCCACCTGATGTTTGAAGCACTGATGGCCGGAATTTTGGCGAACGTCCCGAGAAACGTGCTACATTATTATAGTTGGAGGTCGAAATGTACAGCTCCCACTTCAACGAGTATCATTCAGTCTAAATTTGAGTTTGTGTCATGAGTCAATGACTATCAACCTCAACAGGAGTAGGAAGCAGGAAACTAGTAAGAAAGAGGGTAGACTGTTTCTTCCTGGACTGCATGAAATTGTGTTATGAGGAGCTACAAAGGAAGCTGGTATACAAACTAGAAGAAAAGGCAGGGACAGCAGGTAAGAAACTGAAGTGGATACAGAAATTCCTAGTGCAGTAAATAAAAGGAAGAGGATGATGGCAAGGAAAGCTGTGTCATTAGACATAAGTGACGAACCGTGTTCCTCAAAGATCAGTGATTTAATCACTGCAGGTGAAAATTGCATCACTGCAGATGATGTGAAAGTAAAGAGACGGATTTGAACCAAATAGGACTTTAACAAGCTGCTATTAGAATCAGGGAGACGGCTATTTGAATTAATTCTGGAAAAATGCAAAGTAACGAAAACGGGGGATTGAGAGAGAAAACCAGAGACAGTATAACCTGGGAAATGAGACATGGCAGCCTTTGAGCAATGAGAAAGATCTGCGAGTAAACATTATATAGAGATATCACCAGAACATGTGGTCGACAGGAAGACTAGTGCCGAACTTAAGAAAATGGACTACGAGGAGACTCTTAAGGAATTCAACTTTAAAACACTAGAAGAGAGAAAAACCGGGGAAACATCACCATGACATGCCAAAAAATGTTCGAAGGATTCGATGCAGTAGCTAAAAACAACCTGCCTGAGATGAGAACTGAGGAAACCAGGAACATAGGCAGTAAGTAAAGACAGATAAAACATGAAGACGGCTTAGGGTGGCGAGTAGGTTGATAAAAACTAGGTGAAGAGGTGAAGGAGGCAGAGTTTCAAGAGGACATATGATCGGGCCATGGAAGCCAGAAATCGGTAAAACAGACCAATAAAAATAAAGAGATGAGGCCAAGGGTTAGGAACCAACTTCTCTTAACACAACTAAGCGAGTACATCAACAAGAGTGAACAGACAAACACTGGGATGTAAAGTAAAAGGACACAAGTGCAACTAATGTGACATTTTATTGTGGCAACGTTTCGCTCTCCAGGAGCTTTATCAAGCTTGATAAAGCTCCTGGAGAGCGAAACGTTGCCACAATAAAATGTAACATTAGTTGCACTTGTGTCCTTTTACTTTACATATTGTCGGTAATTCTACCAACTTTATTACAAACACTGGGACACACAAATAAACATAGAAAGCATCATACAAAGGAGAAAACGCAAGGAAAACAAAAGAAGTTTAATGTGGCCTTGTAAACGCTAACAATGTAAAAAAATACCAGTATTTTACACAAGTTACAAAGGCGAGAAAACAAAAGCTTTGCGACACAGTACGCCATTACCCTCCATCTTACTCGGCCATTTTAACCATTATTTACGTCTTATAAGTAAACAAAAAATGATTCTAATGAGAAAATATCATGGAATATGCTGAGTGTAAACAAAATTCTGTGAGTGGGTTGTTATTACTTGAAGCAGCAAGGTGTGGAGATGATGGCACACGTGAGTGATGCAGTGCCATGAGTGATGCAGTGCCAGGAGTGATGCAGTGCCAGGAGTGATGCAGTGCCATGAGTGATGCAGTGCCAGGAGTAATGCAGTGCAATGAGTGATGCAGTGCCATGAGTGATGCAGTGCCATGAGTGATGCAGTGCCATGCGTGATGCAGTGCCATGAGTGATGCAGTGCCATGAGTGATGCAGTGCCAGGAGTGATGCAGTGCCATGAGTGATGCAGTGCCATGAGTGATGCAGTGCCATGAGTGATGCAGTGCCATGAGTGATGCAGTGCCATGAGTGATGCAGTGCCATGCGTGATGCAGCGCCATGAGCGATGCGGTGCCATGCGTGATGCAGTGCCATGAGTGATGCAGTGCCATGCGTGATGCAGTGCCATGAGTGATGCAGTGCCATGAGTGATGCAGTGCCAGGAGTGATGCAGTGCCATGAGTGATGCAGTGCCAGGAGTGATACAGTGCCATGAGTGATGCAGTGCCATGAGTGATGCAGTGCCATGAGTGATGCAGTGCCATGAGTGATGCAGTGCCATGCGTGATGCAGCGCCATGAGCGATGCGGTGCCATGCGTGATGCAGTGCCATGAGTGATGCAGTGCCATGAGTGATGCAGTGCCATGAGTGATGCAGTGCCATGAGTGATGCAGTGCCATGAGTGATGCAGTGCCATGAGTGATGCAGTGCCATGAGTGATGCAGTGCCATGAGTGATGCAGTGCCATGAGTGATGCAGTGCCATGAGTGATGCAGTGCCATGAGTGATGCAGTGCCATGAGTAATGCAGTGCCATGAGTGATGCAGTGCCATGCGTGATGCAGTGCCAGGAGTGATGCAGTGCCAGGAGTGATGCAGTGCCATGAGTGATGCAGTGCCATGAGTGTTGCAGTGCCATGAGTGATGCAGTGCCATGAGTGATGCAGTGCCATGAGTGATGCAGTGCCATGAGTGATGCAGTGCCATGAGTGATGCAGTGCCATGAGTGATGCAGTGCCATGCGTGATGCAGTGCCATGAGTGATGCAGTGCCATGAGTGATGCAGTGCCATGAGTGATGCAGTGCCATGAGTGATGCAGTGCCATGCGTGATGCAGTGCCAGGAGTGATGCAGTGCCAGGAGTGATGCAGTGCCATGAGTGATGCAGTGCCATGAGTGTTGCAGTGCCATGAGTGATGCAGTGCCATGAGTGATGCAGTGCCATGCGTAATGCAGTGCCATGAGTGATGCAGTGCCATGAGTGATGCAGTGCCATGAGTGATGCAGTGCCATGCGTGATGCAGTGCCAGGAGTGATGCAGTGCCATGAGTGATGCAGTGCCATGAGTGATGCAGTGCCATGAGTGATGCAGTGCCATGAGTGATGCAGTGCCATGAGTGATGCAGTGCCATGCGTGATGCAGTGCCTTGAGTGATGCAGTGCCATGAGTGATGCAGTGCCATGAGTGATGCAGTGCCATGAGTGATGCAGTGCCATGACTGATGCAGTGCCATGAGTGATGCAGTGCCATGAGTGATACAGTGCCATGAGTGATGCAGTGTCATGAGTGATGCAGTGCCATGAGTGATGCAGTGCCATGAGTGATGCAGTGCCATGAGTGATGCAGTGCCATGAGTGATAAAGTGCCATGAGTGATACAGTGCCTTGAGTGATACAGTGCCAGGAGTGATACAGTACCATGAGTGATACAGTGCCATGAGTGATACAATGCCATGAGTGATACAGTGCCATGAGTGATACAATGCCATGAGTGATACAGTGCCATGAGTGATACAATGCCATGAGTGATACAGTGCCATGAGTGATACAGTGCCATGAGTGATACAGTGCCATGAATGATACAGTGCCATGAATGATGCAGTGCCTCTTACAGGATATACAGTAAGGGACTAATGCCTACATGTATGGGTATGAAAACAATATACCAAATAATCTTTAACTGGGCAGCGTTTCGCTCTATAATGTTCAGAGTGACACGATATCCCACTAAAAGATTGCTTTGCATACTGTGTCTTCATTCCAAACACCTGTTAACATCTACGGTATTAGTTATTTCGGTCATCTTCCAGCAGCTAGAGGTCGAAACAGGTATCGTAAACTGGGAAAGAAATACAAGAATAAGCACTTTTAAATACGCCCAGGAAGAGTGAGGATAAGTGTATAGTGAAGCAAATGGTAGTTCATAAGAGTTCCCGGCCACCACACATGCTCAGGAGAGATCAATAAAAGGACATCAATCCTGTTAGAGTGCAAAACATCCTTCCGTTTCATGCTAATATGGCAGGACGATAGTATCCTCAGGGATGGCTGCCGTTTACCGCACACAAGGTTATGGAATCCCCTTCTCGTAACCAACACAGTACGCACTTTATGAACCATTGTAGTGACTGTACTCGGCTACCTCTGTCACCTCTGCCTGAGTACATTAGGTCTACCTGGAAGGTGTTCTGGGGGTCAACGCCCCCTCGCGGCCCGGTCCATTATTTTATCAACTCCCCCCGAAGGCAGCACGGGAGAGTGTCAGAGTTATGAGTATTAAAGGCACTCAATATGCGCCCCTCTGGTTGCTCTGCAAACATCGATGTGATAGTCCGGTTCGGTCCAGACGCTCTGCAGCATACCTAGTTATCATATGAACTGCTTCACTGATGGAAATTTTCAGTTAGGTCTGGTGACCTCTGCAAGTGGCCTGCGAGGTCACCGGGCGTAACTGTGTGTGTGACTTCTTTCTTTGTGGGTACGTGATGAGCACAGTTTACGTACCACCACTACCTGCAACCCTGGAGGAGCTGAATATTTCGATCACTGAAGCAGTTCACATGATAGCACCAGATATACTGCAGAGCGTCTGGACCGAACTGGACTATCACATAGATGTTTGCCGAGCAACCAGAGAGGCGCACATTGAGTGCCTTTAATGCTACCCTATACCACATGAAACTGAATGAAATCCTGCATCTGAAGCTACTAACTGTGAAAGATTATTACAATAAAGTTACATGTTATACCTGTTTGAAGTCAGAGACTGTTTTTGTCGACACACTTTATTATATAAAAAGTTCCTGGTTATGCAGAGCAATTCGGGCAACTTGGTTAATTTTGTCCCCCAGGATGTGACCCACACCAGCCGACTAACACCCAGGTACCTACTTGCTGCTAAGCGAATAGGGACAACAGGTGTAAGAAACACGCCCAGTGTTTCCACTCGTCCCGGAGATCGAATCACAGACACTGTGTGTGCGCTGAGTGTGCTGGCGAGCTAAATCACGAAGGAAATAAAAAGCTTGAATGTATTTATCGTTTTTGGGAAAGATAACTAAAGTTGTAAGAGGAGGAAGTAACCCTGTTTTAACAAAAGGGGGAAGCATTTCCCTCGGGGCTTTAAAAGAAATTTAGGTTTATTATAAAAATTATGAACCCAAATGAAAAACAGGAAAGTAAAATTTAAATTTACAGGAGTCGGTGAATTTATTAGGAACCCAAAGTTGAAATACAAAAGCAGTTGAATGCAAAGGGAAGTCGTTAAATACAAAAGGAAAAAAAACAAATACAAAAAAAAACCAAGTTTAATAAAAGGGAAAGGAAGTTGAAGCTACAGGAATTTAAATCAGGTATTTGGAAGTAAATTCAGAAAACACAGAAAAATGAGCCAAAGAAAAAGGGAAAGTCAAGTGAATAAAAACAGGAAGTAAAACTGAAACTCAAAACTAAATTACTATGGCTGGGGACTGATTCCCTAAAAACATTTGACTGGACTGATGAAGTCATGGTGGGGAAAGGTTTCCAAGTAAAGAAAATTTAAGTTCACGGAGTTTCATTCCCTTGTTGCTCTTTGAATGTTTTAATAAACAGGAATTTTAATAAGCAGGAGTTTAATAAAAGGAATTTTAATACAACGGGAAATTTTAATATTACGGGCGTGAAATACTACGGAGTTGAATATACGGAATTTGGGATATAAGGAATTGAATATAAGGAAGTTGAATTACAGGAAGTTAAATATACAGGAAGTTGAATATACGGAGTTGATATACGGGGAAGTTGAATACTACAGGAAGTTGAATATACGGGTTCAATACTACGGGAGTCGGCACGAAAAACAGGAAGCTGAATACTACAGGCAGTGAATATCAGGAGCGAATACTAAGGCGCTGAATACTAAGGCAGCTAAATACTACAGGCAGTAAATATACGGGGAATTTAAATCGGGAAAGTTGTATAAGGAAGTTGAATACTACGGGAAGACGGCAGTGAATATCAGGCAGTGGACAAGGCAGTGAAATAAAAGGGCAGGAAATCAGGGGAAAAACTAAGGAATTTGAATACTACAAAAAGTTGTTACGGAAGTTAAATATACGGAAAGTTGAATACTACAGGAAAGTTAAATATACGGGTTAAATACTCAGGAAGTTAAATAACATAATTTGGGAATACTCAGGAAGTTGAATATCGGAAGTTGAATATACAGGAATTTGAATATACAGGATTTTTGAATTTTACAGGGAAGTTGAATATACGGGAAAGTTGAATACTACAGGAAGTTAAATTTAAAAGGAATTGAATTCAAAGGGGCAGTGAATACTAAGGAGTTGAATATACGGGAATTTGAAAAAATTCCGGGGTTGAATAAAAAGGCTAAATATCGGCAGTGAATATCCCGGAATTTAAATTTACAGGAAGTTGAAAACTACAGGAGTGAATCTACGGAAGTTGAATAACAGGAATTGAATACTACGGGCAGGAATACTACGGGAAAGTTTGAATACTACGGGAAAGTTGAAACACAGGAAGTTGAATACTAGGGGCAGGAATATACAGGAAGTGAAACTACAGGAAGTTGAATATACAGGTTTTGAATATACAGGAATTTGAATACTAAGGAAGTTGAAAACAAAGGAAGTTGTACTACAGGAAATTTGGGAATACTACGGAGTTGAATATACGGAAAGTTGAATATACAGGAAGTTGAATACTAAGAGGAATATACAGGAAGTTGGAATACTACAGGAATTTTGTTACTACAGGAAGTTGAATACTACGGAAGTGAATACAAAGGAAGTTTAAATCTACGGAGTTGAAACTACAGGAAGTTGAATACTACGGAAGTTGAATACTCAGGAATTTGAAAACAGGAAGTTAAATACTCAGGATTTGAATATACGGGAAGTTGAATACTACAGGAAGTGAATACTACGGAAGTTTAAATATACGGGTTGAATCTACGGAAGTTGAAATACAGGCGGGAATATACAGGCAGGGGAATATTACAGGAATTTGAATATACGGCGTGAATACTACAGGAGCTGAATACAAAGGCAGTGTTTTACAAAGAAGTAATACTCGGAGGGGAATACTACGGCGGGGAAATACACAGGGGGAATACTAAGGCAGCTGAATCTACGGCAGCTAAATACTACGGGCAGTGAATCTACGGAAAGTTGAATACTCCCGGCAGTGAAATACAGGCGTGAATATACAGGCCTGAATACTAAGGCGTGAATACTACGGCAGGAATACTACAGGAGCTAAATACTACAGGCAGCTGAATATCAGGCAGCAAAAACTACGGGAAATTTTTACGTTGAAATTACGGAAAAGTGAAATAAGGAAGTTCTTTTGAATATTAAGAAGTTGAATACTAAGGAAGTAACTTTGAATTTTAAAGGGAAAGTGAATATACAAAAAAAGGGCACGGAAAGTTAATTTGAACATCATGAATTTAAATTTAAATGTGAGGAAGGGAATACAACGGAAGTCAAATTTGAATATCAGGAAGGGAATACAAAAGAAGGAAAAATAAACGGAAGAAAGTTGAACACAACAGGAAGTTAAGTTGAAATCGGGAAAGGGGAGAATACAACAGGAGTCAAGTTGAATCTCAGGAAGTTGGTGAATAAAAAGGTAGGAGAATTAAAACAGGAAGTAAGTTAAAACAACAATGACGGAAGCAATTTATTATAAAAAAGATAAACAACGTGAAGTAAAAATAACCCCCAACCCCTAAAACAAAATCAACAAAAAACAAAAGAATCAACAAAAAAAGCCCTGACGGAAAAAATTAAAGGGGTAAAAAACTTTTCAACCAAAACAATTTTTTCAAAAAAAAAAATTTATAAAGAAGTAAATAAATAAAAAAAACAAAAATTTTGACCAAATTTTTTTAATTTTAATTTTTTTATAATTTATAAATAATTATTTTTATAATTTATCATAATTATCTTTCTATATTATCAAATATTATCTTTCTATAATTATCAATAATTATCTTTAAATAATTATCCAATAATACCTTCTATAATATATTTCTATAATTATCAATAATTATCGTTTCTATAATTATCAACAATTACTATTCCTATAATAATCAACCAATTATATTTTAAAAATTATAATAATTATCTTTCTATAATTATCAAATGTAAATTATCATAATTATATTTACAATAATTATCAATAATTACCATTTCTATATTATACTTTCTATAAATTATCTTACTATAATTATCAATAATTATCTTTAGTTAATTATCAATAATCTATCAATAACTGCTATCTTTACTATATTATAAATAACTATTTCCCTATAATTATACATAATATCTCTCTAGTAACGTATCAATAATTATCTTTCTATAATTGTCAGTAATTAATCTGTGCTATATAATTATACAATAATTATCTTGTCTTAATTATCAAGTAATTATCTAGACCACTATAATTAGTAAATAAGTTATTCTATATTACCCTTTCTATAATGTATCTTTCCTATAATTATCCATAAACTATTCCCCCCCCACCCCCCCCCCCACAATCAAGCCCCAGCAAACCGAACACCAAATATATTATATAATTATAAATTCTTATCTTTCAATTGAATGATCTTTCTATAATTATCAATAATTTTTATTTTCTATATTATCAAAGTAATTATCAATAATTAATCTTTATATATTATCTATAATTATCAATAATATATTTTAAATAATTATAATTAATTAACTTTCTATAATTGTATAAATAAACTATCACATAGTATACTATATATATTTAATCTTTAAAATAATTATTCAAGAATTCATCTTTATAGTAATTATCAATAATTATCTCTCTTATAATTATCAGGAATTTTCTTTCTATAATTATAAATAATTTTATTCCAATATTTATCAATAATTACATTTATATAATTTACCTTTAGTTAAGATATTTCTATAATGTATCAATAATTATCTTTATATATTATCAATAATTATATTTCATAATTATCAATAATTATCTTTTATATTATCAATATTATCCTTCTATAATTTATCAATAATTATACTTTTCTATAATTATCAATATTATCTTTCAATAATTATCAATAATTCTCGTAATAATTAATAAATAAATGACTTTCTAGAATTATAATTCTATAATTAGAAATAATTATTTTATATAATTTCAATAAAGAATTCTTTTTTAATTATCAATAATATATGGTCTTCAATAATTACTCAATAAATATGCTTAAATAAATTATCTTTAATTTATCTTTATATTTATCAATATTATCTTTCTTTAATTATCTTTATAATTGACTCAATAATGTCATATTTATATAACTTATAAATAAATATCTTTCTATAATTTCAATAAAGTTATATTTAAATAATTAGAAAATGGTACACTTTTTATATTTATCAATAATTTTCTTTCTATAATTATCAATAATTAGCAAAATTTTCTTTCAAATATATAACAATAATTACACTTTTATATTTATCAATAATTATCTTTTTATAATTATCAATAATTATCATTCGTTTTAATTATAATAATTATCTTTCTATTACAGTTAAGCAAGTAAATTATCTTTCTATAATTATCTTTCAATAATTATCAACATATAGCCTTTATATAAATTAATTTTTTAATTATCAATATTATCTTTAGTAGTAATTATCTATAATTTATTTCAAATATTATCAATAAAAATAATCCTTATATATTATCTTAATTATCTTTCTAATAATTTATCAATAATTATCTTTATATAATTATCAATAATTATCTTTTATAATTATCAAAATTTCTTTATTTAATTATCAATATTTATCTTTATATATTAATAGTTCTATTATGATCTTACTATAATTATCAATAATTATCTTTCAATAATTATCAATAATTATCTTTCAATAATTATCAATATTATCGTTCATAATTAGTACTTTATAATGTATGTCAATATTTTTAGTGTATATAATTTATCTTTCTCTTGATATGTTATCAATCCTCTCTGTATTTGGTATCTATACTTAATGCAATAACGATCTTTTTTTTTAAATATTCAATATTATCTTGATAAAATTATAAAAAATTACATTTTCTATAATTATCCTGTATAATCTATCTTCTATAATTTTGTCAATCTAACATCTATAAATTTTATTTCATGTTGGTGTTGTTGGGGGGGGGGAGGGTTGTTGTGATTGGGGAAAGGGGAGTGTTGGTGTGTTGGGGGGTGTTTGGTGTTTGTTGGGAGGGGTTGTTGGGTTTTTGGTGGGGTGTTGGGAGTTGGTGGGGAGGTTTTTTGGGGATTGTTGGTGTTTTGGTAAGGGGGTTGGGAGGGGGTTTTTGGGATTGTTGGTGGGGTGTGTTGGGATTGTTGGGAGGGATTTTTGGTGATTTTTTGGTGAAGGAGTGGGTGTTTGTTGGTGGGGGAGTTTTGGTGATTTTTGGTGGGGTGTTTTTGGTGTTGTTGGGGGGAGGTTGGGATGTTGGTGGGGGTGTTGGTGTTTTGTTGGTGAGGGAGGGGGAGGGAGTTTTGGGGGGGATTTTGGGTGTTTTGTTGGTGGGGATTGTTGGTGTTGGGTGGGGGATTGGGTGTTGTTTGTGAGGGATTTTTTGGTGAGGGGGTTGGTGATTGGGGGTAGGGGGGGTGGGGGAGTTTGGTGTTGGGTGGGGAGGTTTTGGGATGTGTGAGGGGTGTTGGGGATTTTTGGTGAGGTTTTTTGGGGATTTTTGGTAAGGGAGTGATTGGTGAGGGAGTTATGTATTGGTGAGGGTGTGTTGGTGATGGGGGGTTTTGATTGATTGGTAGGAGTGTTGGTGATTGTTGTGAGGAGGTTTGTGATTGTTGGGGGAATGTGTATTGTTGGTGAGGGAAGTTGTGATAGTTGAAAGGGTGTTTGGATTGTTGGTGATGGTGTTGTAAATTGTTGTGAGAGTGTTTGGTGATTGTTTAAGGGAGTGTTGGTGATTGTTAGGAGAAGTGTTTCGTGATTGTTGGTGAGAGATTTTGTTGATTTTGGTAAGGAGTGTTTGAGTAAATTTGGTGAGGACTGTTGGTGATTGTTATGATTTGGTAGGGATTGTTGGTGATTGTGATTATGGGAGTGTCGTGAGAAAGTAGTATTATTGTTGTGAGGTGTCGTTGGTGATTGTTGGTGAGATTGTTGTGATTGTGTGATGATGTTGGTGATTGTTAAGAGGTTGGTGATGATTGTAAGGATTGTTGGGGGGATTTGGTAAATATTGGTACAGGAATATGGTGAGGGAGTGTTCTTGATTGTTGGTGGGGGTTTGTTGGTGATTGTTGGTGAGGGGTTTTATATTTTTGGGTAGGGTGTTGGTGATTTTTTGGGAGGGAGTTTTGGGTGTTTTTGGTGAGGGATTTTTATGTTTGTTGGTGAGGGAGTGTGTGTTTGGGGTTGGGGGGTGTTGGGATTGTTGGTGGGGGAATGGGGATTTTGGTGAGGGGGGTTGGGTTTTGGTGGGGTGTTTTGGGTGATTTTGGTGAGGAGTGTTGGTGAGGGGTGGGGGTGTTGGTGAAGGTGTGTTGGGATTTTGGTGAGGGAGTGTTTGGGGTTTTTTTTTGGGGTTTTTATTGGTGAGGGGTTTTGGTGATGTTGTAAGGGGATGTTTGTGAGGGGTGTTGGTGGGGGGTGTTGGTGGCTTTTTAGTGGAGTGTGTTGGGATTTGGTGGGGGTTTGGTAGTGGGGGTGGGGAATTTTTTGGGATTTTTGTGGGGGTTGGTGATTGTTGGTGAGGGAGTGTTGTGAATGTGTTGGTGATTTTTGGTGGGGGGAGTGTGGGGGTTGTTATGAGGGAGTTTTTTTGAATGTGTTTTGGGCGATTTGTTTTTGGGGAGGTTGTGGTGTGTGTTGGTGAGTGTTTTGGGGGTGTTTGGTTTTGGGTGGGGGGGGTTTTGGGTTTTGTGGGTGTCGTTGTGTTGGGGATTTTTGGGTGGGGAGTGTTGGTGGGGGGGGGTTTTTGGTGATGTTTTTTGGGTGTGTTGGGAGTTTTGGGTGGGGTGTGTTGGTTGGGAGTGTCGTGTTTTGGGGAGTGTTGGGGGGGTGCTGGTAAGGGGGTTTGGTGGGGGTGGTTGGTGAGCGAATTTGGTGAGGGAGTGTTGGTGGGGGGTTGGAAGGGTGGGGTGAACGGTTTGGGTGAAGAATTTTTGGTGAGGGGGTGGGGGTGTTGGTGAGGGGTGTTGGTGGGGGAATGAGGTGGTGTTGGTGAGGGTGTGTTGGTGATGGAGGGTTGGTGGGGAGTTGGTGGGGGGTGTGTTGGTGAGGTGTGTTGGTGAGGGTGTTTTCGGGGAGTGTTGGTGAGGGTGTGGTGGTGAGGGTGGTTGGTGAGGGGGTTTTGGGTAAAGGTGTTTTTGGTAGGGAGGTTGGGGGAGGGTTGTTTGGTGGGGATTTTTGGTGATGGGGGTTTTGGTGAGGGTGTGTTGGTGAGGATAGTTGGTGAGGGTGGTTGGTGGGTGTTGGGGGTTTTGGGGTTGGGGGTGGGGTTGGTGGGGGATTTTTGGTGGGGGTTTTGGTGGGGGTTTTGGGGGGGGTGTGTTGGTTTAAAAGAACGTAAGAAACCTATAACATATTTATTAGAAAACGTTTCCCCTGGGACCTTGATCATTCTAACATAAAGGGGTAAAAAGCCTTAAAATATAGGGGGAGGAGGTGTGCGCACGGCCCTGGGGAATGTCAAAATTTACAAAAAATGGGGAAACATGTGGGGCCCTACGGGCCATGGAGACGGCCCTTATCAAAAATCCTCTCCTATGAGGGGGACGGGTAACGATGAAACATTGACCCGTTTTTTTTTGGGTTGGTGTGTTTTAATACATGTATCCCAAATTTTTTTTTAATTTGTAGTTTCCAGTGTTGCGTTCATATGGGTGCCGGCGATTGTGAGGTTTTCTGGGCCCCGTCGGGTCTGGGGTTGGTTGGTGAAAACGGTTGTGCCTCGTTCCATTCTAATCCCCCGTGGAGTCTCTGTGGGGGGGAACCACGCCCTTACACGTCTCTGTTAGAGGCATTTCGATGCTCATTCAGGCGGACTGCAAGATCTCTGCCTGTCTCGCCTACATATTTCTTGGGACAGAACCCACAGGGGATAGTGTAGACGCCTGCTGTAGAAGTTAGAGGTGTGGGGCTGCGTTTCGTAGTGAGGTCTTTGATAGATGATGTGTTTATGGTGGAAACGTTGATGTTACTCATAGCAAGTGCCCGGCGAGTATTCGCCACATGGGAGTACTATGAACTGTTTAGGGGGCTGTTCCATGGGCGGTTTGTTGAGGATAGCTTGTGCCTTGAGTCTGCAATCTCGGATGAAGAAAGATGGGAACTGAAGACGTGTAAAGGCTTGTGTTATGTAAGTGCATTCTTCTTCTAGAAAACAAGGGCTGGAGATGCGAAGAGCTCTCAAGAAGAAGCCAATGAGGACTCCTCTCTTAGTGCGGGTGTCTTGGTGTGAATAAAAGTGTATAAGATCGTCCTTGTTGGTAGGTTTTCTATACACTTTGAAGAGAAGTTTGTCACTGTCGGGAGATCTGCACAGTAGAACGTCGAGGAAAGGAAGTTTGCCATCATTTTCGAGTTCAAGTGTAAACTTTATTGATGGTTCAACTGCATTGATCTTGTTGAGAAGGGCCTGGATATTGAGACGTCTCGGATAGAAAACCAATATATCATCAACGTATCTTAGCCAGGTAACGGTGTTGGGAATGAGGGTGCTGAATTTCTCTGTCTCCAGGTTTTCCATGAAGAGGTTGGCAAGCACAGCACTAAGCGGGCTGCCCATTGCCATCCCAAAGCATTGTTTGTAACAGTTGTCCTGATACTTGAAGAAGTTGAAATTAACACAAAGTTCCACTAGATTGATGAAATCTAGAAGAGGTAAAGGGAGGTCGTGGTTTTCGTGAGGGAGTGTTGGTGAGGGAGTGTTGGTGAGGAAGTGTTGGTGAGGGAGTGTTGGTGAGGGTGTGTTGGTGAGGGTGTGTTGGAGAGGGTGTGTTGGGGTGTTGGTGAGGGTGTGTTGGTGAGGGTGTGTTGGTGAGGGTGTGTTGGTGAGGGAATGTTGGTGAGGGTGTGTTTGGGAGTGTTGTGAGAGTGTGTTGGTGAGGGAAATGTTATTGAGGGTGTGCTGGTGAGTGTTGGTGAGGGAGTGTTGGTGAGGGATGTGTTGGTGAGGGTGTGTTGGTGAGGGTGTGATGGGGAGTGTTTGGTGTGGGTGTGTTGGTGAGGGTGTGTTGGTGAGGGTGTGTTGGGGAGTGTTGGTGAGGGAGTTTTGGTGAGGGTGTGTTGGGTGAGGGTGTGTTGGTGAGTGTTGGTGAAGGAGTGTTGGTGAGGGTGTGTTGGGGGTGTTGGTGAGAGTGAGTTGGTGAAGGAATGTTGTTGAGGGTGTGCTGGTGAGTGTTGGTGAGGGTGTGTTGGTGAGGGTGTGTTGGGGAAGAATTGTTTGTGAAGGTATGTTGGTTATGGAGTGTTGAGAAGGTGGGTTGATGAGGGTGTGTTGATGAGGGTGTGTTGGGTAGGGTGTGTTGGGGGGGGTGTGTTGGGTAGGGTGTGTTGGGGAGGGTGTGTTGGGGAGGGTATGTTGGGGAGGGTGTGTTGGGGAGGGTGTGTTGAGGAGGGTGTGTTTGGTAGGGTGTGTTGGGTAGGGTGTGTTGGGTAGGGTGTGTTGGGTAGGGTGTGCAGGTAATGGTGTGTTGGGGAGGGTGTGTTGGGTAGGGTGTGTTAGGTAGGGTGTGTTGGGTAGGGTGTGTTGGGTAGGGTGTGTTAGGTAGGGTGTGCAGGTAATGGTGTGTTGGGGAGGGTGTGTTGAAGGTGTGAAGGTGTACGCATCTAATTGCACTCACCTAATTGTGGTTGCAGGGGTCGATTCACAGCTCCTCGTCCCGCCTCTTCACTGCTCTATGAGCTTTATCAAACCTATTCTTAAAGCTATGTATGGATCCTGCCTCCACTACATCACTTCCCAGACTATTCCACTTCCTGACAATTCTCTGACTGAAGAAGTACTTCCTAACATCCCTCTGATTCAACTGAGTCTTTAACTTCCAATTGTGACTCCTGTTGCTGTATCCTATCTCTGGAACATCCTGTCTCTGTCTATCTTGTCGATTCCTCTCAGTATTTAATATATCGTTATCAAGTCTCCCCTATCCCTCCTGTCCTCCAGTACAGTCAGGTTGATTTCTCTTAACATTTCCTTGTTGGACATGCCCCTTTCTCTAATTTCCTAACGTATTTGACCAGTTGTGGGTTCCAAACTGGTGCTACGTTCTCTAACATGGGCTTGACGTATGCGGTGTACAGGGTCCTGAAAAATTCCTTTCCCAGATGTCGGAATGCTATTCTTAGGTTTGCCAGGCGCCCATATGCTGCAGCAGTTATTTGGTTGATGCTCACCTCAGGAGATGTACTCGGTATTATACTCACCCCAAGATCCTTTTCCTTGAGTGAGGTTTATAGTCTTTAGCCACCTAGACCATACTCTGTATACGGTCTTCTTTGCCCTTCCCCAATCTTCATGACTTTACACTTGGGGAGGGGGGTTGAACTCCAGGAGCCAGTCTCTGGACCAGGTTTGCATCCTGTCTGGATCCCTTTGTAGTCCTGCCTGGTCCTCCTCCGACTGAATTCTTCTCATTAACCTCACATCGTCTGCAAACAGGGACACCTCTGAATCTATTCCTCCCGTCATGTCGTTCACATATACCAGAAACAGCACCGATTCTAGAACTGACCCCTGTGTAACCCCGCTCGTCACAGGCGCCCACTCTGACACCTCGTCACGTACCGTGACTCGCTGATGTCTTCCTGTCAGGTATTCTCTGATCCATTGCAGTGCCTTTCCAGCTACACCTACCTGGTCCTCCAGCTTTTGCACTAATCTCTTGTGTGGAACGGAGTGTTGGTGGTGTGCTGGCGAAGGTGTGTTGGTGAAGGTGTGTTGGTGACGGTGTGTTGAAGGTGTGTTGAAGGTGTATTGGTGATGGTGTGTTGGTGAAGGTGTGTTGGTGAAGGTGTGTTGTTGAGGGTGTGTTGGTGAAGGAGTGTTGGTGCGGGTGTATTTATTGGTAGTGGAGTGTGTTGGTAATGGAGTGTGTTGATAGTGGAGTGTGTTGATAGTGGAGTGTGTTGATAGTGGAGTGTGTTGGTAGTGGAGTGTGTTGATAGTAGAGTGTGTTGGTAGTGGAGTCTATTGGTAGTAGAGTGTGTTGGTAATGGAGTATGTTGGTAGAGGATTGTTGGTAGTGGAGTGTGTTTGTATTGAAGTGTGTTGGTAGAGAAGTGTGTTGGTAGTGGAGTGCGTTGGTAGTAAAGTGTGGTGGTAATGGAGTGTGTTGATAGTGGAGTGTGTTGATAATGGAGTGTGTTGATAGTGGACTCTATTGGTAGTAGAGTGTGTTGGGATTGGAGTGTGTTGATAGTGGAGTATATTGGTAGTGGAGTGTCTCTTGGTGATCACCAATGTAGCTGCAGTGGATCAATTTCATGATCTCTGGTGGTACACTCGCAACATCCTGACGTAGCGAGACACAACAGTGAGTCTTGGCAAGCTCCTTCTTCTTCCTCACTAACTTCCCTGGATCTTGGTGTCCAGGATCTTCCTCGACACCAGTTTTCCACGAGCTTACCTGAAAATGAGCTTTCATTACCTTGAAAGCTTCAATATTCGGAGGTAAAATTTTAAGTTTTGCCAATATATTTGTACGTTTTACCCACTTCCTTGCAGGCCGAACTGTACAGCGAACAACTTACTTTGTTTATTCAACTTCACATCTGTGACCACAATAAACTGAAGTGATGGTTGTTGACACTTGATTAACATCTTTCATTTCTTCAAAGGTGTCTCTCATTTCTTTCTTCAAGACTCTTACAACCTTTGCTTTACCAGTACCTCAGGTTGGTGAGGAAGGCTTGCATCACACCCGCTATGTATTGTCATCAAAACATGCCTTTTGAATGTCGTTATAGTTATAAATGATCATTCAGTAGGATTACACTGCTAGGAGTATTTGACTGTGTCACTGTAGTCAGAGATTCTTCACACAGTACCTTTACCTTTGATATACCTTTGAAGAATTTCGAGAGTATATCTACTCTCTGTGCCCGGCCATGCGCCAGGCTTGTCTAGTGCTCGCCTGGTCAGCCAGGCTGTTGCTGCTGGAGGCCCGTTGCCCCACATATCCATCACAGCCTGGTTGATCTGGCACCTGGTGAAGATACTTGTCTGGTTTCCTCTTGAAGGCTTCAACACTTGTTCCAGCGGTGTTTCTGATATCTTCTGGTAAGATGTTGAAAAGTCTGGGACCCCGGATGTTGATACAGTGTTCCCTTATTGTCTCCACCACACCCCTGCTCCTCACTGGATTTATTTTACACTTCCTCCCATATCTCTCACTTCAATATATTGTTATGGCAGTGTTCAGATTTGGGACCAAGCCCTCGAGTACCTTCCAGGTATATATTATCATGTACCTCTCTCTCCTCCGCTCCAATGAGTACATGTTCAAGACTTGAAGGCGTTCCCAGTAGTTTAGGTGGTTTACTGGCTCAATGTGAGCCGTAAACGATCTCTGTATTTGTTCCAGCTCCGATATTTCTCCTGCCCTGAACGGGGCCGTCAACACTGAACAATATTCTAAGTGAGGGAGCACTAGCGATTTGAAGAGTGTCACCATCGGCATTGTTTCCCTTGTTTTGAAAGTTCTCAATACCCACCCAGTCATCTTCCTGGCTGTCGTGATCCTTGTCTTGTTATGGTCTTTAAAAGAAAGGTCCGCTGACATAATTATTCCCAGGTCTTTTACGTGTTCCTTACGTTCTATTTGGTGACTCTCTTGAGTTTTGTATATAGTGCTCCTTTTGAGTTCTTCATTCTTTCCTTACCTAAGCAGCTGGAACTGATGACCACTGAACGTCATGTTGTTCTCTACTGCCCACTGGAAAACCCTGTTTATGTCTTCCTGTACTTTTTCAGTGTCCTCTTCCGTACTGACTTTAATGCTTATTTTAGTGTCATCTGCAAATGATGATACAAAAGTGTGCCGGGTGTTTTTGTCTATGTCTGCTATGAGGATGAGGAACAGCAGAGGTGCCAGGACAGTGCCTTGGGGCACTGAGCTTTTGACCTCGCTGATGCTGGATCTTGTTCTGTTCACTACTATTTTTTGTGTTCTGTGTGTTAGGAAACCGAAAATTCATTTGCCTACCTTCCCGGTAATGCCCATGGCCTTCATTTTCTGCGCTATCACTCCATGATCGCATTTGTCAAACGCCTTTGCAAAATCTGTGTAAATCACATCTGCGTTTTGGTCGTCTTCCAGTGCCTCCGTAATTCTGTCATAATGGTTCAGCAGCTGTGACAGACATGATCGTCCTGCTCTAAAACTATGCTGGTTCGGGTTGTGCTTCTCCATGAAATAAGTGACCTGCCGTCTCATCACTCTTACGAAGATTTTTATGATGTGAGAAGTTAGGGCTACTGGTCTGTAATTTTTAGCTAGTGCTCTACTACCTCCCTTGTGCAAAGGAGCTATGTCTGCACTCTTTAAGGCCTCCGGTATTTCACCTAGATCTAAGCTCTTTCTCCAAAGAATACTGAGGGCTCGTGCTAGTGGTACTTTGCACTTCTTTATAAATAGAGCATTCCATGAATCTGGTCCAGGTGCTGAGTGAGTGGGCATGTTTTCCATTTCTTTTTCGAAATCTATGGGATTTGTACTAATGTCAGTTAGTTGGTCTGTGCGGCCTTCTTCTGGAGTGAAAAATATTTCTGCATTTTCTACCTTGCTGTCATTTAGTGGGTTGCTGAACACCGACTCATACTGTTCTTTTAGGATTTCACTCATTTCCTGTTTATCGTCAGTATACGAGTCTCCTCTCAGTAGTGGTCCAGTTCTACAGGTAGTTCTTAGTTTGGATTTTGCGTAGGAATAGAAATATTTTGGGTTTCTTGCAATATCCTGTATGACCTTTTGTTCCCTTTGTACTTCTTCTGTCAGGTATGACATCCTAAGTTTTTGCTCTAATTCAGTGATCTCTCTGCTAAGTCTATCTTTCCTCTGTTGTAGCATATTTGTGTTTTTAGCAATTCAGTGGTCAGTTTTCTTCTGCTGTACCATCTCCTACGCTCTCTCTCTATATCTGATCTTCCTCTGGGTTTCCTCAATGGTACATGTTTCATACATACTTTGTATGCTTCTGTATTCAGCTTCTCTAGGCACTGGTGGGGATTTAGGTCGCTCATGTCTGATTCCCAGGGTATGTCTGATTGTTCTTGGTTTATTTTTTCCCCAGTTAATTCTATGGTTGTTAAAATTAAACTTACTGAACATCCCGTCTCTAACTTTAGCGATGCAGTTTCCTACCCCTGAGTTAATACTAGTTTGAACCTCTATGATGTTATGATCAGAGCAAATAGTTTTGGAAACTGTTATGTCTCTGATCAGTTCCTCGTTGTTTGTGAATATCAAATCCAGGGTATTTTCACTTCTATTGGGATCAATTACCTGTTGGTTTAAATACTACTTTTCACAAAGCCTCATTAGTTCCCTGGTATGTACCTGTTGAGCCAGGGTGCTTCCCGGAGATATTTCTGGTATAACATTACGTTGTGCCATCTTCCATTTTACATGAGGGAGATTAAAATCTCCAAGGAGTAAAATATTTGGTGTAGGATTTTCTAGCCTCTCCAGACAGCTATCTATCTTCCTTAACTGATCTGTGAATTCCTCAGCAGTTACCGATGGTAGTTTATATACTAGGATAATTACCAAATTACTATTTTCAACTTTAATGCCTAAGATTTCTACTATATCATTCGTAGAATTCAGCACTTCTGTGCAACAAAAAGTATCCTTTACATAGATTCCTTCCCCTCCCTGTGACCTATTAATTCTATCATATCTATACATGTTGTAGTTTTCTATCTTTATCTCTCCGTCCAAAACATCCCTTGTGTGTGTGTCTGTAAATGCTCCAAACATGGCATTCGCTTCTGTCAGGAGCCCACTGACATAACTAACTTTGTCATTTTTATCTGATTTCAAACCCTGAATATTTGCAAATATGAAGCAGGAATTACATAAGAACATAAGAAAGGAGGAACACTGCAGGAGGCCTGTTGGCCCAAAACATCCCAAGTGGGATGTTTTGTCTGGCTTTGTGTTTCATTAGTACCACTGGTGGTGTACTACCTGGTATGTCCCCTGGTGTACACTCCCCTGGTTTCTCCAGTTTTGTAAAATACCCTTACCTTTGAAGAATTTCGAGAGTTTTTCTACTCCCGGAGCCCGGCCATGGACCAGAGTCGCTGATGTTAGCCTGGTCAACTTGGCTGTTGCTGTTGGAGGCCCGCTGCCCCACATATCCATTACAGCCTAGTAGATCTGGCACCTGGTGAAGATGCTTGTCCAGTTTCCTCATGAAGTTTTTTTACACTTGTTCCAGCAGTGTTTCTGATATCATCTGGTAAGATGTTGAATAATCTGGGCCACGGATGTTGATACAGTGTTCCCTTATTGTCCCCACCGCACCACAGCTTTTCACTGTTTTTTTTTTTCTTCTTTTTTTTGCGCTTCCTCCCTGATCTCTTGTTCCAGTATGTTGTTATGGCAGTGTGCAGATTTGGGACCTGGCCCACGAGTATTTTCCAGGTATATATTATGTGTCTTCCTCTCTCTTTCCTCCGCTCCAGTGAATACATGTTCAAGATTTTAAGGCGTTCTTAGTAATTTAAATACGAACTCTATTCAGGCTGTAAACGATCTCTGTATTTGTTCCAGCTCTGATATTTCTCCTGCCTTAAACGGGACCGTCAACACTGAACAATATTCCAAATGAGGGAGCACTAGAGATCTGAAAAGTGTCATCACTGGCATTATTTCCCTTGTTTTGAAAGTTCTCAATATCCACCCAGTCATCCTTCTGGCTGTCGAGACTTTGGTCTTATTGTGTTTTTTGAAAGAAAGGTCAGTTAACATAATTATTCCCAAGTCTTTCACTTGTTCTTTCCGTTCTATTTGACGATCCTCTTGAGTTTTGTACAGAGTGTTCCTTTTGAGTTCATCATTCTTTCTATACCTAAGCAGCTGGAACTTGTCATCCCTGAACGTTAGGTTGTTCTCTACTGTCCACTGGAAAACACTGCTTATATCTTCCTGTATATTTTCAGTGTCTTCTATAGAAGTGACTTTCATGCTCATTTTAGTGTCATCTGCAAATGATGATACAAAACTGTGGCGAGTGTTTATATCTTTCTGCGTTGAGGATGAGAAACAGCAAAAGTGCCAGGACACTGCCTTGACGAGCATGTTAATATATACCTGGAAAGTACTAGAGGGCCTGATCCCAAATCTGCACGCTGCCATAACAACATACTAGAGTGAGAGATATGGGAGGAAGTGTAAAATAAACCCAGTGAGGAGCAGGGGTGCGGTGGGGACAATAAGGGAACACTGTATCAACATCCAGGGTCCCAGACTATCAGAAACACGGCTTGAACAAGTGTAGAAGCCTTCAGGAGGAAACTGGACAAGTATCATCACCAGGTGCCAGATCAAGTAGACAGTGATGGATATGTGGGGAGGTGGGCAGCAGCAACATCCTGGTTGACCAGGCAAGCACCAGACGAGCCTGGCCCATAGCCGGGCTCCGAGAGTAGTGAAACTCTCGAATCTCGTCAAAGGTATATCAAAGGCACACCTAGCTAATGCTGAATTTTGCTCTGTTTACTACTACATTTTGTGTTTTGTGTTAGGAACCCGAAAATCCATCTGCCTACCTTCCCCGTAATGCCTATGACCCTCATTTTGTGCGCAGTTACCCCATGATCACATTTGTCAAATACCTTTGCGAAATCTGTGTATATCACATCTGCATTTTGGTTGTCTTCCAACGCCTCCGTAATTCTGTCATAATGGTTCAGCAGCTGTGACAGGCATGATCGTCCTGCTGTAAAACCATGATGGTTTGGGTTATACCGATTGTACTGTTCCGTGAAATTTGTAATCTGCCGTCTCATCACTCTTTCGAAGATATTTTATGACGTAGGAAGTTAGTGCTACTGGTCTGTAATTTATAACTAGTTCTCTACTACCTCCCTTATACAAAGTCGACTATGTCTAGGCTCTTTCTCCAAAAGAATACTGAGGGTTCGTGCTAGTGGTACTTTGCACTTTTTTATAAATAAGGCATTCCATGAATCTGGTCCAGGTGCTGAGTGAGTGGGTCCGATTTCAATTTCTTTTTCGAAATCTATGGGATTGGTACTGTCAGTAAGTCAGTTTGCGCGGCCTTCCCCAGGAGTGAAAAACCTTTCTTCATTCTCTACCCTGCTGCCATTTAGCGAATTGTTGAATACCGTCTCATTTACTGTTCATCATCAGTATACGAGTCTCCTCTTAATAATGGTCAAATTCTACAGGTAGTTCTTATCTTGGATTTTTGCATATGAATAAAAATAATTTGGGATGCCTTGCAATATCCTGGATGGCCTTTTGTTCCCTTTGTATTTCTTCTGTTTGGTATAACATCTTACAATTTTGTTCTAATTAGAGATCTCTCAGCTAAGACTATCTTTCCTTCGTTGCTATATGTTTATGATTTTTAGCAATTCTTTTGGGTTTCCTCAATGTTATGTATTAAGTACAGACCTTATATGCTTCTGTATTCAGCATCTCTAGGCACTGGTGATAGTTCTTGGTTTATTTTGTCCTAGTAAATCCTATGACTGTTAAAGTTAAACATACTGAACATCCGGTCTCTAACATTTAGTGCTGCAGTTCCCCAACCCTGAATTTATACTCGTCTGTACTTCTATGATGTTGTGGTCAGAGTATATTGTTTTTTAACTGTTATGTCTCTGATTAGTTGCTCGTTGTTTGTGAACATAAAATCCAGGGTATTTTCATTTGTAGTGGGATCAGTTATCTGCTGGTTGAATTAGTAGTTTTCACACAGCCTAATTAGTTCCTTGGTATGTATCTGTTGAGCCAGGGAGCTTCCTGGAGATATTTCTGGTATAACGCTCCGTTGAGCCATCATCCATTTTGCATGTGGGGGATTAGTATCTCCATGGAGGATAATATTTGGTGTAGGATTCTCTATCCTATCCAGACAGTTTTCTATCTTTCTTAACTGGTCAGTGAATTCCTCAGCAATTGCTGATGGTGGTTTATACACCAGGATAATTACCGGATTCCTATTCTCAACTTTAAAATCTAGAATTTCTACTTTATCATTCGATAAATTCAGTAATTCTGAGTAGCAAAAATCTTTCACATAGAGTCTTACTCCGCCCTGTGACCTATTAATTGTATTACATCTATACATGTTATAGTTTTCTATCTTTATCTCTACGTCCTTAACATCCCTTGTGTGTGTTTCTGTAAATGCTTCAAACATTGCATACCCTTCTTAGAGGAGCCCACTAATATAACTTTCTCGTTTTTATTTGATTTCAGACCCTGGAAGTTTGCGAAGAGGAAGCAGGATTTACCATTTGGGATGTTGTAGTTTTGTGTGTGTTTAGTTTGTATCACTAGTTCCATACTGCCTTGTATGGCCCCTGGTGTACATACCCCAGGTCTCTCCATTACTGATTGTGCATTTGTCTGTTGTATATTCGACCCTGTTGGGTGGATGGATTCCTGGATAGTGTCCCACCGTTGTGCACCTCTGTCCCAGCTGTAGTATTTCCCTGTTTGTCTTCTTTCTTGGGTCCAGTCGTTTCTTTTTATATCTAAAATAGACTGCTGTTAATTTTTCCTTTCTCTGCTTCTTCTGATGCGCCGGGTTCCTTTCACATGGTGGTCTGGACAGCTCAGGTCCATAACATTCTCTGAACTGTGCTGAAGCTTAGCACATCGGTGGATGGAAGTGCCTACACTCCTTGTCAAAGTGACACTTTCTTAACATGTTTGTATATTACCTGTTCTGTCAAACACTGTCTAATGTTTCGTTACAGCAGAACTTGTTGGGGAGGGAGAGGAGAGTTCAGACGCAACTGGTGCTCTTTAGAAAGACGAGTTGCGCGATCACGTCTAGTATTACATACTTTGGATACTGTACCTACTACAGCGGTCACGTCTAGTATTACATACTTTGGATACTGTACCTACTACAGCGGTCACGTCTAGTATTACATACTTTGGATACTGTACCTACTACAGCGGTCACGTCTAGTATTACATACTTTGGATACTGTACCTACTAGAGCGGTCAAACATTGTGAGCAACTTGATGCTCTCTTTAAATTTACAATTAACATATTTCACAAAACCCTCAACCCAGTCTGGGAGACTGGCAGTCACTGAGTAACTGGGAGACCGGGAGTCACTAAGTGTCCGGGAGACCGGGAGTCACTTAATGTCTGGGAGACCGGGAGTCACTAAGTGTCTGGGAGACTGGGAGTCACTAAGTGTCTGGGAGACTGGGAGCCACTAAGTGTCTGGGAGACCGGGAGTCACTAAGTGTTTGGGAGACTGGGAGTCACTAAGTGTTTGGGAGACTGGGAGTCACTAAGTGTTAGGAAATGGGATCCATCGACTTTCTATGTCACTAAAATACTTAATATAAGGAAAGGATTTAATATACCTGGTGTTGCTGACCAAACACGTAAGGTCAGTGTCATGACAGCAGTGAATTTTCTGTCTGGTGATCAAAACAATGTTGCTGGAGTCTACCTGCAGGGTGTTCCAGGGGTCATGACCTCCGCGGCCTGGTTCATGACCAGGCCTCAAGGTGGATCAGGGCCTAATCAACCAGGCTGTTACTGCCTGTCGAACGCAATCCAACGTACGAACCACAGCCCGGTTGGTTAGGCACTGACTTAAATTAGGTATCTGTCCAGCTCACTCTTGTAGAAGGTCTATTGGTAATCCCCCATATGTATGCTGGGAGGCAGTTGAAGAGTCTTGGGCTCCTGATACATATTGTGTTATCTCTTAGTACTCACGGCGCCCTTGTTTATTGTTGAGGATATCTTGAACTCTCTGCCAAGTCATTTGCTTTCGAGGGAGTGTCGGTTCTGTGTATATTCTCCAGATCGACAATTTCGCCTGCCATTAGTGTACAGCAGTATTCCAGGAGAAAGAGATCATCACTCGCCTGGTATCCCTTGTTGTCTCTTGAGAATTGTTAGAACATGTAATTCATGGGAAAAATTAATCATAACAGATTCAGATATCAGCTACACACATGAACATCTTTAGACTACATGAACAGTACCATATAAGGGAACAACTGCATTTCCCGCTACCCTGGCAGATAACAACTTTTGCTATCACTATCAGGTTCGATTACTTTCTAAGATCTGAGCTCTGGGGCACATACACGACCTTAGGCCGGAGAATACTATCACTCAGTTACATTCTGGGAAAGGTACCAAGTGACATAACGAAAATAAGACCCACTGACTGGATTTCTTAAATTATCTTGAGTTATTATCTCTCCAGGGTTGATAATCACAATAACCGTCACCAAGTCTTGCACATCTGTATTTCTGTGCTCAGCACACACATTATCCCTTTCTTCGTGAAAACTGCGCATGTCAATGATGAGAGATAAAAGATTATGTGAAATGCTGTAGTTGAGCAGTGTAGATACTATAGATGGGTCAGGCTAGCAGTGGTAGTGACACAGTAGATGGGTCAGGCTAGCAGTGGTAGTGACACTGGAGATGGGTCAGGCTAGCAGTGATAGTGACACTGGTGGTGACTCAGGCAAGCAGTGGTAGTCACACTGGAGATGGGTCAGGCTAGCAGTGGTAGCGACACTGGTGGTGACTCAGGCTAGCAGTGGTAGTCACACTGGAGATGGGTCAGGCTTGCAGTGGGAGTGGGTTGCTCTGAGGCGCCCACCACCTGCCCACTGTCTTCTCTCCTTAATGATGCGTGTCCGGTGACGCTACCATCACAGCACCACCCTGCTGACCTGCTGCTGTTGCTGTTGCTGCTGCCATCACAGCACCACCCTGCTGACCTGCTGCTGTTGTTGTTGCTACTACCATCACAGCACCACCCTGCTGACCTGCTGCTGTTGTCGTTGCTGCTACCATCACAGCACCACCCTGCAGACTTGCTGTTACTGCTGCCATCACAGCACCACCCTGCTGACCTGCTGCTGTTGTCGTTGCTGCTACCATCACAGCATCATATTAATGTTGGTAGAATTATCGACAATATGTTAAGTAAAATGACAAGTGCAACTAATGTCATATTTTATTGTGGCAACGTTTCGCTCTCCAAGAACTTTATGAAGCCGTTACAAACAATACATGGACACAGGGTATATAAACGCTTAGAGTGAGGTGTAATACTAGTGGTAGTAGTAGTAGTAGTAGTAGTAGTAGTAGTAGTAGTAGTTATATAAGTCGTAGAGGCAATAGTAATACAATATGGTAGAACAATCAACTTGCACACGAGTAAAAGGATATAAAAGCTATTACTTGGGTAGTATAAAAATAGGTTAGACAAATATTTCTGTTGGTGGTTGGATCTGAGAATGCCTGTTTCAGTGTTCCTCTTCTGTTATGTTCTTGTGTAACAGAGACTATGTGATGGCAGGGTTTGCTGTTTTGAGGAGGATTTTTGCCAATACTTCAGAGATAATGAAGCTGTCTTTATTTTGCTTTACTCTGTTAGAAACAGCGGTTAATGATGATTCTACGCATTTACGTCTGCGGAAATTTGATTCTCGGAATTTCATGAGATTATTGGTGGAATTCCGGTGTTGTACGCAGGCGTTGTTCAAGTTATCGTTCATACATGCGTTAATGTGTTCACTGAAGCGTGTTTCGAGGTCCCTAGCCGTTTCACCTACACACAGCCTGTCACAGCCTCCACAAGATAGTGTAAACTTCTGCACTGACTGGTTCATGGTGGCTCGATTTTGTCCTGGTTAGATCCCTTATGTAAAGTAAAAGGACGCAAGTGCAACTAATGTGAGGAAATGGTATGGTGATACCGACAAGATGTGGAAAAAGACACTTATGTACAGTTCAGGACATTTATTAAAGGACTCGTGGCGAAACGTTTCCTTTAATAAATGTCCTGAACTGTACATAAGTGTCTTTTTCCACAACCTGCAACTAATGTGACTAATAGATCCCTTATGGAAGTGCTGGATGCGATGACGACTCTAGTGTTAGTTTCTGCGAGTACCTTGGAAACGTTCAGTGCAACCTGGCTGTTGGGAAGGATTATAACTTTGTTAGGAGTGGTGTTGGTTATAATTCTTACCAACAGCCAGGCCGCCCTGAACGTTTCCAAGGTACTCGCACAAACTAACACTAGAGTCGAAATCGCATCCAGTACTTCCACAAGGGATCTAACCAGGACAAAATCGAATGCTTACAAAATATAAAATGATACAATAATTTACATGTTGTATAAGGGTAAAACACTGTATGCTGCTTATGGCTATTTATTTAAAAGCGGTTGCGTCCACCAGGGACGTTATCATTTGATACGGGGAGAGGAAAAATGAAGAGATATACAGTATTTTGGCCTCTTGAAGTATAGAGCGGCCGGTGAGGCCACCTGTAGCTATGTGACCAGATCTGTTGGATTTATGAATATAAGTTCAGCTAGAGGTGACTTCGCTGCAGCTCGTCACTTCGCAGACCTCTCCTCAGACACTATGTTCTCTCATGTTTCTTGATAAAGTCGCTAATAGTAACGTCTTTGGAATCAAATACCATAACCTGCACACTGTATCTTACTTTCAGTACATGAGTTACCTACGTGCCATATCCCAAGTGAATATTTTTAATTATAAAGTCAGGTTATCTAGTGTGGCACTGGTAAGCCAGCGGTGGCTCCTTGCGTGCCTCCACAGTAACCAGTCTATCCTTTACCCACCTCATGGCCTTGCACAGTAATAATCTGATTGTACTGCTCTAGCCGCATTATGTGTGTGCCTGTTTTCTGTTAGCGAAGCAGACTTTTTTCAGTGTCTTTTATTTATAGTTTACCCGTTGTGAGATGTTATAATTTATGATTTGGCATCCACTAAAGGAAGCCTTCACATGGTTGCCGGATTTTTTTCTTCCTCCAACTTGGTGATTTTATTTTGCTCATAACTCGGGAACACCTCAACCAATCGGCTTCAAATTTTTAGCACTTGTGTAAGGTCGTCGAACCAGATTCTAGAAGTAATTGGCATGTTCACGTATCCTGTAACCAAAGTTGTTGAATCTGTTCCCAAAACCCCGGACTAGCTCAGATAACTCCAAAATTTTCAGTGGTGTACCTTCAAAAGTTCGAAAAATACAACTACGGCGAAGAGTGAACTTCAGGTGTGTAGTTGTATATCTGACCATTTTAAGTGTAAGATAGTGTGAAGTTTATATTCTCGTTAAATCACATTAAACATCCGTCTCAACCTTCGTCGGAAAATACATGCTCGAGATTTTACAATGTATCCCATGTTGCCAGACATAAGACAACCAACCTATTTTGATAATTTCGTTATTGACAAATAACAAATCATCAATATAGATTAATATACGTTACTCTAAATAACCTTGTATAACATAACCAAGAATAACAAAAACAAAAAAAATCTTAACAATTTCGAGAGTAAAGAAATGAATGAAGAAGAAATTCGTCAAATAATTGACGATCAAACTGGAAGACAAGTTAGCAAGAGACGTAACCTGATCATCCTTGTTAGTAAACACCAACGTCTCCAGCAGTGACTGCTAACTATCATTAGATCAACTTGGTGATTAACATTGACAAATACGTAAGACACTCATGTGGGTATTAAGACATTTACTGATACGTTTCTTCAGCACAAAGGAGAAGCGACATAAAATTTATATAGTGAAGGAGGGAAGATTTGGATCTTTGTAACGTCTGTTGCAAAGGTCAGAATCTGACCTTTGCAACAGACGTTGTTTAGTGTCATCATCCACCGCTACTAGCAACACCATAACTCAAAACACAGGAATTATTACCAGGTCAATTTTGATCCTTGCACAACACAGCCGTCACATACCTCGCCACTCCTTACTCCACGCACCTGCCACCGTCACTCCTCACTCCACGCACCTGCCACCGTCACTCCTCACTCCACGCACCTGCCACCGTCACTCCTCACTCCACGCACCTGCCACCGTCACTCCTCACTCCACGCACTGCACCGTCACTCCTCACTCCACGCACTGCCACCGTCACTCCTCACTCCTACGCACCTGCCACCGCCACTCCTCACTCCACGCACCTGCCACCGTCACTGCTCCCGTCACTCCTCACTCCACGCACCTGCCACCGTCACTCCTCACTCCACGCACCTGCCACCGTCACTCCTCACTCCACGCACCTGCCACCGTCACTCCTCACTCCCACTACGCACTCCTACTCCACGCACCTGCCACCGTCCACTCCTCACTCCACGCACCTGCCACCGTCACTCCTCACTCCACGCACCTGCCACCGTCACTCCTCACTCCACGCACCTGCCACCGTACTCCTACTCCACCACCTGCACGTCATCCTCATCACGACCTGCCACCGCCACTCCCTCCTCCACGCACTCTGCCACCGCCACATCCTCACTCCACGCACCTGCCACCGTCACTCCTTACTCCACGCACCTGCCACCGTCACTCCTCACTCCACGCACCTGCCACCGTCACTCCTTACTCCACGCACCTGCCACCGTCACTCCTCACTCCACGCACCTGCCACCGTCACTCCTCACTCCACGCACCTGCCACCGTCACTCCTCACTCCACGCACCTGCCACCGTCACTCCTTACTCCACGCACCTGCCACCGTCACTCCTCACTCCACGCACCTGCCACCGTCACTCCTCACTCCACGCACCTGCCACCGTCACTCCTCACTCCACGCACCTGCCACCGTCACTCCTCACTCCACGCACCTGCCACCGTCACTCCTCACTCCACGCACCTGCCACCGTCACTCCTCACTCCACGCACCTGCCCCCGTCACTCCTCACTCCACGCACCTGCCACCGTCACTCCTCACTCCACGCACCTGCCACCGTCACTCCTCACTCCACGCACCTGCCACCGTCACTCCTCACTCCACGCACCTTCCACCGTCACTCCTCACTCCACGCACGTGCCACCGTCACTCCTCACTCCACGCACCTGCCACCGTCACTCCTCACTTCACGCACCTGCCACCGTCACTCCTCACTCCACGCACCTGCCACCGTCACTCCTCACTCCACGCACCTGCCACCGTCACTCCTCACTCCACGCACGTGCCACCGTCACTCCTCACTCCACGCACCTGCCACCGTCACTCCTCACTCCACGCACGTGCCACCGTCACTCTTCACTCCACGCACCTGCCACCGTCACTCCTCACTCCACGCACCTCCCCCACCGTCACTCCTCACTCCACGCACCTGCCACCGTCACTCCTTCACGCACCTGCCACCGCACTCCTCACTCCACGCACCTGCCACCGCCACTCCTCACTCCACGCACCTGCCACCGTCCCACTCACGCACCTGCCACCCGCCAATCCTCACTCCACGCACCTGCCACCGCCACTCCTCACTCCACGCACCTGCCACCGCCACTCCTCACTCCACGCACTGCCACCCACTCCTCACTCCACGCACCTACACCGTCACTCCTCACTCCACGCACCTGCCACCGTCACTCCTCACTCCACGCACCTGCCACCGTCACTCTCACTCACGCACCTGCCATCGTCACTCCTCACTCCACGCACCTGCCACCGTCACTCCTCACTCCACGCACCTGCCACCGTCACTCCCTTACTCCACGCACCTGCCACCGCCACTCCTCACTCCACGCACCTCCCACACCACTCTACGCACCTGCCACCCCGCCAATCCTCACTCCACGCACCTGCCACAGCCACTCCTCACTCCACGCACCTGCCACCGCCACTCCTCACTCCACGCACCTGCCACCGTCATCCTCACTCCCACTTCACTCCGCACGACTGCCACCGCACTCCTCACTCCACGCACCTGCCACCGTCACTCCTCACTCCAACGCGCACCTCGCCATACCGTCACTCCTCACTCCACGCACCTGACCACCTGTCCCACTCCTTCACGCACCTGCCACCGCCACTCTCTCACTCCACGCACTGCCACCGTCACTCCTCACTCCACGCACCTGCCACCGTCACTCCTTACTCCACGCACCTGCCACCGCCACTCCTCACTCCACGCACCTGCCACGTCCACTCTACGCACCTGCCACCCCGCCAATCCTCACTCCACGCACCTGCCACAGCCACTCCTCACTCCACGCACCTGCCACCGCCACTCCTCACTCCACGCACCTGCCACCGTCACTCCTCACTCCACGCACGTGCCACCGTCACTCCTCACTCCACGCACCTGCCACCGTCACTCCTCACTCCACGCACCTGCCACCGTCACTCCTCACTCCACGCACCTGCCACCGTCACTCCTTCACGCACCTGCCACCGCCACTCCTCACTCCACGCACCTGCCACCGCCCTCCTCACTCCACGCACCTGCCACCGTCACTCTACGCACCTGCCACCCGCCAATCCTCACTCCACGCACCTGCCACAGCCACTCCTCACTCCACGCACCTGCCACCGCCACTCCTCACTCCACGCACCTGCCACCGTCACTCTACGCACCTGCCACCCCCCAATCCTCACTCCACGCACCTGCCACCGCCACTCCTCACTCCACGCACCTGCCACCGCCACTCCTCACTCCACGCACCTGCACCACCACTCCTCACTCCACGCACCTGCCACCACCACTCCTCACTCCACGCACACTGCCACCTTCACTCCTCACTCTCGCACTTGCCACTACCACTCTTCACTCCAGGCACCTGCCACCGTCACTCCTCACTCCACGCACTTGCCACCACCACTCCTCACTCCACGCACATGCCACCGCACTCCTCACTCCACGCACCTGCAACCACCATCCTCACTCCACGTACCTGCCACCGCCACTCCTCACTCCACGCACCTGCCACCGTCACTCCTCACTCCACGCACCTGCCACCGTCACTCCTTACTCCACGCACCTGCCACCGCCACTCCTCACTCCACGCACCTGCCACCACCACTCCTCACTCCACGCACCTGCCACCGTCACTCTACGCACCTGCCACCCCGCCAATCCTCACTCCACGCACCTGCCACAGCCACTCCTCACTCCACGCACCTGCCACCGCCACTCCTCACTCCACGCACCTGCCACCGTCACTCTACGCACCTGCCACCCCGCCAATCCTCACTCCACGCACCTGCCACCGCCACTCCTCACTCCACGCACCTGCCACCGCCACTCCTCACTCCACGCACCTGCCACCACCACTCCTCACTCCACGCACCTGCCAACGTCACTCCTCACTCCACGCACCTGCCACCGTCACTCCTCACTCCACGCACGTGCCACCGTCACTCCTCACTCCACGCACCTGCCACCGTCACTCCTCACTCCACGCACGTGCCACCGTCACTCCTCACCCGCACCTGCCACCGTCACTCCTCACTCCACGCACCTGCCACCACCACTCCTCACTCCACGCACCTGCCACCTTCACTCCTCACTCCTCGCACCTGCCACTACCACTCTTCACTCCAGGCACCTGCCACCGTCACTCCTCACTCCACGCACTTGCCACCACCACTCCTCACTCCACGCACATGCCACCGCCACTCCTCACTCCACGCACCTGCAACCACCACTCTCACTCCACGTACCTGCCACCGCCACTCCTCACTCCAGGCACCTGCCACCGTCACTCCTCACTCCACGCACCTGCCACCCACTCCTCACTCCACGCACCTGCCACCGCACTCTCACTCCACGCACCTGCCACCGCCACTCCTAACCCCACGCACCTGCCACCACCACTCCTCACTGCACGTACCTGCCACCGCCACTCCTCACTCCAGGCACCTGCCACCGTCACTCCTCACTCCACGCACCTGCCACCACCACTCCTCACTCCACGCACTGCCACCGCCACTCCTCACTCCAGGCACCTGCCACCGTCACTCCTCACTCCACGCACCTGCCACCGCCAGTCCTCCCACCACGCACCTGCCACCACCACTCCTCACTCCACGCACCTGCCACCGCCACTTCTCACTCCAGGCACCTACCACCGTCACTCCTCACTCCACGCACCTGCCACCACCACTCCTCACTCCACGCACCTGCCACCGCCAGTCCTCACTCCACGCACCTGCCACCACCACTCCTCACTCCACGCACCTGCCACCGTCACTCCTCACTCCACGCACCTGCCACCGCCACTCCTCACTCCACGCACCTGCCACCGTCACTCCTCACTCCACGCACCTGCCACCGTCACTCCTCACTCCACGCACCTGCCACCACCACTCCTCACTTCACGCACCTGCCACCATCCCTCCTCACTCCACGCACCTGCCACCGCCACCCCTCACTCCACGCACCTGCCACCGCCAGTCCTCACTCCACGCACCTGCCCCCACCACTCTTCACTCCACGCACCTGCCACCGTCACTCTCACTCCACGCACCTGCCACAGCCACTCCTCACTCCACGCATCTGCCACCGTCACTCCTCACTCCACGCACCTGCCACAGCCACTCCTCACTCCACGCATCTGCCACCGTCACTCCTCACTCCAGGCACCTGCCACCGCCACTCCTCACTCCACGCACCTGCCACTGCCACTCCTAACTCCACGCACCTGCCACCGCCACTCCTCACTCCACGCACCTGCCACCGCCACTCCTCACTCCACGCACCTGCCACCGTCACTCCTCACTCCACGCACCTGCCACTGCCACTCCTAACTCCACGCACCTGCCACCGCCACTCCTCACTCCACGCACCTGCCACCGCCACTCCTCACTCCACGCACCTGCCACCGCCACTCCTCACTCCACGCACCTGCCACTGCCACTCCTAACTCCACGCACCTGCCACCACCACTCCTCACTGCACGTACCTGCCACCGCCACTCCTCACTCCAGGCACCTGCCACCGTCACTCCTCACTCCACGCACCTGCCACCACCACTCCTCACTCCACGCACCTGCCACCGCCACTCCTCACTCCAGGCACCTGCCACCGTCACTCCTCACTCCACGCACCTGCCACCGCCAGTCCTCCCACCACGCACCTGCCACCACCACTCCTCACTCCACGCACCTGCCACCGCCACTCCTCACTCCAGGCACCTGCCACCGTCACTCCTCACTCCACGCACCTGCCACCGCCAGTCCTCCCACCACGCACCTGCCACCACCACTCCTCACTCCACGCACCTGCCACCGCCACTTCTCACTCCAGGCACCTACCACCGTCACTCCTCACTCCACGCACCTGCCACCACCACTCCTCACTCCACGCACCTGCCACTTCACTCCTCACTCCTCGCACCTGCCACTACCACTCTTCACTCCAGGCACCTGTCACCGTCACTCCTCACTCCACGCACTTGCCACCACCACTCCTCACTCCACGCACATGCCACCGCCACTCCTCACTCCACGCACCTGCAACCACCACTCCTCACTCCACGTACCTGCCACCGCCACTCCTCACTCCAGGCACCTGCCACCGTCACTCCTCACTCCACGCACCTGCCACCACCACTCCTCACTCCACGCACCTGCCACCGCCACTCCTCACTCCACGCACCTGCCACCGCCACTCCTAACTCCACGCACCTGCCACCACCACTCCTCACTCCACGCACCTGCCACCGCCACTCCTAACTCCACGCACTGCCACACACTCCTCACTCCACGCACCTGCCACCACCACTCCTCACTACACGCACCTGCCACCGCCACTCCTCACTCCACGCACCTGCCACCGCCACTCCTCACTCCACGCACCTGCCACCACCACTCCTCACTCCACGCACCTGCCACCACCACTCCTCACTCCACGCACCTGCCACCTTCACTCCTCACTCCTCGCACCTGCCACTACCACTCTTCACTCCAGGCACCTGCCACCGTCACTCCTCACTCCACGCACTTGCCACCACCACTCCTCACTCCACGCACATGCCACCGCCACTCCTCACTCCACGCACCTGCAACCACCACTCCTCACTCCACGTACCTGCCACCGCCACTCCTCACTCCAGGCACCTGCCACCGTCACTCCTCACTCCACGCACCTGCCACCACCACTCCTCACTCCACGCACCTGCCACCGCCACTCCTCACTCCACGCACCTGCCACCGCCACTCCTAACTCCACGCACCTGCCACCACCACTCCTCACTGCACGTACCTGCCACCGCCACTCCTCACTCCAGGCACCTGCCACCGTCACTCCTCACTCCACGCACCTGCCACCACCACTCCTCACTCCACGCACCTGCCACCGCCACTCCTCACTCCAGGCACCTGCCACCGTCACTCCTCACTCCACGCACCTGCCACCGCCAGTCCTCCCACCACGCACCTGCCACCACCACTCCTCACTCCACGCACCTGCCACCGCCACTTCTCACTCCAGGCACCTACCACCGTCACTCCTCACTCCACGCACCTGCCACCACCACTCCTCACTCCACGCACCTGCCACCGCCAGTCCTCACTCCACGCACCTGCCACCACCACTCCTCACTCCACGCACCTGCCACCGTCACTCCTCACTCCACGCACCTGCCACCGCCACTCCTCACTCCACGCACCTGCCACCGTCACTCCTCACTCCACGCACCTGCCACCGTCACTCCTCACTCCACGCACCTGCCACCACCACTCCTCACTTCACGCACCTGCCACCATCCCTCCTCACTCCACGCACCTGCCACCGCCACTCCTCACTCCACGCACCTGCCACCGCCAGTCCTCACTCCACGCACCTGCCCCCACCACTCTTCACTCCACGCACCTGCCACCGTCACTCCTCACTCCACGCACCTGCCACAGCCACTCCTCACTCCACGCATCTGCCACCGTCACTCCTCACTCCACGCACCTGCCACAGCCACTCCTCACTCCACGCATCTGCCACCGTCACTCCTCACTCCAGGCACCTGCCACCGCCACTCCTCACTCCACGCACCTGCCACTGCCACTCCTAACTCCACGCACCTGCCACCGCCACTCCTCACTCCACGCACCTGCCACCGCCACTCCTCACTCCACGCACCTGCCACCGTCACTCCTCACTCCACGCACCTGCCACTGCCACTCCTAACTCCACGCACCTGCCACCGCCACTCCTCACTCCACGCACCTGCCACCGCCACTCCTCACTCCACGCACCTGCCACCGCCACTCCTCACTCCACGCACCTGCCACTGCCACTCCTAACTCCACGCACCTGCCACCGCCACTCCTCACTCCACGCACCTGCCACCGCCACTCCTCACTCCACGCACCTGCCACCGCCACTCACCTCACCTCCGCCACTACATACATTCATAGTCTCTTGTTTTCTGTACTGAGATGATTCCAACGTGAGCGAAATGCCTCCCCAGTAAATGTTTTAACACCCGCACACGTGCTCGCCTCACAACACTCCCCATGCAGCGGTCGACGGTTATTTCCCTCCCAGTAAGATCACACGTGCTCGCCTCACGGCACTCCCCACGCAGCGGTCGACGGTTATTTCCCTCCCAGTAAGATCACACGTGCTCACCTCACAACACTCCCCACGCAGCGGTCGACGGTTATTTCCCTCCCAGTAAGATCACACGTGCTCGCCTCACAACACTCCCCACGCAGCGGTCGACGGTTATTTCCCTCCCAGCAAGATCACACGTGCTCGCCTCACAACACTCCCCACGCAGCGGTCGACGGTTATTTCCCTCCCAGCAAGATCACACGTGCTCGCCTCACAACACTCCCCACGCAGCGGTCGACGGTTATTTCCCTCCCAGCAAGATCACACGTGCTCGCCTCACAACACTCCCCACGCAGCGGTCGACGGCTATTTCCCTCCCAGTAAGATCACACGTGCTCGCCTCACAACACTCCCCACGCAGCGGTCGACGGTTATTTCCCTCCCAGCAAGATCAAAAATAGTTATAATCATAACTTTAATTTTTAAAAGAGTGGACAGGTAAGCCAACAGAAGACCTCGGTTAGATGACCAAAAGCTCCAGCTGTGGGTCATCATAAGGCCCGTGTCAGGAAACATTTCCGCCCAGTAATGTAACTTTCACCATTTTAACTCCACTAATATCACTCCACAAGTTATTCACTCGCGCTCAGTTCTATCTCTGCAATAATTCTGTTAGGTCCATTTATAAAAAAAAGCCTGTACATGCAAGAAACAAATTTATGACGACGTTTGGGTCCGGCATGGACCAGCCACCCACTGCTTGTACACCCACTACTTGTACACCCACTGCTTGTACACCCACTACTTGTACACCTACTACTTGTACACCCACTACTTGTACACCCACTACTTGTACACCCACTACTTGTACACCCACTGCTTGTACACCCACTACTTGTACACCTACTACTTGTACACCCACTACTTGTACACCCACTACTTGTACACCCACTGCTTGTACGCCCACTACTTGTACACCCACTACTTGTACACCCACTGCTTGTACACCCACTACTTGTACACCCACTACTTGTACACCCACTACTTGTACACCCACTACTTGTACACCCACTGCTTGTACACCCACTACTTGTACACCCACTACTTGTACACCCACTGCTTGTACACCCACTACTTGTACACCCACTGCTTGTACGCCCACTACTTGTACACCCACTACTTGTACACCCACTGCTTGTACACCCACTACTTGTACACCCACTACTTGTACACCCACTGCTTGTACGCCCACTACTTGTACACTCACTACTTGTACACCCACTACTTGCACATCCACTGCTTGTACACCCACTGCATGTACACCCACTGCTTGTACACCCACTGCTTGTACACCCACTGCTTGTACACCCAATACTTGTACACCCACTGCTTGTACACCCACTGCTTGTACACCCACTGCATGTACACCCACTGCTTGTATACCCACTGCTTGTACACCCACTACTTGTACACCCAATGCTTGTACACCCACTGCTTGTGCACCCACTGCTTGTACACCCACTGCTTGTACACCCACTGCTTGTGCACCCACTGTTTGTGCACCCACTGCTTGTGCACCCACTACTTGTACACCCACTACTTGTACACCCACTGCTTGTACACCCACTGCATGTACACCCACTGCTTGTACACCCACTGCTTGTACACCCACTGATTGTACACCCACTACTTGTACACCCACTGCTTGTACACCCACTGCTTGTACACCCACTGCTTGTACACCCACTACTTGTACACCCACTACTTGTATACCCACTGCTTGTACACCCACTGCTTGTACACCCACTGCTTGTACACCCACTACTTGTACACCCACTACTTGTACACCCACTACTTATACACCCACTACTTGTACACCCACTACTTGTACACCCACTGCTTGTACACCCACTGCTTGTACACCCACTTCTTGTGCACCCACTGCTTGTACACCCACTGCTTGTACATCCACACTGCTTGTACATCCACACTGCTTGTACATCCACACTGCATGTACACCCATACTGCTTGTACACCCACTACTTGTACACCCACTGCTTGTACACCCACTGCTTGTATACCCACTGCTTGTACACCCACAGCTTGTACACCCACTGCTTGTACACCCACTGCTTGTACATCCACACTGCTTGTACATCCACACTGCTTGTACATCCACACTGCATGTACACCCATACTGCTTGTACACCCACTACTTGTACACCCACTGCTTGTACACCCACTGCTTGTATACCCACTGCTTGTACACCCACAGCTTGTACACCCACTGCTTGTACACCCACTGCTTGTACATCCACACTGCTTGTACATCCACACTGCTTGTACATCCACACTGCTTGTACATCCACGCTGCTTGTACACCCAATGCTTGTACATCCACACTGCTTGTACACCCACTGCTTGTACACCCACTGCTTGTACATCCACTGCTTGTACACCCACTGCTTGTACACCCACTGCTTGTACATCCACACTGCTTGTACATCCACACTGCTTGTACGCCTACACTGCTTGTACGCCCACTATTTGTACACACACTTGTACCCCACTGCTTTTACACCCACTGGTTGTACACCCACTGCTTGTACATTCACACTGCTTGTACATCCACAATTCTTGTACACCCACACTGCTTGTACACCCACTACTCGTACACCCACTGCTTGTACACCCACTGCTTGTACACCCACTGCTTGTACACCCACTGCTTGTACACCCACTACTTGTACACCCACTACTTGTACACCCACGGCTTGTACACCCACTGCTTGTACACCCACTGTTTATACATCCACACTGCTTGTACATTCACACTGCTTGTACACCCACACTGCTTGCACACCCACTGCTTGCACACCCACTGCTTGTACATCCACACTGCTTGTACATCCACACTGCTTGTACACCCACACTGCTTGTACACTCACTGCTTGTAAGCTCACACTGCTTGTACACCCACTGCTTGTACACCCACATTGCTTGTACACCCACTGCTTGTACACTCACACTGCTTGTACACCCACATTGCTTGTACACCCACTGCTTGTACAACCACAATGCTTGTACATCTATACTGCTTGTACACCCTCACTGCTTGTACACCCACACCCACGTTAGCAATCACTGTTTGTACAACCACACCCACGTTAGCAATCACTGCTTGTACACCCACACCCACGTTAGCAATCACTGCTTGTACAGCCACACCCACGTTAGCAATCACTGCTTGTACAGCCACACCCACGTTAGCAATCACTGTTTGCTATACCTACGCCCATGCTAGTAATCACTGCTTGTACACCCACACCCACGTTAGCAATTACTGTTTGCTGCACCCACTCTAGCAATCACTGTTTGCTACACCCACACCCATGCTAGCAATCACTGCTTGCTACATCCACGCCCATGCTACCAATTACTGCTTGCTGCACCCACGCCCATGATAGCAATCACTGCTAGCAACGCCCACGCCAGCAATTACTGTTTGCTGCACCCACACCCATGATAGCAATTACTGCTTGCTACACCCACGCCCACGCTAGCAATTACTGCTTGCTACACCCACGCCCACGCTAGCAATTACTGCTTGCTACACCCACGCCCACACTAGCAATTACTGTTTGATGCACCCACACCCATGATAGCAATTACTGCTTGCTACACCCACGCCCACGCTAGCAATTACTGCTTGCTACACCCACGCCCACGCCAGCAATTACTGCTTGCTACACCCACGCCCACGCTAGCAATTACTGCTTGCTACACCCGCACTAGCAATCATTGCTTGCTGCACCCAAACCCACGCCCACGCTAGCGATCTCTTTACTGCCCCCACGCTTGCAATCACTGCTTGCTACACCCACGCCCATGCTCGCAATCACTGCTTGTTGCACCCAGGCCCATGCTTACAATCACTGCTTGCTACACCCACGCTCACGCTAACAATCACTGCTTGCTACGCTCACATTAGCAATCACCACTTTCTGCACTCACACCCACGCTAGCAATCACTGCTTGTTGCACCCACACCCACGCCCATGCTAGCAATCACTGCTTGCTTCACCCAAACCCACGCCAGCGATCGTTTGTTGCTACATCCACACCCTTGTCAACACTCAATTCTTGTCGCACACACGCCTATCCCGGCAATCTCTTCCTGTTGCTTGCACACCCACGCCATTTTTCGCTTCTTGAAGTACCGACGCCAACGGTCTCGACGTAACCCTAGGACCGACACTACTGTGTACCTTCACACAAGCATACCTGGCTAGGTTTAACTGTATTTCTATATCCCGTCCGTATCTGTAACCTGTATCAACGCATAACACACTAAGTGTAACTGTACTGCTGTGTTCTTGTTATCTAGTGTGTACCCTACGTACCATAAATATTTGTACGAACGCGTACTGAGTTAGTAAATACGTGTAGCAGCAAGTAGGCATGATAGCATACACACCCATGTATAGCGAACAGTCAACAGTGTTGTGGAGACGTGCCTTCACGTACCTGCAGATGCTAGACCGTGATTGTCCAAGTGTCACTACAGACAGTAACCAGTCATTGTTTATCATAATGTTCAATTGTTCAGCATTGATCAAATGTTTTGTTTCATCTACAGTCTATGCTAAAAGTAATTTTTTGTTTTTTACAAATCCCAAGCTTTTAATCTGGTGGAGATAGGGTAATCTGAATTGCATTAATCAATCGTAATTACCTGAATTAACGGTTCTAACCCCGCCCGTAGTATGGTTTGTTTCTAATCGTGTCATTACTATTTCGTGAGTCGAGTTACCTGAATTATCTTGTTGCAACATATATTGCAAAAATAAAGGCTAATTCATTTGAATTTTTTTTCAACAATAGCCAAACACGGGAACTAATAATTCACAACACTTATCAAACTAGATGTATTTTAGACGTTGTGCGAACTGAGATATGTATCTGTACACTGCGTAACCCCAAGCTCTTGTACGTAAATGCACGCGAAGAGATTATTAGAGAGTGCAGCATAAGTTTGTGATGCAGTTCAATATCAGCGCTGAAGATCTGAAGTGAACCAGAGTTGATATACACAAAATTATCACAGGACAGAGAACCTTCACGCCACACATAACTGCGAGAAAAACACCTCAGTTACTGGGAACGCTTGAAGTTCCTCAACCTGTACTCCCTAGAGCGCAGGCGGGAGAGATACATGATTATATTCACTTGGAAAATCCTAGAGAGATTAGTACCAAACTTGCACACGAAAATTACTCCCTATGAAAGAAAGAAACTCGACAGACGATGTAACATTCCCCCATTGAAAAGCAAGGGGTGCCACTAGCATGATCAGAGTAAGTGTCAGGGGCCCAAAACTGTTCAACTGCCTCCCAGCATACATAAGAAGGATTACCAATAGACCCCTGACTGTCTTCAAAAAGGCACTGGACAGGCACCTAAAGTCAGTACCTGACCAGAGCCGGGCTATGGTTCGTACGTTCGGTTGCGTGCGGCCAACAATAACAATCTGGTTGATCAGGTTGATCACCCACAAAACCCTCTCCAGGTATCCAGGACACTAAAATCACAATTTCCCCAATAAAAATGGCAAATAACATAATTCACCAACAGTGAAGCTAAACTGAGGAGTCAGTCTGGTGTTACTTCAGAGATAACAGTATCCTGGAAAACAACAACACAGTATACTGAAGCTGCTCCGAATTACAGTGGACCCCCGCTTAACGATCACCTCCGAATGCGACCAATTATGTAAGTGTATTTATGTAAGTGCGTTTGTACGTGTATGTTTAGGGGTCTGAAATGGACTAATCTACTTCACAATATTCCTTATGGGAACAAATTCGGTCAGTACTGGCACCTGAACATACTTCTGGAGTGAAAAAATATCGTTAACCGGGGGTCCACTCTACCGAGTTATTAATGTTGTCGGGTGAAAGTAATTTGCATGAGGCACTTAGAAATTATTCCGTGAAAAATCAGAATTTCAATATATATGTATATTTTTTTATTTTTGTAAGACAAGGCAAACTGGGACCAACACAGACCAAAATTAATCCAAACTTTCTCTATGTGAGATTTCCCATTTTCAGGACTTAAGTAATTAAATAACTTATATTAAAGTAATTAATTAAAGCAATTAATAAGTTTTATATAAGTATTTAAAGTAATTAAATAAAATTTATTAGATACATTAAGTAATTTATCCTTGGATAGCCCAACAAACTCGAAGTCTGGAATTTATATCTGAAGAAAACACATCAGCACTAAGTTTCAAGCCTACCAGAAAGATCATTCTTCAGTTATTGTACAGAATCCTACATAAACTACCAATAAACCCATGGCTGCCCCCATGACGGAGCTGGACAGATACCTGAAGTCAGTACCCTATCAGCCGGGCTGTGGTACGTACACTGGACTACGTGCAGCCAGCAGTAACAGCCTGGTTGATCCGGCCCTGATCCACCGGGAGGCCTGGTCGTGGACCGGGTCAAGAGGGCCTTGATCCCCGGAATATCCTCCAGGTAGACTCCAGGTAGTCATTAAAAATTAATGAATACTGCGCTAAAACAGTAGGGGTCATATAGCGCTTGTGGGATGGAAGGCATTCTGATCCAGTACAAGAACTGGGAGGATGAGTACAATTCCTTAGATCAGGACTCCCTCAATAGGGAAATAATTCATTATATAAACTGTGACCAACACTCTCCACTAACAACAAGAATCATCTACGATGATACACCAGCGTTGAAATTATGAAGGGAGTTACAGGAAGGCTTTCTCCAGTTATTACTTAGTTACAGGAAGGCTTTCTCCAGTTATTACTTAGTTACAGGAAGGCTTTCTCCAGTTATTACTTAGTTACAGGAAGGCTTTCTCCAGTTATTACTTAGTTACAGGAAGGCTTTCTCCAGTTATTACTTAGTTACAGGAAGGCTTTCTCCAGTTATTACTTAGTTACAGGAAGGCTTTCTCCAGTTATTACTTAGTTACAGGAAGGCTTTCTCCAGTTATTACTTAGTTACAGGAAGGCTTTCTCCAGTTATTAGTTACAGGAAGGCTTTCTCCAGTTATTACTTAGTTACAGGAAGGCTTTCTCCAGTTATTACTTAGTTACAGGAAGGTTTTTTCCAGTTATTACTTAGTTACAGGAAGTTTTTTTCCAGTTATTACTTAGTTACAGGAAGTTTTTTTTCCAGTTATTACTTAGTTACAGGAAGGTTTTTTCCAGTTATTACTTAGTTACAGGAAGGTTTTTTCCAGTTATTACTTAGTTACAGGAAGGTTTTTTCCAGTTATTACTTAGTTACAGGAAGGTTTTTTCCAGTTATTACTTAGTTACAGGAAGTTTTTTTCCAGTTATTACTTAGTTACAGGAAGTTTTTTTCCAGTTATTACTTAGTTACAGGAAGGTTTTTTCCAGTTATTACTTAGTTACAGGAAGGTTTTTTCCAGTTATTACTTAGTTACAGGAAGGTTTTTTCCAGTTATAACTCAGACACAAAATCTGGGAAAGATCTTTGTATTATTGTCCACAACAAACAAACAAACACACAAACACAACAAACACACAAACACACACTCGTGCAAGTAGTGTTCGCCCTGGATACCAAACCTGTAGCCCAAGATTAGTACAAAAACACCTTCAGTAAACGCACTAGCGTTTAGGGTTTGAAGCCGATCAGAAGAGGCATTCTCTAGTTGCTAAACTGGCAAAGGGAAATTTACACAGCTCAAAATGAACGACAATCTTTCTTTAAATAAAGCTCACCAGCAGTGAAAGTTTAAAGCTGATCGGGAAAGGCATTCTCTTGTAAATGATCTGACTACAATGATTCAATTTTTTTTTTAACAATTTCGGTAAAATTTCAAATTTGCGCCAGAGCCTGACCAGTGAAGGATCATCCTGCTCGTAGAACCCACCCTCAATAATACGTATTATGAAATCGATCAAAAGAAACATCCTTTACTTACTGAATGTAAACAAATACCATTAATGTTTCACATTAAATTGGCAAACTGGGACTCATGTCACTATAACAGCGTGAACCAAACTTTCAGGACACCACTACTACCAGCCACAAACACTTAACATTTGTTTAACATCTCTCTCTCTTCTTCCTTCACACACCTCTCATCTAAGAGAACACAAACACTATCACCCACTTTTCACATTCAACTCATATTCTAATCTACATAATTCTTGAGTTTCAACACTTATATTCCCTCGTCTGGATACATCTCAGTTACTCCTCCCTAATGAATTTCTCTCACCCTTTTACCATAGTTTCACATGGTGATAAGACATCCAGTCTCTTTTCATTAATAACATTAGCAATTAATTTTTTTCACCTATACTACACAAACGCACATTCACACATCCCAACTTTCTACTTACAGTAATTCAAAAAAGAGAAAATGTTACTAACCCGTGATATTTTACCGCCATTCATGACACGCATCGCTTATGGAGGAAACATTCTTCTCCGTTTTCTATGAAGCTGGAAGGACAAGGACAAAAACTTTTTTTTTTTTTTTTTTTTTTTTTTACACAGGGTTTGACAAGGTTAAGGATCCCTAGCTTTATTGACAGCTATATTACAGGTTAAGGATTCCTAACTTTATTGGCAAGCTAAGAGCTGTTACCTACATCAGCTCATTTGAAAGCATTTTTATTGTTATGAGACATACAAGTAGGAAACAGGATGAAGTTGGAGCCATCTGTGGGCCAGCATTTTCATTTGATCAACTGACTTTATCTCGTTGACATCATTATGCTGTACGAATGTGTTCCATACTCTTGATATATTAAAATTTAACACAGAAGAACGAGTATACACATTCATGTACACGCACAGTTGCATGTACATTATGCGCTGCACGTGCATTATGTGATGAGTGTAAGTAGCAGTAGTAGCAGCAGCAAGAAGTACCTGTCATCTTACCTGTTTAAGAGAGAGAGAAAAACACCAGAGTGCAAAACAGTTAAATAACAGGTTTCAGTTTAATAATAATCTGGTAGGAGGGTAATACCTCCCTGGGTGACATGACTGTAATACCTCCCTGGGTGACATGACTGTAATACCTCCCTGGGTGACATGACTGTAATACCTCCCTGGGTGACATGACTGTAATACCTCCCTGGGTGACATGACTGTAATACCTCCCTGGGTGACATGACTGTAATACCTCCCTGGGTGACATGACTGTAATACCTCCCTGGGTGACATGACTGTAATACCTCCCTGGGTGACATGACTGTAATACCTCCCTGGGTGACATGACTGTAATACCTCCCTGGGTGACATGACTGTAATACCTCCCTGGGTGACATGACTGTAATACCTCCCTGGGTGACATGACTGTAATACCTCCCTGGGTGACATGACTGTAATACCTCCCTGGGCGACATGACTGTAATACCTCCCTGGGTGACATGAATGTAATACCTCCCTGGGTGACATGACTGTAATACCTCCCTGGGTGACATGACTGTAATACCTCCCTGGGTGACATGACTGTAATACCTCCCTGGGTGACATGACTGTAATACCTCCCTGGGCGACATGACTGTAATACCTCCCTGGGTGACATGACTGTAATACCTCCCTGGGTGACATGACTGTAATACCTCCCTGGGTGACATGACTGTAATACCTCCCTGGGCGACATGACTGTAATACCTCCCTGGGTGACATGACTGTAATACCTCCCTGGGTGACATGACTGTAATACCTCCCTGGGTGACATGACTGTAATACCTCCCTGGGTGACATGACTGTAATACCTCCCTGGGTGACATGACTGTAATACCTCCCTGGGTGACATGACTGTAATACCTCCCTGGGTGACATGACTGTAATACCTCCCTGGGTGACATGGCTGTAATACCTCCCTGGGCGACATGACTGTAATACCTCCCTGGGTGACATGACTGTAATACCTCCCTGGGTGACATGACTGTAATACCTCCCTGGGTGACATGACTGTAATACCTCCCTGGGTGACATGACTGTAATACCTCCCTGGGTGACATGACTGTAATACCTCCCTGGGTGACATGACTGTAATACCTCCCTGGGCGACATGACTGTAATACCTCCCTGGGTGACATGACTGTAATACCTCCCTGGGTGACATGACTGTAATACCTCCCTGGGTGACATGACTGTAATACCTCCCTGGGTGACATGACTGTAATACCTCCCTGGGTGACATGACTGTAATACCTCCCTGGGTGACATGACTGTAATACCTCCCTGGGTGACATGACTGTAATACCTCCCTGGGTGACATGGCTGTAATACCTCCCTGGGCGACATGACTGTAATACCTCCCTGGGTGACATGACTGTAATACCTCCCTGGGTGACATGACTGTAATACCTCCCTGGGTGACATGACTGTAATACCTCCCTGGGTGACATGACTGTAATACCTCCCTGGGTGACATGACTGTAATACCTCCCTGGGTGACATGACTGTAATACCTCCCTGGGTGACATGACTGTAATACCTCCCTGGGTGACATGACTGTATTACCTCCCTGGGTGACATGACTGTAATACCTCCCTGGGTGACATGACTGTATTACCTCCCTGGGTGACATGACTGTAATACCTCCCTGGGTGACATGACTGTAATACCTCCCTGGGTGACATGACTGTAATACCTCCCTGGGTGACATGACTGTAATACCTCCCTGGGTGACATGACTGTAATACCTCCCTGGGTGACATGACTGTAATACCTCCCTGGGTGACATGACTGTATTACCTCCCTGGGTGACATGACTGTAATACCTCCCTGGGTGACATGACTGTAATACCTCCCTGGGTGACATGACTGCAATACCTCCCTGGGTGACATGACTGTAATACCTCCCTGGGCGACATGACTGTAATACCTCCCTGGGTGACATGACTGTAATACCTCCCTGGGCGACATGACTAATACCTCCCTGTTCAACAGCCTCCCATCAAGCATTAGGGGAATTACCAATAACCCCCTGGCTGCCTTCAAGAGAGAGCTGGACAGATACCTAAAGTCAGTGCCGGATCAGCCGGGCTGTGGCTGGTACGTTGGACTGCGTGCGGCCAGCAGTAACAGCCTAGTTGATCAGGCCCTGATCCATCGGGAGGCCTGGTCATGGACCGGGCAGTAACAGCCTAGTTGATCAGGCCCTGATCCATCGGGAGGCCTGGTCATGGACCGGGCAGTAACAGCCTAGTTGATCAGGCCCTGATCCATCGGGAGGCCTGGTCATGGACCGGGCCGCGGGGGCGTTGATCCCCGGAAAAAACTCCAGGTAAGGTGAACACCTTCAGGGCTGGGCGACATGACTGTAATACCTCCCTGGGCGACATGACTGTAATACCTCCCTGGGCGACATGACTGCAATACCTCCCTGGGCGACATGACTGTAATACCTCCCTGGGTGAAATGACTGTAATACCTCCCTGGGTGAAATGACTGTAATACCTCCCTGGGCGACATGACTGTGATACCTCCCTGGGTGACATGACTGTAATACCTCCCTGGGTGACATAACTGTAATACCTCCCTGGGTGACATGACTGTAATACCTCCCTGGGTGACATGACTGTAATACCTCCCTGGGCGACATGACTGTAATACCTCCCTGGGTGACATGACTGTAATACCTCCCTGGGTGACATGACTGTAATACCTCCCTGGGTGACATGACTGTAATACCTCCCTGGGTGACATGACTGTAATACCTCCCTGGGTGACATGACTGTAATACCTCCCTGGGTGACATGACTGTAATACCTCCCTGGGTGACATGACTGTAATACCTCCCTGGGTGACATAACTGTAATACCTCCCTGGGTGACATGACTGTAATACCTCCCTGGGTGACATGACTGTAATACCTCCCTGGGTGACATGACTGTAATACCTCCCTGGGTGACATGATTGTAATACCTCCCTGGGTGACATGATTGTAATACCTCCCTGAGAGACATGACTGTAATACATCCCTGGGTGACATGACTGTAATACCTCCCTGGGTGACATGACTGTAATACCTCCCTGGGTGACATGACTGTAATACCTCCCTGGGTGACATGACTGTAATACCTCCCTGGGTGACATGACTGTAATACCTCCCTGGGTGACATGATTGTAATACCTCCCTGGGTGACATGACTGTAATACCTCCCTGGGTGACATGACTGTAATACCTCCCTGGGTGACATGACTGTAATACCTCCCTGGGTGACATGATTGTAATACCTCCCTGAGAGACATGACTGTAATACATCCCTGGGTGACATGACTGTAATACCTCCCTGGGTGACATGACTGTAATACCTCCCTGGGTGACATGATTGTAATACCTCCCTGAGAGACATGACTGTAATACATCCCTGGGTGACATGACTGTAATACCTCCCTGAGAGACATGACTGTAATACCTCCCTGAGAGACATGACTGTAATACATCCCTGGGTGACATGACTGTAATATAAGACCCAAAGACTCGCATGTTGTGAAGATATTCCATAATTAATCACAACATTCCGCTGGCCATTCGTTCTCAATGTGCATTTGGTTATATACATACACGAGAATGTATATAAGATCCAACACAAGACCCCACACAATTACACAAGACCTGGAACAGCTATACTAGATCCCAAATAATCACACAAAACCCAACACAATCAAGACCCCACACAATAACAAAAGACCCCTCACCATCGCTCAAGATGCCACATAACTACAGACGACCCCAACACAACCACGCAATCATACAAGACCCACAAAATCATACAAACCCCATACAACCATAAAAAGATCTCATACAACCATAGAAGTATCCTAATAACCACATAAGACCCCACACGCATTCAAAACCTCACAAAACCACACAAGAGCCTACACAATCACATTAGGCCTGCACAATCACATTAGGCCTACACAATCACACAAGAGCTCATAATCACACAATTACACAAGACCAAACACAGTTACACAAGATCCCACAAAGACCCACACGAAAAACCTACTCAACACCACATATAGGATCAGCGTAAAATACACTCCACACCACTTAGAGGTGCACGCTGTGTAATTGCAAAAAACAGTGAAATACCCAAAGCCATGTTAAACTGAGTTGTAAAGTTTAAACATTTCCATTAACTTGTTAATTATGCTCCTTAACACCCTCTCAAAGTCTTTTATGAGGTGTGATGTTAATGATGCTGGTCACTATTTTTTTTTTTATCATCGCCCCGCTGTCTTTGTCAAGCCAAGCCTGACAAAGACAGCGGCGCTATTAACGCTACTAACGGGTAGAGGATCCAGTCTACAGAATATGATTACGCACACACACACACACACACACACACATATATATATATATATATATTATATATATTATATATATATATATTATATATATATATATATATATTATATTATATATATATATATATATATATATATATATATATATATATATATATATATTATATATTTATATATATATATATATATATATATATATATATATATATATATGCAAAACAACCACTCTGAAAGAATAGAGAAATTCCAAGCGCTTTCGTGACTACTCACATTATCAAGGAACTATGAAAGTAAAGCATCCAAGGAAGCTATATAAGGGGTCTGGTCGGCACCTCACTATCAGATCCCACAACGGTTTAAACACGTGACGCGCGGCGAGCCAACTTGGAAAGGTCCTTGGCACAACTCACCCCACAAACTATTCTACCAAGAAATAAGAAATTTTAAAGATTATTTGTCCAGTGTATTATTAAATTCTTCCCAAATTCTATTAATTATAAATGGATCTAATTTATATAAACCAAAGGAAATATTCATATTATTGTCAAAACTGCTTTTTATGAAACAAGATTCTGAAATCACTGTTTACTGTGATCTTATTGCATATATATATATATATATATATAATATATATATATATATATATATATATATGCATAGTTCCTTTGTATAAAGGCAAAGGGGATAAAAGAGAGTGCAAAAATTATAGGGGGATAAGTCTGCTGAGTATACCTGGTAAAGTGTATGGTAGAGTTATTATTGAAGAATTCAGAGTAAGACGGAGAATAGGATAGCAGATGAACAAGGAGGCTTTAGGAAAGGTAGGGGGTGTGTGGACCAGGTGTTTACAGTGAAACATATAAGTGAACAGTATTTAGATAAGGCTAAAGAGGTCTTTGTGGCATTTATGGATTTGGAAAAGGCGAATGACAGGGTGGATAGGGGGGCAATGTGGCAGATGTTGCAAGTGTATGGTGTAGGAGGTAGGTTACTGAAAGCAGTGTGAAGAGTTTTTACGAGGATAGTGAGGCTCAAGTTAGAGTATGTAGGAAGGGGGAAAATTTTTTTCCCCAGTAAAAGTAGGCCTTAGACAAGGATGGGGTGATGTCACCGTGGTTTTTTAAATATATTTATAGATGGGGTGTAAGAAAAGTAAATGCGAGGGTCTTGGAAAGAGGCGTGGAGTTAAAAGATAAAGAATCACACACAAAGTGGGAGTTGTCACAGCTGCTCTTTGCTGATGACACTGTGCTCTTGGGGATTCTGAAGAGAAGTTGCAGAGATTGGTGGATGAATTTGGTTTTGGGTGTGCAAAAGAAGAAAATTAAAGGTGAATACAGGAAAGAGTAAGGTTATGAGGATAACAAAAAGATTAGGGGGATGAAGATTGAATATCAAATTGGAGGGGATGGAGTATGGAGGAGGTGAATGTATTCAGATATTTGGGAGTGGACGTGTCAGGGATGGGTCTTGAAAGATGAGGTGAATCATAGAATTGATGAGGGGAAAAGAGTGAGTGGTGGCACTTAGGAGTCTGTGGAGACAAAGAACTTTGTCCTTGGAGGCAAAGGGGGGAAATATATGGAGGTATAGTTTTACCAACGCTCTTTTTATGGGTGTGAGGCATGGGTGATGAATGTTGCAGCGAGGAGAAGGCTGGAGGCAGTGGAGATGTCATTGTCTGAGGGCAATGTGTGGTGTGGATATAATGCAGAGAATTCGTAGTTTGGAAGTTAGGAGGAGGTGCGGGATTACCAAAACTGTTGTCCAGAGGGTGGGGAAGGGTTGTTGAGGTGGTTCGGACAGTAGAGAAAATGGAGCGAAACAGAATGACTTCAAGAGTGTATCAGTCTGTAGTGGAAGGAAGGCGGGGTAGGGGTCGGCCTAGGAAAGGTTGGAGAGAGGGGGTAAAGGAGGTTTTTTTGTGCGAGGGGCTTGGACTTCCAGCAGGCATGCGTGAGCGTGTTTGATAGGAGTGAATGGAGACAAAGGGTTTTTTAAATACTTGACGTGCTGTTGGAGTGTGAGCAAAGTAACATTTATGAAGGGGTTCAGGGAAACCGGCGGCCGGACTTGAGTCCTGGAGATGGGAAGTACAGTGCCTGCACTCTAAAGGGGGGTGTTAATGTTGCAGTTTAAAAAACTGTAGTGTAAAGCACCCTTCTGGCCCAAGACAGTTGATGGAGTGAATGATGGTGAAAGTTTTTCTTTTTCGGGCCACCTGCCTTGGTGGGAATCGGCAGTGTGATAATATATATATATATATATATATATATATATAAAATATATTATATAATATATATATATTTAATATATATTATATATATTTTGCAATGTGCATATTAATTAATGCAACCACGGGAAACAAGTGAAATTATGCAGTCAACAAACTGCGGCATGGCCGGGGATCAAACACGTGCTACCTTGGCTCGCCTCGCGAGAAACAGGTCAACATTCACTACACCACTGGACCAAACAATCCTATAAACATCATGAACCCAGCGAACTAGGTTTGCTTCATGGTGCGAGGACATAGGTGGCCGTGGTAAGCCGAGACCTAATATTCATTCTACTCCCGTTTGGATACCAGCCTTCACTAGTGGTCTATATATTAATGCAACGAAGAAACAAGTGATATTGATGCAATTTACAAACTGCTTCATGACAGTGAATTGTAGTTTCTTAATTGCATCAATACCACTTGTTTCGTGGTTACATTAATATGCAGTCAACTCGTGAAGGCTGGTACTCAAACGGGAGTAGAATGAAAATTAGATCTGAGCTTACCACGGCCAGGTATGTCCTCCCATCATGAAGCCAGCCTAGTCGCTGGGCGAACTAGGCTTGCTGTATATTTCAATGCACCTCGGAGAAACAAGCGGCAGTACATATAAAGAAATATCCCAGTCAGCAGGATTCTAATTCAGTCTGGTTGCTGTCCACGAGTGTGGCTTGACTTCCAACATGACGCTTTCGACCACTCAGCTACAGATGCCTCGAAATGCTTGGTAGCCTGTTTATAAGTCACATTCCTAGTCCCGGGCACATCAGAGCCTAAGTTACGATATCCAGGTTTTTCTTTCTCCTGGGATGTTTGACCATGTACCTTATACCACTTTCCCACAACTCACCACAACACACCCTCACCCAGAACTAATTTCAACACACCTCACCAAACACAACCCCCACAATAAAACCCCCTATAACACACCCTCACTACATTTATCCAACACACTTCATCACAATCATAAACATACCCTCACCACACCACAACTTCACTACAACTCATCACAACACACTCACAACTCACTACAACATACCCTCACCACAACTCACTACAACACACCATCATCCCAACACACACTCCCCACAACCCACCACAACACACCCTCACTACAACTCACTATAATACACTCACCAAAACTCACTACAATAATTGTGAGTGAGCTCGGATGCCTAAATGAGACAGCATAAGTGTGGTGTGGGCTGAGCTGGGTAGGCCTATAGGTGGCAGCACCAGCATGGTATGAAATATGAACCCAGCTGGGCATACATCACTTGGCCACCTACCCATGGTCAACCTCGACCTCGACTGAAAAAAAAACTCGGTCTCTCTATCAGGAACAGGGCACAGAACAGAATAAAAACATATATATATACATGCTGACATGGGCAAAAAAAAAAAACTTTCTACAGGGAGGGAAGAAAAAAAAAGGGGGAGGTGCTAAACGTCGTGGTCCAAGGTAGTGAGCCCCGGCGGACGTCATTGCACGCCATCCTGCATCTGGACAGATACTGCAACACAGGAGACATTGCTGTGGCTGAGCTGTAATGTAATAGGGTATGGTCTCCTTTGGAACGGTCAAGCATCTCATCGTGGAGTAGTCAGTGCAGGGTTTACTCAACCTGGGGCACAACCTGCTGGTGCCTTCGAGTGAGGTGTCGTCAGTACTCTGAACTGGGCTGGGCTTCTTCTGGCAAGCAACTCAGGAGGACATTTCTCGACTGGTACTGTTGCTGGGACTGTCACTGCTGGTGAGAGTGGAGTGAGTCATGGCAGGGACGACTCAGGTGATACATCTGAGAGCCATAGCAGCACACACCGTAATTAGAGTGAGCAGGATAGCAGTTAGAGTGCAGGCTGCTCAATGAAGCTGTGACAAGAGTCAGACAGTCGCCTGCCGAAAGGGCTACTGCAGCTTGACAATGTCATCCTCTCAACAGAGTTCGAGTCATAGCAGAGGTCAGTCTAAGCATCCTCAGACTGGTTTTCTACACATATCTGCACTCAAACGAGTCTCAACGGGGAGTCGTAGTAGGTACGACTCGGGCATGGCATCTACAAGCGGCAATCATAACAGCTTTCTGTACATTGGGGCTCAAACGCTCATAAACTGTGCCCTGACTAGTGTCAAGTAAAGGGTTGTACGCATGATATGAACATGGGGGTGCTCCCAAAGGGTTTGGGTCGGGCCATACTGTGGTTACACAACATTTGGGCTCAGAAAACCCCTTGGGAAAAAAACACAGAAAATGACACGCATGCAATGTGGTTTGATAGCTTGCATAGCGAAGTGCTTTTGTTTCAAAAATCGAACTGAGGCATTCACCTAATGTGTGAGAACATAGTAAGGAACATGAGAGGAATTAAAGGTGACACTAATTTCTCACCCTTGACAATACAGTGGACCCGGTTAACGATATTTTTTCACTCCAGAGTATGTTCAGGTGCCGTAGACCCAAAATTTTTTCCCATAAGGAATATTGTGAAATAGTTAGTCCATTTCAGACCCCCAAAATACCGTACAACCGCACTTTCATAAAATACACCATAATTGGCGATTTGGAGGTGCGTTTTTGCGGGGGGGCCCTGTACTGCAACAAATTTCTCACTGTGAAATATAACAATGTCGATGTACCAAAGTGGTGAGTCAGTTGTGATTTTCATGGGATGTTGGGGGAGGAATCGAGGTGAGTCAGGGCAGATTGTCAGGGGATTTTCGCGATGTGAGTTGGGTGCGCGAGTAATGTGTGTCAAAGGTGGAGGTGGTCGGGAGACGCCTGGGGTGACGCTGCAAGGTAACGGACCTTCAGCAGCAACAGCCTGGCTGACCAGGCAAGTACCAGGCAAGCCTGTCCAATGGCCGGGCTTCAAGGCAAGAGGACTCTCGAACTCATCAATGGTATATCAAAGGTAAAGGCAACACACCCTCACCACAACTCACCACATACACCCTCACCATAACTCACCACACTACACCCTCACCATAACTCACCACACTACACCCTCACAATAACTCACTACTTCACACCCTCACCATAAACTCACCACTACACCCTCACAATAACTCACTACTTCACACCCTCACATAACTCACCACACTACACCCTCACAATAACTCACTACTTCACACCCTCACCATAACTCACCACACTACACCCTCACAATAACTCACTACTTCACACCCTCACCATAACTCACCACTACACCCTCACCATAACTCACCACACTACACCCTCACAATAACTCACTACTTCACACCCTCACCATAACTCACACACTACACCCTCACAATAACTCACTACTTCACACCCTCACCATAACTCACCACACTACACCCTCACAATAACTCACTACTTCAACCCTCACCATAACTCACCACACTACACCCTCACAATAACTCACTACTTCACACCCTCACCATAACTCACCACACTATACCCTCACAAAAACTCACTACCTCACACCCTCACCACAACTCACCACACTACACCCTCACCATAACTCACTACCTCACACCCTCACCACAAACTCACCGCACTACACCCTCACCACAACTCACCACACTACACCCTCACCATAACTCACTACCTCACACCCTCACCACAACTCACCGCACTACACCCTCACCATAACTCACCACACTATACCCTACAATAACTCACTACTTCACACCCTCACCATAACTCACCACACTATACCTCACAATAACTCACTACCTCACACCCTCACCACAACTCACCACACTACACCCTCACCATAAACTCACTACTTCACACCCTCACCATAACTCACCACACTATACCCTCACAATAACTCACTACTTCACACCCTCACCACAACTCACCACACTACACCCTCACAATAACTCACTACCTCACACCCTCACCACAACTCACCGCCAGTCTTGGAGTAATTACATTATTCTCTGTGACATACAATTACTTTCAATTATTCTTCCAAATTTTCAATTCCAGTCACAAATAGTTGATCAGAAAAACAACAAATTACAATTACAATTATTTGATATTTTCCATTAAATCATATTTCAAATTTTGTTGAAGTTAAAATCACTGTTAAAAGTTGAAAATAATAACCAGTCATATTACTTGACATTCTGAATTAATACGTAAGTACTTACACAGTGATATACCTTTGAAGAGTTTCGAGAGCTTCACTACTCTCTGAGCCCTGTCATGGGCCAGGCTTGTCTGGTGCTTGCCTGGTCAACCGGGCTGTTGCTGCTGGAGGCCCACCTCCCCACATATCCATCACAGCCTGGTTGATCTGGCACCTGGTGAAGATACTTGTCTAGTTTCCTCTTGAAGGCTTCTACACTTGTTCCAGCAGTGTTTCTGATATCTTCTGGTAAGATGTTGAATAGTCTGGGACCCCGGATGTTGATACAGTGTTCCCTTATTGTCCCCACCGCACTCCTGCTCCTCACTGGGTTTATTTTACACTTCCTCCCATATCTCTCACTCTAATATGTTGTTATGGCAGTGTTCAGATTTGGGACCAGGCCCTCGAGTATTTTCCAGGTATATATTATCATGTACCTCTCTCTCCTCCGCTCCAATGAATACATGTTCAACATGTTCCCAGTAGTTTAGGTGGTTTACTGGCTCAATGTGAGCCGTAAACGATCTCTGTATTTGTTCCACCTCTAATATTTCTCCTGCCCTGAACGGGGCCGTCAGCACTGAACAATATTCTAAGTGAGGGAGCACTAGTGTCACCATCGGCATTGTTTCCCTTGTTTTGAAAGTTCTCAATACCCACCCTGTCATCTTCCTGGCTGTCGTGATCCTTGTCTTGTTATGGTCTTTAAAAGAAAGGTCCGCTGACATAATTATTCCCAGGTCTTTTACGTGTTCCTTACGTTCTATTTGGTGACTCTCTTGAGTTTTGTATATAGTGTTCCTTTTGAGTTCTTCATTCTTTCCTTACCTAAGCAGCTGGAACTGATGACCACTGAACGTCATGTTGTTCTCCACTGCCCACTGGAAAACCCTGTTTATGTCTTCCTGTGACAGCTGTGACAGGCATGATCGTCCTGCTCTAAAACCATGCTGGTTCGGGTTATGCTGGTTGTGCTGGTCCCTGAAATTTGTAATCTGCCGTCTCATCACTCTTTCCAAGATTTTTATGATGTGAGAAGTTAGGGCTACTGGTCTGTAATTTTTAGCTTGCGCTCTACTACCTCCTTTATGCAAAGGAGTTATGTCTGCACTCTTTAAGGCCTCCAGTATTTCGCCTAGATCTAAGCTCTTTCTCCAAAGAATACTGAGGGCTCGTGTTAGTGGTACTTTGCACTTTTTTATAAATAGAGCATTCCATGAATCTGGTCCAGGTGGGTGGGCATGTTGTCTATTTCTTTTTCGAAATCTATGGAACTTGTACTAATGTCCGTTAGTTGGTCGTCGCGGCTTTCTGTTGGAGTGAAAAATGTTTCTGCATTTTCTACCTTGCTGTCATGTAGTGAGTTGCTGAATACCGACTCATACAGTTAGTTCTTTTAGGATTTCACTCATATCCTGTTCATCGTCAGTATACGAATCTACTCTCAGTAGTGGACCAATTCTGCAGGGAGTTCTTAGCTTGGATTTTGCATAGGAATAAATATATTTTGGGTTTCTTGAAATATCCTGTATGGTCCTTTGTTCCCTTTGTACTTCTGTTAGGTATGACATCCTAAGTTTTTGCTCTAATTCAGTGATCTCTCGGCTAAGTTTATCTTTCCTTTGTTGCAGCATATTTGTGTTTTTAGCAGTTCAGTAACCCGTTGTCTTCTACTGTACCATCTCTTACGCTCTCTCTCTCTCTATCTGATCTTTTTCTGGGTTTTCTCAAAGGAACGTGCTTCGTACATACCTTGTATGCTTCTATATTCAGCTTCTCTAGGCACTGGTGGGAATTTAGGTCGCTCATGTCTGATTCCCAGGATATGTCTGATTGTTGTGATGAATGGTTTGAAAAACCGACAAGTTGAAGATTGAGACACTTATGCAGCATATGGGAATCTTTATTCAGGAAACGTTTCGCCACACAGTGGCTTCATCAGTCCAATACAAAGAGGAAGGCGTAAGGAGAGGAGGAGAATGAGGTAATCAGTCCCTCAACCTGGAGTCGATGTGTTCAGTCCATCAATCTTGTAGAATGTACAGCATAGGGCCGTAGACGTGGCTTATATACTGTAGAGATGTGAGGTGAAGCAGGCGGAGGCGGGGTCATAGTGGTACCATCCACTAGTCGAAGTAGGTCTTTGTCCAAAGGTTGAACAATTTGTTGAAGAATTCTTTGTAACAAAAATCCCATGATGCTGCAGTGTCTGACAGTTGTGATGAATGGTTTGAAAACCGACAAGTTGAAGATTGAGACACTTATGCAGCATATGGGAATCTTTATTCAGGAAACGTTTCGCCACACAGTGGCTTCATCAGTCCAATACAAAGAGGAAGGCGTAAGGGAGGGAGGAGAATGAGGTAATCAGTCCCTCAACCTGGAGTCGATGTGTTCAGTCCGTCAATCTTGTAGAATGTACAGCATAGGGCCGTAGACGTGGCTTATATACTGTAGAGATGTGAGGTGAAGCAGGCGGAGGCGGGGTCATAGTGGTACCATCCACTAGTCGTAGTAGGTCTTTGTCCAAAGGTTGAACAAGTGTTGAAGAATTCTTTGTAACAAGATCCCATGATGCTGCAGTGTCTGACAGTTGTGATGAATGGTTTGAAAAACCGACAAGTTGAAGATTGAGACACTTATGCAGCATATGGGAATCTTTATTCAGGAAACGTTTCGCCACACAGTGGCTTCATCAGTCCAATACAAAGAGGAAGGCGTAAGGAGAGGAGGAGAATGAGGTAATCAGTCCCTCAACCTGGAGTCGATGTGTTCAGTCCATCAATCTTGTAGAATGTACAGCATAGGGCCGTAGACGTGGCTTATATACTGTAGAGATGTGAGGTGAAGCAGGCGGAGGCGGGGTCATAGTGGTACCATCCACTAGTCGAAGTAGGTCTTTGTCCAAAGGTTGAACAAGTGTTGAAGAATTCTTTGTAACAAGATCCCATGATGCTGCAGTGTCTGACAGTTGTGATGAATGGTTTGAAAAACCGACAAGTTGAAGATTGAGACACTTATGCAGCATATGGGAATCTTTATTCAGGAAACGTTTCGCCACACAGTGGCTTCATCAGTCCAATACAAAGAGGAAGGCGTAAGGAGAGGAGGAGAATGAGGTAATCAGTCCCTCAACCTGGAGTCGATGTGTTCAGTCCGTCAATCTTGTAGAATGTACAGCATAGGGCCGTAGACGTGGCTTATATACTGTAGAGATGTGAGGTGAAGCAGGCGGAGGCGGGGTCATAGTGGTACCATCCACTAGTCGAAGTAGGTCTTTGTCCAAAGGTTGAACAAGTGTTGAAGAATTCTTTGTAACAAGATCCCATGATGCTGCAGTGTCTGACAGTTGTGATGAATGGTTTGAAAAACCCTATGCTGTACATTCTACAAGATTGACGGACTGAACACATCGACTCCAGGTTGAGGGACTGATTACCTCATTCTCCTCCTCTCCTTACGCCTTCCTCTTTGTATTGGACTGATGAAGCCACTGTGTGGCGAAACGTTTCCTGAATAAAGATTCCCATATGCTGCATAAGTGTCTCAATCTTCAACTTGTCGGTTTTTCAAAACCATTCATCACAACTGTCAGACACTGCAGCATCATGGGATCTTGTTACAAAGAATTCTTCAACACTTGTTCAACCTTTGGACAAAGACCTACTTCGACTAGTGGATGGTACCACTATGACCCCGCCTCCGCCTGCTTCACCTCACATCTCTACAGTATATAAGCCACGTCTACGGCCCTATGCTGTACATTCTACAAGATTGACGGACTGAACACATCGACTCCAGGTTGAGGGACTGATTACCTCATTCTCCTCCTCTCCTTACGCCTTCCTCTTTGTATTGGACTGATGAAGCCACTGTGTGGCGAAACGTTTCCTGAATAAAGATTCCCATATGCTGCATAAGTGTCTCAATCTTCAACATGTCTGATTGTTCTTGTTATATTTTTTCCCAGTCAGTTGTATGGTTGTTAAATTAAACTTACTGAACATCCCGTCTCTAACATTAGTGATGCAGTTCCCTAACCCTGAGTTAATACAAGTTTGAACCTCTATGATGTTGTGGTCAGAATATATTGTTTTTGTAACTGTTACGTCTCTGATCAGTTCCTCGTTGTTTGTGAATATCAAATCCAGGGTATTTTCACTTCTAGTGGGATCAATTACCTGTTGGTTTAAAGAGCACTTTTCACAAAGTCTCATTAGTTCCCTGGTATGTATGTACCTGTTGAGCCAGGGTGCTTCCCGGGGATATTTCTGGTATAACATTACGTTGTGCCATCTTCCATTTTACACTAGGGAGATAAAAATCTCCAAGGAGTAAAATATTTGGTATGGGATTTTCTAGCCTCTCCAGACAAATATCTATCTTCCTTAGCTGATCTGTGAATTCCTCAACAGTTGCTGATGGTGGTTATATATTCGATAATTACCAAATTCCTATTTTCAACTTTAATGCCTAAGATTTCTACTATATCATTCGCAGAGTTCAGCACTTCTGTGCAACAGTAAGTATCTTTTACGTAGAGTCCTACTCCTCCCTGTGACCTATTAATTCTATCACATCTATACATGTTATAGTTCTCTATAAATCATACCCCGGCCGGGATTGAACCCGCGGTCAGAGAGTCTCAGAACTCCAGTCCGTCACGTTAGCCACTAGACCAGCTATCCACAATAAGATTCGTCCAACTAGGTATATTTCTACACCATAGGAGGGTTAGCACAGGCACCACTGTGACCACAAATGCAAGTTTTTACAGACGAATCTCCAGCTAGCGTGGCCGTGACGAACTCTAGCTCAAGTCCCTTCACTGCCGTCAACATGACTTGCATTTGTGGTCACAGTGGTGCCTGTGCTAACCTTCCTATGGTGTAGAAATATACGTAGTTGGATGAATCTTATTGTGGCTAGCTGGTCTAGTGGCTAACGCGACGGGCTGGAGTTCTGAGACTCTCTGACCGCAGGTTCAATCCCGGCCGGGGTATGGTTTGTTTGCAATCGTGTCATTACGATTTCGTGAATCAAGTTATAGTTCTCTATCTTTACATATACATATATATATATATAATATATATATATATATATATATATATATATATTATATTATATATATATATATATATATACACTGATCTCTGGCTAAAGGAGACTCGAACCTTGGAACAAGGTACGCAGTGCCTTACCATTCTCACCACACTGGACAATACCTTGGCGTCCAGCTTGCGCTAGACGTTTGATCCAAGGCAGCCAGCTTTCAGGGAGAAGGCTTACAGCTTTTCATCTCATCCCCTGCATGCATCAGCCTTACTAGAGATTTTAACAATGCAAGGAATTCGCAAGAGCAGGCGAAATATACACAAACACTGATCTCTGGCTGAAGGAGACTCGAACCTACGAACACCACTCAATTGAAAAAATTGTAAGGAAAAAGGCCAATAAATTTATGGGCCTAACCTGTAAGGTCAAAGTAGCAATTTCAGTAAATATTTATATTCATTTTTATATAAATTCAGAAGTGTTTTGGGTGTACAGGATGTTTTTATTGTCCTTCAAGATCAATGAGAAAATGATTTATGGTGCTGCCTCCGAACAGAAATTCAAATATGTCTGTATATTGTGGAAAGTGACTCAGAACCAGAGCAGCTGACCTGGAATTACTTGACAGTAGTGATGAATACTTGCCACCAGATGCACATGTGTCAGGTGATGATGAGGAAGAAGATAGACCATCCAAAAAGCCTAAATTAGCCAAGGGAAGGAAAGGTATTAGACTCGAGGAAAACCCTCCCCCCAATGAAAAGCAGGGGTGTCACTAGCACGTTAAGAGACCATACAATAAGTTTCAGGGGCCCGAGACTGTTCAACTGCCTCCCAGCATACATAAGGGGGATTACCAACAGACCCTTGGCAGTCTTCAAGCTGGCACTGGACAAGCACCTAAAGTCAGTTCCTGATCAGCCGGGCTGTGGCTCGTACGTTGGTTTGCGTGCAGCCAGCAGCAACAGCCTGGTTGATCAGGCTCTGATCCACCAGGAGGCCTGGTCACAGACCGGGCCGCGGGGGCGTTGACCCCCGGAACTCTCTCCAGGTAAACTCCAGGAACTTGCTTTTCAAACTCAGACATTGGAAAAATCTATGAATCAAAAAGGGAAAAAACTGCCTTCCATTCTAGGAAATAGTCATCTAGAATGATTGTTCTTTCTCAAGAAATTCATAAAAATGGGGACTGCAAGTTTTATCCCTTTGCAATGTGTCCATGTTGTTCTTTGATTCATCTTCATATTTTTTGTAGGTCTTAAAAATGTTTGGAAACAAGTTCCATTTACGCTTTTGATATTGTCTATTTTCCTAATATATTAGAAAAATACTTATTTGGTGTTCATTAACAATTGCAACTTTGCAACATTCGAAATTTGGCACCCCTTACCGGGTGGGCCCATAAATTTATTGGCGTCGAATTTTCGCAATTGAATGAAAACTTATTTTTAGAAATCTATTTATATAGGCTTATTTTGCTTACATTAAGATACTCTATTGACTCATAGTAAAGACATTTCGAAATCTGCATTTTCCTAGGAGTGAGTCGTATTTGTTGAGTGTTAGGTTGTCAAAAGAGGGTGTGCACCTCAGGTAGTGAGTTTTGGCGAAGACACCTTGTGAGGAGATACAAGGCATCATGGGCATCAACATCCCTTAGTCTCTCTTCTATTCTCTTTAGGTCAGTCAGTTATCCTCGAGGACTGCGTCGATGGCCTGATGACCCAGCGGTGCTCCCAAGAGGGTGCTCTTGGATGGAGTGGTGGTAGAGACTTCAGGAAGGATTGTTCGCACACCTCTGATTATTTCCTGGTTCGTTGTGATGATTTCACACTTGGAGGAATTTAGGATGAGTTCCAAGGCTTCTCCCTGTGTCTTCACCAGATGTAGGTCCTCTAGAAGGGAATCTTCAGTACCTGCCAGAGTACCATCATCCAGGTACCAGATGTTGAGCTCGCTGTGTAGGCTGGAAATTAGTTCTCTTACCGCCAAGCAGAAGAGAAGTGGAGCGAGTGAGTCACCCCGCTGAACACCCTCTGATGAGGGAATTTCATGTTTGTCATAAGAATTGAGGGTTTGCTGTAGCTAGCTGAAATGAAGGGAAAAAGACTGGGAAACAGATAAAGAACTGTAATAAAGTTGGTAGAATTACCGACAATATGTAAAGTAAAAGGACACAAGTGCAACTAATGTGACATTTATTGTGGCAACGTTTCGCTCTCCAGGAGCTTTATCAAGCCATTACAAACAATACATGGACACAGAGGGTATATAAAGGCTCAGAGTGAGGTGAATACTAGTGAGGTACCATTTCGATGTTCACTAGTGGTAGTAGTAGTAGTAGTAGTAGTAGTGGTAGTGACAAAAGTAATACAATATGGTAGAGCAATTAATTCGTACATGAGTAAAAGGATATAAAAGCTATTACTTGGGTAACATAAAAATAGGTTGGACAAATATAGACTGGAATGAGGCAGCTTGTTTCAGTGTTCACTCTCTGTGCTTTGTGTAGTATAACAGGAGAGACTATGTGATGGCAGGGTTTACTGTTTTCAGGAGGATTCTTGCTAAGACTTCGGAGATGGTGAAGCTGCCGTTGTTTTGTTTAATTGTATTCGAAACAGCGATCAGTGCTGATTCGAGGCACTTGCGTCTGCGGAAATTAGTTTCTTTGATCACTAATTGGGCGTCTCTGAATTTCATGAGATGATTGGTGGAATTTCGGTGTTGTACACAGGCGTTGTTCAGGTTATCGTTCCTACATGCGTAAATGTGTTCATTGAGGCGGGTGTCGAGGTTTCTGGCTGTTTCACCTACGTAAATCTTGTCACAGCCTCCACAGGGTATAGTGTAAACTCCTGCATTGACTGGTTCGTGGTGCTTGGATTTTGTCCTGGTTATATCCTTTATTGAAGTGCTAGAAGCGATGGCGACTCTGGTGTTAGCTTGTGAAAGTACTTTTGAGACGTTCAGTGCAACCTGACTGTTGGGAAGAATTATAACTTTGCTGGGAGTGGTGCTGATGCGTGGAGAATTTATGATCCGAAGAGCTCTTTTCTTGCAGTCTTTGATGAAAAAAGAAGGAAAATGTAACTCTGTGAATGTTTGGTGAATGTACGTACACTCCTCGTCAAGAAACTCAGGACTACAAATTCGGTATGCTCTTAGGAAAAACCCGATGATGATGCCTCTTTTGGTCTTGGTATCTTGACTGGAATAGAAGTGTGTGAGATCGTTTTTATTGGTGGGTTTCCGATAAACTTGAAATCTTAGGTTGTTGTCTACTTTGTGAATGAGGACGTCGAGGAAAGGTAGCTTGTCATTGGACTCTTCTTCTAGTGTAAACTGGATCGCCGGTTCAACTGCGTTGAGCCTTGCCTGAAGATCCCGTACATCAAAACGTTTTGGAGTTATTACGAGGACATCGTCCACGTAACGTAACCAAGTGACGCTTGAAGGGATGATGTTGGCGAAGTGTTCGGACTCTAGGTGTTCCATGTATAAGTTGGCTAGGATGGCACTTATGGGGGACCCCATCCCCATTCCAGTCAAGATACCAAGACCAAAAGAGGCATCATCATCGGGTTTTTCCTAAGAGCATACCGAATTTGTAGTCCTGAGTTTCTTGACGAGGAGTGTACGTACATTCACCAAACATTCACAGAGTTACATTTTCCTTCTTTTTTCATCAAAGACTGCAAGAAAAGAGCTCTTCAGATCATAAATTCTCCACGCATCAGCACCACTCCCAGCAAAGTTATAATTCTTCCCAACAGTCAGGTTGCACTGAACGTCTCAAAAGTACTTTCACAAGCTAACACCAGAGTCGCCATCGCTTCTAGCACTTCAATAAAGGATATAACCAGGACAAAATCCAAGCACCACGAACCAGTCAATGCAGGAGTTTACACTATACCCTGTGGAGGCTGTGACAAGATTTACGTAGGTGAAACAGCCAGAAACCTCGACACCCGCCTCAATGAACACATTTACGCATGTAGGAACGATAACCTGAACAACGCCTGTGTACAACACCGAAATTCCACCAATCATCTCATGAAATTCAGAGACGCCCAATTAGTGATCAAAGAAACTAATTTCCGCAGACGCAAGTGCCTCGAATCAGCACTGATCGCTGTTTCGAATACAATTAAACAAAACAACGGCAGCTTCACCATCTCCGAAGTCTTAGCAAGAATCCTCCTGAAAACAGTAAAACCCTGCCATCACATAGTCTCTCCTGTTATACTACACAAAGCACAGAGAGTGAACACTGAAACAAGCTGCCTCATTCCAGTCTATATTTGTCCAACCTATTTTTATGTTACCCAAGTAATAGCTTTTATATCCTTTTACTCATGTACGAATTAATTGCTCTACCATATTGTATTACTTTTGTCACTACCACTACTACTACTACTACTACTACTACCACTAGTGAACATCGAAATGGTACCTCACTAGTATTCACCTCACTCTGAGCCTTTATATACCCTCTGTGTCCATGTATTGTTTGTAATGGCTTGATAAAGCTCCTGGAGAGCGAAACGTTGCCACAATAAATGTCACATTAGTTGCACTTGTGTCCTTTTACTTTACAGATAAAGAACTGCTAGCAAGACCACATCTCTTTTCACCATATTAAAAGCATTTTTGAAGTCAAGTTTGACTACGGCATTGTCTTTTGGTAAGTCCATGATGTAGGCCCTTGCTGCATTAGCTGCCCCTTCATTGCCCTGAGAAACCCCAAAGCCCAGTTGGTGTGCCTGGAGTAAACTGGCAGCTTCTTGGCGAATGTTTCTTATTGCTGCTGTGGCAATGAAATGAGTGTTACCGACAACAATGGGTCTGATTCCCCCATCCTTCTTCTTCAAAGTGCATAATGAGGCTCCAAAAAGAAAGGTTTAATTTCTTCTGGAACCTGCCCAGCCAGACAGTTGTTGACGAAGGTTGTTAACTCGGTGAGAAGAATTGATGCAGTTGTGCTGAGTACTTTATATATATATATATATATATATATATATATATATATATATATATATATATATATATATATATATATATATATATATATATATATATTTTTTTTTTTCAACAAGTCGGCCGTCTCCCACCGAGGCAGGGTGACCCAAAAAAGAAAGAAAATCCCCAAAAAGAAAATACTTTCATCATCATTCAACACTTTCACCACACTCGCACATTATCACTGTTTTTGCAGAGGTGCTCAGAATACAACAGTCTAGAAGCATACACATATAAAGATACACAACATATCCCTCCAAACTGCCAATATCCCAAACCCCTCCTTTAAAGTGCAGGCATTGTACTTCCATTTCCAGGACTCAAGTCCGACTATATGAAAATAACCGGTTTCCCTGAATCCCTTCACTAAATATTACCCTGCTCACACTCCAACAGATCGTCAGGTCCCAAGTACCATTCGTCTCCATTCACTCCTATCTAACACGCTCACGCACGCTTGCTGGAAGTCCAAGCCCCTTACCCACAAAACCTCCTTTACCCCCTCTCTCCAACCCTTTCGAGGACGACCCCTACCCCGCCTTCCTTCCCCTATAGATTTATATGCTTTCCATGTCATTCTACTGTGATCCATTCTCTCTAAATGACCAAACCACCTCAACAACCCCTCTTCTGCCCTCTGACTAATACTTTTATTAACTCCACACCTTCTCCTAATTTCCACACTCCGAATTTTCTGCATAATATTTACACCACACATTGCCCTTAAACAGGACATCTCCGCTGCCTCCAACCGTCTCCTCGCTGCTGCATTTACCACCCAAGCTTCACATATATATATATATATATATATATATATATATATATATATATATATATATATATATATATATATATATATATATATATATATATATATATATATATATATATATATATATATATATATATATATATATGTCGTGCCGAATAGGCAGAACTTGCGATCTTGGCTTAAATAGCAACGCTCATCTTGCCATATAGGACAAGTGAAAATTTGTGTATGCAATAATTTCGCCAAAATCATTCTGAACTTAACGAAAAAAATATATTTTACTGTGTTTGTTTAGTATTAAATTATTGTAAACAAATCTAAAATATATTTAGTTGGGTTAGGCTAAAATAAATTGTTCTTGTTATAATAAGGTTAGGTAAGTTTTCTACGATTCTTTTGGTGCAAAATTAAAAAATTTTACATTAACATTAATGAAAAAAATATATCTTTAAACGTATAAGAGAAAATTTTAGAAAGGACTTAATTTTAAATGAGTTCTTGCTAATTGACCAGTTTTACATATTCGGCACGGCATATATATATATATATATATATATATATATATATATATATATATATATATATATATATATATATATATATATATATATATATATATATATATATATATATATATATATATATATATATATATACATATATATATATATATATATATATATATATATATATATATATATATATATATATATATATATATATATATATATATATATATATTGTATTTTACGTTCTGTCAGCATAGCAACTTCTGGGTACAAGTAGCCATATCGTCATGTGCACTTTCATGGCCTTGGGTTGAGTTTATTAGTTGCTGCTACTCACATGATCAGAGCTCACAAGAGGATTGGTTAGTTGTCGCCAGCATTGAGCAGACAGGTGGGTGGAGGTGAGGGGTGTTCACTTCCTATCCTGGTTATCTGAGTAAGTCGTGATGGTTAATCTAGGTAACAGTGCAATCTTAGTGATTCTTACAGTGATACCTTGCAGGAAGCAGGTGCAGTGTATCATGCCGAATTCACTGAGCACTACTAGGAGTTATGATTCACATTTCTTGCCTCAAACCTGATCACGACTCTATCACAAAAGGTACACAGCCTTGGCCCACCCATTTGTGTTGTTGGGTGTAAAACCAGGTCACTTAGTAGCTAGGGAAGTTATAGGGCAGTTTCCTATCCATGTACACTTATATTCACACACAACCAGTTTACACAACTTGTCTCCTGTGGAGACTCATGGTCTGACCTGGCCTCTAGTAATACTTATTTAAGTACATACTTATTATTCATTGTTATTAATATTCACTGATATTATTATATACAGTATTTGTTGTATTTTTGTTTTGCGTATTGCTTTATTGTGCCAGTTAAAGCTTTCTTGTACTAACAAATTAAACTTAATTATTACTAAAGGAATATCTTTCACTGTGTCCTGGTTTTTTTTCCCTGTTTTTTTTTTTTTTTGCCTTCTTTAAGACTTTCGATTATAATTTTGTAATGCATAATTTAACCTTCTTATACTTTTAATGCTGGTTAACTGTAATGGGGAAAGGTTCATTTTATTATTGCCATGTGTGGGTACCTGCTGGTCAGTGTTCAAAAACCCATTCCTGAAATTTGGTTTCCATGTGATAACTTCAGAAAGCCTCTACTGATCAACTTCAAATATTCAACACTGGAGTATTGTAATTAGAATAGAACTGGGATTGTTACGTTGACGTATTAATCTGCCAGTTTTATGTGTAAACTGGTGTAAATTTTTCCTGTTAAATTAAATATAATTCAGTATACTTCCTTAGAATGGCTTCAGTTCTTAATTTTTGATACATCTTAAAGATAGGATACTACTTAATAAGTTTATTACATGTAACTAAAATAGTTACGAAAAATAAAAACTGGAACTGACGCGAGCTGTGTGATAACTGGAGAATGTCTCTTCTGATCGTCTTCAAACTTTAACTGAACACAAGTTTTGTATTATTATTGGTATATATTTGTAAATTTTAGTAAAACAAAATGCGATATTGATGTTCCTGAAGGATACCTGAAGGACGATCCTGAGGGTTAATGTCGGTGAGGTCCAGTCCCATACCAGGCCTCCCGGTGGATCAAGGGCTAATCAACCATGCTGTTAGTGCTGGTTGTATGCAATCCAATGTACGAACCCAGTAGTTCAGATGTTTAAGTGTATATGGGCAGCGAACGTTCTCTGTATATTTTCCAGCTCAACAATCTCGCCTGCCTTACGGAAGGCCATTAGTATACATCAATAATCCATCCTACAGGGAAAAAGTAACTTGAAGAATATCATCACTGGTTCAGTGTCTTGAATGTTTTAGTTATGTAGTCTATTATTTCTCTTGCAGTAGCAATGACAACATGATTGTGATGCTTTAATGTGAGATCTTTTAACATCATTTCCATATATCTCGCACACGGAACTTTCCATTTATTGAATGCTTTGAAAAAACACCCGCGATCAGAGAGTCACAAAACTTCAGACCGTCGCGTTAGACACTGGACCAGCTAGCCACCTAGCTACGGCTTTGAGGGGGCTTGAGCTAGAGTTCGTCACAGCGACTCTAGCGGGAGATTCGTCTGTAAAAACTTGCATTTGTGGTCACAGTGGTGCCTATGCTAACCTTCCTATGGTGTAGATTATTATTATAATCAAAAAGAAGCGCTAAGCCACAAGGGCTATACAGCACCTATGGTGTAGAAATATACCTAGTTGGATGAATCTTATTGTGGTTAGCTGGTCCAGTGGCTAACGCGAAGGTCTGGAGTCCTGTAACTCTGATCGCGGGATCGTGGTATTGTTTGTTCGCAATCGTGTCACTACGATTTCCCGAGTCAGGAATGCTTTGAATTTCTCCTATACTTTGATTTTTTTTTAGTCATTATTTCCACTGAAAAACTTTATTTATATCTACTTAAATTCACTTGCTATGAGATTCTAGAGTCATCAGCAAAATATGTTACAATGTTATGGTTTATGTCCTAATCTGTATCGGATATATAAATAAAAAACAGAAGTGGTGAGTACTGTACCTTGAGAAACAGATCTTTTCACTGGCAGCCTCCGACTTCACATTCTTTTCTGCTTCTCTCTGAGTTCTGTTTGTTAAGATGTTAAATATTCACCTGCCCACTTTATCAGTTATTCCTTTTGCATGTATCTGGAGTGATATCATACCATGGTCGTACCTATGTGGAGTGATATACCATGATCGTACCTATCTGGAGTGATATCATACCATGGTCGTACCTATAGAAGGCTTTTGCAAAAACGAGTATGCACTTCGTCAGCGCAAATTTCGTCTTGGAATGCCTCCAAGCAGGAGCGACCAGCTCTAAACCCATGCTGCCTTGGACTGTGATTAAGATATGTGATGTTAGAACTATTGGTAAATAGACTTTCGCAATTATTTTATTGCCACCTTTGTACAATATCGGTGTTTGTAAACGACTGAGTTGATAACTGTGTGCAAGCTCCTTCTCCATGGAATACTGAAAGTCCAGAAAAGTGATCTCTTGCAATTTTTGATGAATAAAGAGTTCCAGGAGTCTGGGCCTGGGACAGAATGCATGGTATGCTGCCGTTAGCTTCTTGAAGGTCAACTGGGGATACCTAGAGTTTACCTGGAGGGTATTTCGGGGATCAACGCCCCCGCGGCCCGGTCCACAACCAGTTCTCCCGGTGGATCAGGGCCTGATCAACCAGGCTGTTACTGCTGTCCACACGTAGTCCAACGTACGAACCACAGCCGGGCTGATCCGGCACCGACTTCATCTGTTCAGTTCCCTCTTGAAGGTAGCCAAGGGCCTATTGGCAATTCCCCTTATGGCTGGTGGGAGGCTGTTGAACAGTCTTGGGCCCCGGACACTTATGGTGTTTTCTCTTAGTGTGCCAATCAAGTGCTTCCAAACGTTCCCAGTAGTTGAGGTGTTTGATAGAACTTATATGTGCAGTAAAGGTTCTCTGTACACTCTCCAGATCTGAAATTTTACCTACTTTGAACGGAGATGTTAATGTTCAGCAATATTCCAGCCTAGAGAGAACAAGTGATTTGAAAAGGATCATCAGTGGCTTGGCATCTCTTGTTTGGAACGTTCTCATTATCCATCCTATCATTTTCTTTGCAGTCGTGATCATGGCACTGTTGTGATCCTTGAAAGTGAGACCCTCAGACATTACTACTCCCAGGTCCCATACATTATTTTTTCGCTCTATTGTATGGCCAGAGTCTGTAGTATACTCTGTTCTAGATATTATCTCCTCCAGTTTTCTATAACGGAGTAGTTGGAATTTGTCCTCATTGAACATCATATTGCTTTCCGTTGCCCACTGGAAAACTTGAAGGTTAACAGTGTCCTCAACAGATGACACTCTCAGGCAGATCCTAGTATCGTCTGCAAAGGATGACACGGTGCTGTGGATTACATCTCTGTCTATGTCTGATATGAGGATGAGGAACAGGATGTGGGTGAGTACTGTGCCTTGTGGGACAGAGCTCTTCACTATGGCAGCCTTCAATTTAGCTCTGTTGACCACTACTCTTTGTGTTCGATTGGTTAGAAAGCTGAAGATCCATCTCCCCACTTTGCCAGTTATTCCTTTAGCATGTATTTTGTGCGCTATTTCGCCATGATAGCACTTGTAGAAGGTTTTTGCAAAGTCTGTGTATATTACATCTGCATTCTGTTTTTCTTCCAGTGCATCCAAGACCATATCATAGTGATCTAGTAGTTGTGAGAGGCAGGAGCGACCTGCCCTGAACCCATGTTGCCCTGGATTGTGCAGTTTTTGGGAATCCAAGTGGTTTGCAATCGTGCTTCTTAGCACTCTTTCAAAGATTTTTATGGTGTGGGACGTTAGAGCTATTGGTCTATAGTTCTTAGCTAATGCTTCGCTGCCACCTTCATGGAGTGGGGCTATATCCGTTGTTTTAAGTGACTGGAATTTCACCCATGTCCAAGCTGCTTCTCCATAGTGTACTTAAGCCACGTGAAAGGGGTTTCTTGCAGTTTTTAATGAACACAGAGTTCCACGAGTCTGGGCCCGGGGCTGAGTGCATGGGCATGTTGTCAGTGTCTTTCTCAAAGTCTATCGGAGTTAGGTTAATGTCGGAAATCTGGCATATATAGATGGAATTTTGAGGCTCATTCATGAAAAAATAATTTGGATTGTCGATCTTCAGACTGATCAGTGGCTCGCTAAACACGGAGTCGCATTGGAATTTCAGTATCTCACTCATTTCTTTGTTGTCATCTGTGTAAGTCCCATCTCGTCTGAGTAAGAGCCCGATACTAGATGTGGTACTTGCCTTGTTTTTAGCATATGAAATGAAATATTTCGTAATATTTTTCAATTTCACTAATCGCTTTTGGCTCCTCCTGTCTCTCCTGGGTCCTGTAAGAGCCCTCTATCTTAAGTTCAATACTTTCCGATACTATATTAGAAATTGTGGAGATGTCGGCAGCGTTTTGTTTCTCATTCACGGAAAACTCGTTAGGGTCTTCGGTCTATAAACTGACGAGTGGCTCTGTACACCTGCTAATTTGAAATTTTACTGACAGTGTCTAAAAGCGTAGAATTGCTGGATTCAGAGCCATTGCCGGAGAATGCCTTTTACTGTTGACTTTCATACTTTTAGTGCTGATGGGTTTAATTAAAAGTAAGCTTGGTATTCAATTTGATCCTAATATATTTAATTTGCCAATTTTATTAAGTATATTGGTTTCCACATAATAATTAGAAAATACCTCTTATGATCAGCTTCAAATACCAAGTCCAGGGGTATTTTTGTGGGAAGTATTTTTTAATTAAATTAATGTGGTGTAGGAGTCAGTTTGTCAAATTTCTTATAAAAATATTTGTCTCGTAGAAGTGTAATTCTTTTTAAAATTGACTAATAAAAAACGGAGATATAATGAAAACTTGAATTATTAGGCACTGTCTAAATTTCACGAGTATAATGATCCCTTAAATACTATATTTTGGTACCATTTTATGCCAGAGGAGGTCATTTTATGCCAGAGGAGGTCATTTTATACCAGAGGAGGTCATTTTATGCCAGAGGAGGACATTTTATACCAGAGGAGGTCATTTTATACCAGAGGAGGTCATTTTATACCAGAGGAGGTCATTTTATACCAGAGGAGGTCATTTTATACCAGAGGAGGTCATTTTATACCAGAGGAGGTCATTTTATACCAGAGGAGGTCATTTTATACCAGAGGAGGTCATTTTATACCAGAGGAGGTCATTTTATGCCAGAGGAGGTCATTTTATACCAGAGGAGGTCATTTTATGCCAGAGGAGGTCATTTTATGCCAGAGGAGGTCATTTTATACCAGAGGAGGTCATTTTATGCCAGAGGAAGTCATTTTATGCCAGAGGAGGTCATTTTATGCCAGAGGAGGTCATTTTACTAGATACAATGTTTTTATAATACACTAACTTCCTTCAAGGCATCATTTATAAAATCAGAACGTTCATCTGATCAGCTGAACATTTTCACCCCTGAAAGTTCATAACCGGAGGAAGATTCTTGGACCAGTAGGAATATACATGTCAATTTTATACATAACATGTTTAATTTCGTTTTTCATGCAATTACTATAGCAAACCTCTTGTAACTGGCTTCAATTTCTCAACAATAGTGTATCATAATTCGAAGGAGGTTGGTATTAGTGGAATCTTTCTTGTTGCCATTTTGTCAACGTTTATTTTCATTCAGTCACTGGAGTTGCCTCTTCTAAGCAGCATCAATCTTTAATGGCTGATGCATCTTATGATATGGATTAATCATGTATCGAGTTTAGGTTGTATAGGAGCAAATTTCTCGCAATTACTAATGTAATTAATAAATTCGTGATTGTTGGATTCTGTGCAGTAAATGGAAAATGTATCTACTGGTCGACTTGAAACTTACAGTGTTCATGAGCTTTTCTCACAGGAAGTTTCGCCACGGGTTGTGTAACTATTAATTTCATTGCTTTCAATGAAATAAGTGGAGAATGTTCCTTGTAATCGACTTTAAACCTGGTGACCCTTACTTAGAAGAAAGGTTGTATTGATTTTGGCTTGTGAAACAGCCAAGCTGTTACACAAGCGGCTTTAAACTTCAGTTTTAACGTCTTCATCTCTGAGATAACCAGACAATGCCTTTTCGGAGTGACTTTAAGCTTTTTGAAGCTCGTTTTTCTTAATGAGAGGTTTGAGTTAGTTTTGGGAAGTGTATGTCCTAAGTGACCATTTTTATTGAAGAAATAATTCTGATAAGTTGTGAATGCCTCTTCTGACTCGCACCAAATATTCAAATCTTATGCTGCACTCTGCGCTATTCTTATCGTGTGTATTGAGGTACAGGGCTGGGTTATGCTGGGCACAGCTTCCTCGGTCACGCAGCCAGCGAAATACGTCTACTGTTTATTGCCTCCAAAATCTATCGCAGTGACTAATTTTAACTATTTATGGATAACTGAATACCCTGTGTATACAAGGAAGATTGGATTCAGTCGTCCAGAAAAACACTGTTTTGTATGTACTTATTTCTAATTATATGTGTGTTTTATGGGAGTTTAACAATATTAAGCCTAGGATGGACTTACATATTAACTAGCCTAAAGGGTTTAGAGCACTTCATATTTTTGACATTGTTGCTTTGGAGTGTTTAACAATCTTATTAGTGAGCCTCTGCTGAGCTACAGAAAATAGGCAGAGATGTTTAATGGGTTATTTGGTAAGCTGTAGCGGGGTTCAAATGATAAACTTCTTCTTTGAATGCTTCTTACTTTATTGTTAAGTCGTGGTGGGTACACAGGCTTGTGTGTTTGAGCCCATGGCCCGGGCAGGGCCATCCCACGAGAGAGAGAGCTAGTAGGCCTTCTGTCTTCCTGCTAGGCCACTGTGTGAGTGAGAGCGAGGCATGGGCAGACAGGCTGGCATGCCTACCGAGAGGCCTGGCTACAGAGGGCAACACTTGAGTGGCGCGAAATATGAACTAAGCTGGCAGACAGCATGGGCTGTCTGTGCAGACAGTACAGGCTGTCTACAGAGAATTTTGTTTTGTATTAAACAAAAATTTAATATATTCACATTGTGCTACTACCCTATTCTATGTGACAATTACACAGTGGGAACGAAGCTAACTATATTTCACTACCACACTCCATTAGGCAGGATGGGCTCATACAAGATATTGAAATCTATCAGCCTGAGTTTGGAGACCTCAGTAATGCAATGAGGATATCGTCAAGTGTTCCGGCAGGTTCATCAGCTACGAGAAGTTCAGAGGTTTGTTCCATCTCACGATGGTTCATCCCATGCACAAGACAAATGGAATTTTTGAAGATATCTCCATCATCCGAGAGCGAGGGCAAGAGAAATAATACATACGAGGAAGAAGAATGAGTGGGGGAAGAGGAATATGGTTACCATAATACAGAATATCAAGCTATATATAAACATCAATAGATAAGACTGCGGAGTCCGTATATGATTATTAAGAATTTATAATGGTGCTAGTCTCGTTTTCTTTATTTTTCCCGTTTAGAAGAAAGATGCTCAGAGGTGCAGCTACATGAGGCTGCTGGTGGGAAACTGGTCAATATCCATGACAGCATTCAGTAAATTCGTTTTACCCTTGGCTTTTTCAGCTGCTCTAGTCTTCGCAATTCCATATGCATTTTGAAGCAGCTAACAAATATGTCTGGAAGTCTTGATCATGATCGCCAATGGCAGGCGTTCCATTTATCCTAACTTGCCGACACTACCAAATTTGTTCGCTCTTACCAGTAAGTAGCGCAGGTGCGGGACGATATCTTTAACCTAGTAAAACTCACACAGTGCTAGCTGTGTTCTCAGTGGGTGTGGGAGACACATTGTCCAGGTTATTATGCTCTCCACTGGAAGGCTTGGTTACTGAAGTAGATTATATTATATAGATAATCTTGCTGTTAGTTTTTTTTTTTTTTTTTTTTTATTCGCCGGTATTCTCCCGGCCCGGGTCTTTTCCAAGTAGTGGTGACCCGGCCTTGGCTCCCTATCTGGGGAGTGTCTCGAGACTTAAGTCTCCCATGGGAGGAGGTACAAGTACCTCCTCATCTTTGGGACCAAGTTTCCCCAGGCCTAGCCACATTCCCTGCCCTCACGGGGCTCGTAGGGAGAAGCTAGGCCTCTGGTCTGCCATCTACCCCGCCCCAGGGGGGCTCGTGGGGATGACAGTCTTATGAGCTGCAGATGGTAGCAAGCTCTGGCCTCTTAAAAATTGCTGTTAGTTGTTTGATACATCAGTCATTATGCATCGTATTTTTATTTTACTTTGGAACTATCAAGTAAGTAAATACCATGTGTTTTAATACGTTTTGTTTGTAAATGCTCAATGACATATTGTAAAGCTTTATTTTTATCCATTAATTACAAGTAGAAAATAAATATGCATGATTAATGTAGGTTTTTTATTTGGCATTGGGAAGAGGGAAGAAGCAAGAGGGGGAGGTTTTTTACTCCCTCTCCTTGACGTCAGAACCTGACTTTGCCACTGGCATCCTGGTACTTCACTAAATTCATACAGGTAGTGAAGGCTTTCTGTGCATTCTCTAGTTTAATACCCTAAGGTAATGTTTCTCATCTTCATAACAGACATAAGTAAGAACTCTAACCTCAACTATGTTTCTCATCCTCATAACAGACATAAGTAAGAACCCCTTTAAACCTCAACTATGTTTCTCATCCTCATAACAGACATAAGTAAGAACTCTAACCTCAACTATGTTTCTCATCCTCATAACAGACATAAGTAAGAACTCTAACCTCAACTATGTTTCTCATCCTCATAACAGACATAAGTAAGAACTCTAACCTCAACTATGTTTCTCATCCTCATAACAGAACATAAGTAAGAAAATCTAACCTCAACTATGTTTCCCCATCCTCATAACAGACATAAGTAAGAACTCTAACCTCAACTATGTTTCTCATCCTCATAACAGACATAAGTAAGAACTCTAACCTCAACTATGTTTCTCATCCTCATAACAGACATAAGTAAGAACTCGAACCTCAACTATGTTTCTCATCCTCATAACAGACATAAGTAAGAACTCGAACCTCAACTATGTTTCTCATCCTCATAACAGACATAAGTAAGAACTCTGACCTCAACTATGTTTCTCATCCTCATAGCAGACATAAGTAAGAACTCTAAGCTCAGCTATAATCTTTAGCAGACGTTACCAGACTTTACTAGAAGATACAAAGAGCTACAAATCCTTTAAACAGGCAATTGAAAATAACATGATGTTCAGTGGTGACAAATATCAAATGGTTAGATATGGGAGGAATCAACACCTCAAAACAAGTACAATATACACAACACAAGCAGACTGTATCATTCAGCGTAAGGAACAGGTAAAAGACTCAGCAATAAAATGTATATTATGCATTAAAATAGAGTCAGTTAACGAAGACTGAGCACAAAGTGGACGTGTATTAGACCTGGACAGACGGCCAGGCGAGTGAGAGAGGAGAGGTGTGTGTCACTACCGGTGAGCTGTGATGGGTAAGTTTTAGGCCATAGGTTATATTATTGATTTTTTTGTACTCTTATAATTACCTGCTGTAAGGCCCTTTTTTTTTTTTTTTTTTTTTTATTCGCCGGTATTCTCCCGGCCTGGGTCTTTTCCAAGTAGTGGTGACCCGGCCTTGGCTCCCTATCTGGGGAGTGTCTCGAGACTTAAGTCTCCCATGGGAGGAGGTACAAGTACCCCCTCATCTTTGGGACCAACTGTCCCCAGGCCTAGCCACATTCCCCGCCCTCACGGGGCTCGTAGGGAGAAGCTAGGCCTCTGGTCTGCCATCTACCCCGCCCCAAAGGGGCTCGTGGGGATGGCAGTCTTGTGAGCTGCAGGTGGTAGCAAGCTCAGGCCTTTTTTTTTTTTTTTTTTTTTAAGGCCCTAGTATTTGGAGGGAACTATTTAAGTTGTGGAGAGTACAGTGAAGTATTTTTGCCTGCAGGCTAAAAGGACGGCAGGGGCGGGGGTTGTTATGGAGCCCCACCGTTTACATGTCTTAATTAATTAGTATCAGTGTACTAGTGAGCTATTTTGTAATATGTGGGATATACAGAGGATAGGTTGTGTTTTATAACTAAGGTTAATAGAGTTACATCTTTATAAAGGTGAATTTAACTGCCCATCCTGATAGTTAATATAAGTATTGACCATTTATTTAACTTTTTGTCAAGAAACAAGCTTGATGTATTTTGTTTAATATTTTAAATACCCTTAGACGAGGCTTTTACCCCTAGGTGACATAATACGTTACATGGAAGCCATTTTAGGGAGAATTCTCAAATTTAGAATAATTCAAATTTGAAACCTGGAGAGTCGATATTTAAAGAAACCATTATAAGAAGAATTTATTATAAAATATTAATAATAATAAATTACCTTTTCCTAGGAGTAATTAATAAAATATTTGCCTGATTTTTGTAGGTGCAAATTTAATGATTTTAGGAATTATTTAATAATAATTCTCTGTGAATATAATAATAATTTAGTGTAAGTAGTTTGCTTTGTGGTTTATTATTTCATATACGTAATTTCTGCTGTAATAATATGCAGATGTTGACCTACTAAACAACTGTTTTGTGTCTCGTCAAGAGTGAGGAATGTTTGGCTTGGAGGGACCCTGATACACAAGGTTGTAAGGAAACAATTAAAGTTACCGTGACTGAAAAATTTTCAGTGTGTACTATGACCAGACAGGTGAACAAGGGAAGAGCTTCTGTGCCTCCCCTTGATCCTTCTACTGACTGTAGTGACAGTTTGAGCTTGAGGAACCTGTTCATTAAGTCTGACCTGCAGGAGACTCTGGGCAGTGATGAACCGGCCCAGATGGAACCTGGTTTGGGGAAGTGCGGGAGGGTCCTCGGTGCTGGCATTGGAGTGAATACCCTGATTCTGAAGCAGCTGGTTGAGGTCCAGGGATGTGGTGACACCCTGAAGGCTATTCAGTTTCCAGCTGTTACCAAGGAAGTGGTTCCCAAATTTAACAAATGTTTATTTTGCCGAGATGATCTAATGAAGAAAACTCCTGAGAAACTATATGACCAACCTGTCATGTCTGAGCCATTTGAGGAAAAAGTTCAGATTTTTTTACAGATTCCCAACAGAGGATATTTCAGTATTGAGAAGGGAGAGCCAGATAATAAGTGTTTCCTAATCACATACTTTTCTACCAGGTTACCAGAGCTCAGGATCTTTAATAATTTTGTGTGTGTGGTTTTGAGATTTCTGGTGATTTTTTTTTGTCAGGCTTCGCAACAATTCACGGCAACTTTTGTAAAATATTTTCACATAGTTTTGCGAGACTTAATTAAGAATAAAGCTACTAATGTCTACCATTCTGAGAGTAAAAGGAAAGTCGAGTGGTTTCCCCAGTCTCTCAGGACGATGAATGTTTGTTGTACCCAGTACCAGGTGGACTGGGATGAGGTTATACCCCTTGTTTTATTCGCCGTGCAGGGAAGCACTCTGGAATCATTAAGCCACTGACAAGGTGAGGACGGTGTTGGGTTCCCCTCGGAGGTTTTCCTCAGTTTCACAGACAGGCTAATGAGGTGGATAGCACCAGTGAACCAGCCTGCCAGTCTGACCAGGAAGACATAAGGTGGTGCTACATACTCTGGAGGCTTGAGAGATGATGGCACTGGAGCCGATTCCTGGGAATGCTGTAATAACAAGGAGCAGTGAATGGTACCTGCTGATGGATGAGATCTCTGATGAAAATATAATCCACACACCCAGCCAGAAGAAACGAGTTAAATGGTTTAAACCTTGATCAGCAATCTGAAATCGCAAGTGTTATAGTGAAAGGCAAAATACAAGTCTCCTTATGATGTAAATGTTAAGGAAGCTGAGCCAATTCAGCAGTCTTTGTGTGGAATAAACTTAATTGGAATGTGATGTATGGAGGAAAAGGTGATTTTTTTTAAGATAATTAGACTGTGCTTAGCGAGAGTCAGTGGACATTGCCTTCGGGCCTCATGCTAAAGGACACTCTCAGCATGGTCACTGACTGCTGCAAAGTACATTTAATAACTAAGGCTGAAGGGCTTCCTAAGAGGAAACCCTTCAGCCTTAGTTATCAAATAACCCTGCCATATACCCTTAGATATCAAATAACCCTGCCACATACCCTTAGATATCAAATAACCCTGCCATATACCCTTATATATCAAATAACCCTGCCACATACCCTTAGATATCAAATAACCCTGCCACATACCCTTAGATATCAAATAACCCTGCAACATACCCTTAGTTATCAAATAACCCTGCCACATACCCTTAGCTATCAAATAACCCTGCCACATACCCTTAGCTATCAAATAACCCTGCCACATACCCTTAGATATCAAATAACCCTGCCACATACCCTTAGATATCAAATAACCCTGCCACATACTCTTAGATATCAAATAACCCTGCCACACACCCTTAGTTATCAAATAACCCTGCCACATACTCTTAGATATCAAATAACCCTGCCACACACCCTTAGCTATCAAATAACCCTGCCACATACCCTTAGATATCAAATAACCCTGCCACATACTCTTAGATATCAAATAACCCTGCCACATACTCTTAGATATCAAATAACCCTGCCACATACCCTTAGATATCAAATAACCCTGCCACATACCCTTAGATATCAAATAACCCTGCCACACACCCTTAGTTATCAAATAACCCTGCCACACACCCTTAGATATCAAATAACCCTGCCACATACTCAACAACTTTTGCACTAGATGTAAAAGTTGTAAGTATATGGCAGGTTATTTGACTTCCATGATCTAGTGTGCCAGTTACATCTCTGCTGGAAACTGGGCTTTACAAATACTTGAAATTTTTGAGTAACTATAAATGTAAAATTGATATGAACTTGGGTTATCCAGCCTGGGTTTTACCAAGTGGTACTGTTGTTAGTGCTATATTGTTACAAAAAGTACCACGATGATTATTGCCAGGAAGCTATATTTTGGCAAAACTTAAAAGACACGAGAAAATTTAAGCCACCACAGAAAGGAAGCCTCTTGCTTTTGTGTTGACTGTATAACATTTCTTTTCAGTATAATGATCACAGTCCTATATTTCCTTCACCTAACGAGGACGCACATTGGTGGTTATTTATGTAAAGGGAATACAGAATGTGCTTGCTGATGCATTGTACAATTTGTACAATACATATGTACAATATTTTTTTTGCACTATTTCTGGAGATTTATTAATGTTTATATTTTTATGAAGTACCTGGTTTATTTCTGCAAGCAGAGATGTGTGTTAATGAACACTAGTAATATTTAAAGAGAGAGTTTCTCAGCCTATTGTTTTTGTGTTGTTTTAAATCAGTTTACTTATGTCATCAATGTGTATACTTTTATGTAATTATGTGTATACTTTTATGTAATTATGTGTATACTTTTATGTAATTATGTGTATGTATAATTTTATGTAATTATGTGTATAATTTTATGTAATTATGTGTATGATTTTATGTAATTATGTGTATGATTTTATGTAATTATGTGTATGATTTTATGTAATTATGTGTATAATTTTATGTAATTATGTGTATAGTTTCATGTAATTATGTGTATACTTTTTATGTAATTATGTGTATACTTATGTAATTATGTGTATAATTTTATGTAATTAATGTATACAGAGGTAACCCAGTCAGCTGTATTTAAACTTTGTGTCATGTATAGGTAGAATGCATCAATGTAGATGATTGATGAACACTTGTGTTGCGATGATGAGTTTTCCTGGTTTAAAACACAGCCATAAAACATGACTGTGGGGTCATCTGGCGTCAAAACTTGATCACTTTTACGTTAAACAAGTTCCTCATGTCTACGGGATTAGCAGTGATCATTGCAGAAATAATATATGTTTTAAGTGATGTTAATTTTGTTTCTGTGTAAAAGAATATTGCACCAAAGGAAATAAGTTTAGAATGAGCTTGATGCAGTTTTATTATTTTTGGTGTATTTTGTGTTTCTCTAGACCTTAGGGTAATTTTCCTTTTTTTTTTTCTTGACTAGCTGCAGAGAACCGACAAGTTGATAAATTAGACACATGTGCAACACTTGGGTATCTTTATTGAGGAAACGTTTCGCCACACAGTGGCTTTATCAGTCCATACAAAGGAGAATAGTGAAGAACAGGAGGAGTTTGAGGTAATCAGTCCCTCAGCTTTGAGTCGATGTGGTCAGTTGTGGCATGCAAAGAGTACGTAACCTTTATTCGGCGCATGTACACACCCTCATTGAAAGGCTATCTCCCCCAACCAGCGAACCAGTACTAGGGTTGGACGATGGGGCCCCATCGTTCAATCAGTACCCAAGTTCAGCCAATGAGAAGATGGTTCTGGCAATCGTAGAGATGTTGTGGGCACCACCCGCCTGTCTGCCCTTGTCATTTCCATTCTAGAGCTGGTTGAAGCACGGTCTGCTCTATAGTGGCTTCTATTCTGCCTTGCTTACTGTGGCGTGCACTAATACCTGTTGCTGTACATAGTGTATATAGTGTACATACTTCTGTTCTTACTTGATGAAAGGAAAATATATTTCAAAGTCATTCAGCTGTGTTTGTTCTGCTCCTCACTCCCCTTTACACCCAGGATAACAGGCCTTATTGTCCCTGGGTTGTAATATCAGTCCATTAATCTTGAAAAGTATTCTTTTCAAGATTAATGGACTGACCACATCGAGTCAAGGCTGAGGGACTGATTACCTCAGACTCCTCCTGTTCGTCACTATTCTCCTTTGTATGGACTGATGAAGCCACTGTGTGGCGAAACGTTTCCTCAAAGATATCCAAGTGTTGAACATGTGTCTAATTTTGCAGCTAGGTGAGTGAGCCGGTGGTCTGGTGGTGGGAGCATTATGCAGGCCACTGTATTGTAAAATAAAACAAGTGTATAAAAACGATCCATTAAAATAGTGTCAGTGAATGAAGACTGAACACAAAGTGGACACGTATTAGACCTGGACAGAGTGCCAGGAGAGTGAGAGAGGAGACGTGTGTGTCAGTGCCGTGATAGCAATGATTGGTGTGAAGTATGGGGGTGGTATTTTGGGTAAGTTTTCGGCCACAGGTTGTTTTATTCACTTCGTACCCTTATAATATTACATGTAAGGTCCTAGTATGTGGAGGAGCCTGTTTAAGTTGTGGAGAGTACAGATGAAGTGTTTTTGCCTGCAGGGAAAAGCGCCGGCAGAAGCGGGGGTTGTCATGGAGTCCCACCATTTACATATGTTTTAAATAACTAGTATTATACTAGTGAGCTGTTTTGTAATATGTGAGATATGCAGAGAGTAGTTTGTGTGCTGTATAATTAAGGTTAAGAGAGTTATATTTTTATACAATGAATTTAACTGTCCTTTCTGATACACAAATAACCCGCACATAGAAGAGAGGAGCTTACGACGACGTTTCGGTCCGACTTGGACCATTTACAGTCATGAGGAAATGGTATGGTGATACCGACAAGATGTGGAAAAAGACACTTATGTACAGTTCAGGACATTTATTAAAGGAAACGTTTCGCCACGAGTGGCTTCTTCAGTCCTAATACAGAGAAAACTAAGAAAACACACATATATATAGTGGTGGGAGTCAGGTGAGGTGAAGCGTGGGTAGAAGTGGTAATAGTAGTAGTAGTAGTAATGGAACTAAGGAGGTGAGGTTAGAGAGGGACCTGCTGGCATCTAGTAACACCAGTTCCCAGGATGGGTAATATCCTCTTGCTTAGTAATTTTGAAATACTGTAACTACCGGATTTTTGCTTTATAGTGTTACTGACAGAAATTAGTGCAGCTTCAATGCATTTTCTCCGTCTTAAGTCGTCTTCTTTAATAACTAGTTTAGCTTCATTGAATTTCATGAGGTGTCCAACATCGTCTCTATGTTGAACACATGCGTTTTTGCGGTCATCATTTCTGCAAGCATTTTTGTGTTCTGCTATTCTAATGTCCAGAGTTCTGGCTGTTTCCCCTACATATACTTTGTCACACCCCCCACATGGTATAGTGTAGATTCCTGCACTTGTGCCAGAATCATGCTTGGGTTTTTGTATCAGGTTCCTAATAGTAATAAAGTTGGTAGAATTACCGACAATATGTAAAGTAAAAGGACACAAGTGCAACTAATGTGACATTTATTGTGGCAACGTTTCGCTCTCCAGGAGCTTTTTCAAGCCATTACAAACAATGCATGGACACAGAGGGTATATAAAGGCTCAGAGTGAGGTGAATACTAGTGAGGTACCATTCCGATGTTCACTAGTGGTAGTAGTAGTGGTAGTGACAAAAGCAATTAATTCGTACATGAGTAAAAGGATATAAAAGCTATTACTTGGGTAACATAAAAATAGGTTGGACAAATATAAACTGGAATGAGGCAGGTTGTTTCAGTGTTCACTCTCTGTGCTTTGTGTAGTATAACAGGAGAGACTATGTGATGGCAGGGTTTACTGTTTTCAGGAGGATTCTTGCTAAGACTTCGGAGATGGTGAAGCTGCCGTTGTTTTGTTTAATTGTATTCGAAACAGCGATCAGTGCTGATTCAAGGCACTTGCGTGTGCGGAAATTAGTTTCTTTTATCACTAATTGGGCGTCTCTGAATTTCATAAGATGATTGGTGGAATTTCGGTGTTGTACACAGGCGTTGTTTAAGTTGTCGTTCCTACATGCGTATATGTGTTCATTGAGGCGGGTGTCGAGGTTTCTTGCTGTTTCACCTACGTAGATCTTGTCACAGCCTCCACAGGGTATAGTGTAAACTCCTGCATTGACTGGTTCGTGGTGCTTGGGTTTTGTCCTGGTTAAATACTTTATTGAAGTGGTAGAAGCGATGGCGACTCTGGTGTTAGCTTGTGAAAGTACTTTTGAGACGTTTAGTGCAACCTGGCTGTTGGGAAGAATTATAACTTTGTTGGGAGCGGTGTTGATGCGTGGAGAATTGATGATCTGAAGAGCTCTTTTCTTGCAGTCTTAGATGAAAAAAGAAGGAAATTGTAACTCAGTGAATGTTTGGTGAATGTAAGTACATTCCTCGTCAAGAAACTCAGGACTACAAATTCGGTATGCTCTTAGGAAAAACCCGATGATGATGCCTCTTTTGGTCTTGGTATCTTGACTGGAATAGAAGTGTGTGAGATCATTTTTATTGGTGGGTTTCCGATAAACTTGAAATCTTAGGTTGTTGTCTACTTTGCAAGAAAAGAGCTCTTCAGATCATCAATTCTCCACGCATCAACACCGCTCCCAACAAAGTTATAATTCTTCCCAACAGCCAGGTTGCACTAAACGTCTCAAAAGTACTTTCACAAGCTAACACCAGAGTCGCCATCGCTTCTACCACTTCAATAAAGTATCTAACCAGGACAAAACCCAAGCACCACGAACCAGTCAATGCAGGAGTTTACACTATACCCTGTGGAGGCTGTGACAAGATCTACGTAGGTGAAACAGCAAGAAACCTCGACACCCGCCTCAATGAACACATATACGCATGTAGGAACGACAACTTAAACAACGCCTGTGTACAACACCGAAATTCCACCAATCATCTTATGAAATTCAGAGACGCCCAATTAGTGATAAAAGAAACTAATTTCCGCACACGCAAGTGCCTTGAATCAGCACTGATCGCTGTTTCGAATACAATTAAACAAAACAACGGCAGCTTCACCATCTCCGAAGTCTTAGCAAGAATCCTCCTGAAAACAGTAAACCCTGCCATCACATAGTCTCTCCTGTTATACTACACAAAGCACAGAGAGTGAACACTGAAACAACCTGCCTCATTCCAGTTTATATTTGTCCAACCTATTTTTATGTTACCCAAGTAATAGCTTTTATATCCTTTTACTCATGTACGAATTAATTGCTTTTGTCACTACCACTACTACTACCACTAGTGAACATCGGAATGGTACCTCACTAGTATTCACCTCACTCTGAGCCTTTATATACCCTCTGTGTCCATGCATTGTTTGTAATGGCTTGAAAAAGCTCCTGGAGAGCGAAACGTTGCCACAATAAATGTCACATTAGTTGCACTTGTGTCCTTTTACTTCCTAATAGTAGTTGAAGAGCTGGTAGATATTTTAGCCAGTTTTCTGTCAAACATTTTTGAAACATTAGTGGCAACGTTGCTGACCGGTAAAACGATGTAACTTGGAGGCTTTTCCCACCACTATATATATGTGTGTTTTCTTAGTTTTCTCTGTATTAGGACTGAAGAAGCCACTCGTGGCGAAACGTTTCCTTTAATAAATGTCCTGAACTGTACATAAGTGTCTTTTTCCACATTTACAGTCATACTGATAGTTAATATAAGTATTTGTCATTTACTTAACGCTTTTTCTGAAGAAAGAAGCTTGGCCGGCCACTACGTTGGTGTATTTTGTTTAATATTTTAAATGTCCCTAGACAAGGCTTGTACCCCTGGGCGCCAGCATTTATTTACATAACACATAATAAATGCGTTAGAATGTGTCACTTGGAAAATACAGTAGTCACGTAACAAAGGCCAGAGAAGCAACGCTAATGATGGTACTTTCAAATCACTTGTGACCTGACAACTTGAATATTGTTCTATGTTCAGAGACTTTCATGGCAGGAGAGAGAGAACAGAGCTGGAAAACTAAGAGAGGTTATATACGGCCTGTATAGATTCAACAAAATATCTAACCTATTGGAAATGTCTCAATGTATATGGATTTTTCTCTCAAAGTGAGAAGAGAGAGAGAGATAACTCATATACATGGAAGATACTCGAGGTCTTGTTCCTAACATGCACATTGCTATGCCAACTTACTGAAGGAAAGACAATAATAAGTGTGGAATAAGCCCAGTGAAAAGCAGAAACGACATTCGTACAATTATAAAACAGTGTGTCGACAACCGTGGAGTAAGAGTCTTCAACTCAATACCACCAGATAACAGAAATAATGTAGGAAAGGCGATAACAGTTTTCAAAAAACAGCAGACCAGCTTCATTCTGTATCTGATCAAGTAAGTAGTGAAGACTATGTGGGCATGCGGGCCACTAGCACAAACAGCTAAGTTTAAAACGTCATCAATAGAAAACCCTGGAAGGGGTGTGGGGACAGGGTGGGGGTAGAAATGGCCTCGAAGTCTGTGAATGTGGAGCACCATGACAACACTCTCACAGACCTACGACTGGTATTAAAGCTTCAATTACCCTCGTAACTCAGCGCCTGAGGCTAGGCTTTTCTGGTGACCGCCTGGTCCATCAGGCTGTTAATGCTAGTGGCCTGCAGGGTTACATATGTATCACAACCCAACTGATCAGGAAGTGGCCTGCAGGGTTACATGTGTATCACAACCCAACTGATCAGGAACTTGTAACAAAGTTATTCAGTTTTCTCTTTTTCCCCAGGCACTAAATGGCCCCAACGGGTTTAATGCTTTCCCTTTGATTAAAAAAGAAAGATATACATAAAGATCTTGAAAACTTTTAGGCTCTTTCCAGAAATATTTGTGACAGCGGCTGATACCCAACATGTGTTGCATCAACGGTAGCACATGATGTGTTGCATCAACGGTAGCACATGATGTGTTGCATCAACGGTAGCACATGGTGTGTTGCATCAACGGTACCACATGATGTGTTGCATCAACGGTAGCACATGATGTGTTGCATCAACGGTAGCACATGATGTGTTGCATCAACGGTAGCACATGATGTGTTGCATCAACGGTAGCACATGATGTGTTGCATCAACGGTAGCACATGATGTGTTGCATCAACGGTAGCACATGATGTGTTGCATCAACGGTAGCACATGATGTGTTGCATCAACGGTAGCACATGATGTGTTGCATCAACGGTAGTACATGATGTGTTGCATCAACGGTAGCACATGATGTGTTGCATCAACGGTAGCACATGATGTGTTGCATCAACGGTAGCACATGATGTGTTGCATCAACGGTAGCACATGATGTGTTGCATCAACGGTAGTACATGATGTGTTGCATCAACGGTAGCACATGATGTGTTGCATCAACGGTAGCACATGATGTGTTGCATCAACGGTAGCACATGATGTGTTGCATCAACGGTAGCACATGATGTGTTGCATCAACGGTAGCACATGATGTGTTGCATCAACGGTAGCACATGTGTTGCATCAACGGTAGCACATGATGTGTTGCATCAACGGTAGCACATGATGTGTTGCATTAACGGTAGCACATGATGTGTTGCATCAACGGTAGCACATGATGTCTTGCATCAACGGTAGCACATGATGTGTTGCATCAACGGTAGTACATGATGTGTTGCATCAACGGTAGCACATGATGTGTTGCATCAACGGTAGCACATGATGTGTTGCATCAACGGTGCACATGATGTGTTGCATCAACGGTAGCACATGATGTGTTGCATCAACGGTAGCACATGATGTGTTGCATCAACGGTAGTACATGATGTGTTGCATCAACGGTAGCACATGATGTGTTGCATCAACGGTAGCACATGATGTGTTGCATCAACGGTAGTACATGATGTGTTGCATCAACGGTAGCACATGATGTGTTGCATTAACGGTAGCACATGATGTGTTGCATTAACGGTAGCACATGATGTGTTGCATCAACGGTAGCACATGATGTGTTGCATTAACGGTAGCACATGATGTGTTGCATCAACGGTAGCACATGATGTGTTGCATCAACGGTAGCACATGATGTGTTGCATCAACGGTAGTACATGATGTGTTGCATCAACGGTAGCACATGATGTGTTGCATCAACGGTAGCACATGATGTGTTGCATCAACGGTAGCACATGATGTGTTGCATCAACGGTAGCACATGATGTGTTTGCATCAACGGTAGCACATGATGTGTTGCATCAACGGTAGTACATGATGTGTTGCATCAACGGTAGCACATGATGTGTTGCATCAACGGTAGCACATGATGTGTTGCATCAACGGTAGTACATGATGTGTTGCATCAACGGTAGCACATGATGTGTTGCATCAACGGTAGCACATGATGTGTTGCATCAACGGTAGTACATGATGTGTTTGCATCAACGGTAGCACATGATGTGTTGCATCAACGGTAGCACATGATGTGTTGCATCAACGGTAGTACATGATGTGTTGCATCAACGGTAGCACATGTGTTGCATCAACGGTAGCACATGATGTGTTGCATCAACGTAGTACATGATGTGTTGCATCAACGGTAGCTCATGATGTGTTTGTATCAACGGTAGCACATGATGTGTTGCATCAACGGTAGCACATGATGTGTTGCATCAACGGTAGCACATGATGTGTTGCATCAACGGTAGCACATGATGTGTTTGCATCAACGGTAGCACATGATGTGTTGCATTAACGGTAGCACATGATGTGTTGCATTAACGGTAGCACATGATGTGTTGCATCAACGGTAGCACATGATGTGTTGCATCAACGGTAGCACATGATGTGTTGCATCAACGGTAGCACATGATGTGTTGCATCAACGGTAGCACATGATGTGTTGCATCAACGGTAGCACATGTGTTGCATCAACGGTAGCACATGATGTGTTGCATTAACGGTAGCACATGATGTGTTGCATTAACGGTAGCACATAATGTGTTGCATTAACGGTAGCACATGATGTGTTGCATCAACGGTAGCACATGATGTGTTGCATCAACGGTAGCACATGATGTGTTGCATCAACGGTAGCACATGATGTGTTGCATCAACGGTAGCACATGATGTGTTGCATCAACGTAGCACATGATGTGTTGCATCAACGGTAGCACATGATGTGTTGCATCAACGGTAGCACATGATGTGTTGCATCAACGGTAGCACATGATGTGTTGCATCAACGGTAGCACATGATGTGTTGCATCGACGGTAGCACATGATGTGTTGCATCAACGGTAGCACATGATGTGTTGCATCAACGGTAGCACATGATGTGTTGCATCAACGGTAGTACATGATGTGTTTGCATCAACGGTAGCACATGATGTGTTGCATCAACGGTAGCACATGATGTGTTGCATCAACGGTAGCACATGATGTGTTGCATCAACGGTAGTACATGATGTGTTGCATCAACGGTAGCACATGATGTGTTGCATCAAACGGTAGCACATGATGTGTTGCATCAACGGTAGTACATGATGTGTTGCATCAACGGTAGCACATGATGTGTTGCATCAACGGTAGCACATGATGTGTTGCATCAACGGTAGTACATGATGTGTTGCATCAACGGTAGCACATGATGTGTTGCATCAACGGTAGCACATGATGTGTTGCATCAACGGTAGTACATGATGTGTTGCATCAACGGTAGCACATGTGTTGCATCAACGGTAGCACATGATGTGTTGCATCAACGGTAGTACATGATGTGTTGCATCAACGGTAGCACATGATGTGTTGTATCAACGGTAGCACATGATGTGTTGCATCAACGGTAGCACATGATGTGTTGCATCAACGGTAGCACATGATGTGTTGCATCAACGGTAGCACATGATGTGTTGCATCAACGGTAGCACATGATGTGTTGCATTAACGGTAGCACATGATGTGTTGCATTAACGGTAGCACATGATGTGTTGCATCAACGGTAGCACATGATGTGTTGCATCAACGGTAGCACATGATGTGTTGCATCAACGGTAGCACATGATGTGTTGCATCAACGGTAGCACATGATGTGTTGCATCAACGGTAGCACATGTGTTGCATCAACGGTAGCACATGATGTGTTGCATTAACGGTAGTACATGATGTGTTGCATTAACGGTAGCACATAATGTGTTGCATCAACGGTAGCACATGATGTGTTTGCATCAACGGTAGCACATGATGTTTGCATCAACGGTAGCACATGATGTGTTGCATCAACGGTAGCACATGATGTGTTGCATCAACGGTAGCACATGATGTGTTGCATCAACGGTAGCACATGATGTGTTGCATCAACGGTAGCACATGATGTGTTGCATCAACGGTAGCACATGATGTGTTGCATCAACGTAGCACATGATGTGTTGCATCAACGGTATCACATGATGTGTTGCATCAACGGTAGCACATGATGTGTTGCATCAACGGTAGCACATGATGTGTTGCATCAACGGTAGCACATGATGTGTTGCATCAACGGTAGCACATGATGTGTTGCATCACGGTAGCACATGATGTGTTGCATCAACGGTAGCACATGATGTGTTGCATCAACGGTAGCACATGATGTGTTGCATCAACGGTAGCACATGATGTGTTGCATCAACGGTAGTACATGATGTGTTGCATCAACGGTAGCACATGATGTGTTGCATCAACGGTAGCACATGATGTGTTGCATCAACGGTAGTACATGATGTGTTGCATCAACGGTAGCACATGATGTGTTGCATCAACGGTAGCACATGATGTGTTGCATCAACGGTAGCACATGATGTGTTGCATCAACGGTAGCACATGATGTGTTGCATCAACGGCAGCACATGATGTGTTGTACATGACGTCTTAATGTTACGTAATGTCTTCCATTGATAACAAGACCCTGATAAGATTCTAAAGGAATTTTCTGATCAGCCGCTGGTATCAAGAAATTCTTGTTTCACCCAAGAGTCGCCACCAGGTGGGAAGACCTAAACCTAACAGGCTAACTCACCCAGCAGAGAGAACCCAGAGGCGGGGCGGGGTACTGTGACTCGACCCATGCAACCACAAATAGGTCAGTACACACACACACACACACACACACACACACACACACACACACACACACACACACACACACACACACACACACACACATACACACACATACACACACACACACACACACACACACACACACACACACATACACACATACACACATACACACACACACACACACACACACACACACACACCACACACACACACACACACACACATACACACACACACACACACACACACACACACACACACACACACACACACACACAACCAACCATCACACACCGATCCCTCTGTTTCCACCCCCCGCACCACAGTTACAGTATTAGAACAGAAGTTGAAGGTTTGGGTACACAAATGCAGATGGATTAACGAATAAACATGAGGAATGGCAAGAAAGAATCAATGAGAAGTCCCCAGACATCATAGCAGTTACAGAAACAAAACTCATGGAGACAATAACAGATGCAATCTTCCCACCAGGATACCAGATCATGAGGAAAGATAGAAGGGGCAGGGGGGAGGTGGGGTTGCTCTGCTCGTAAAAAACAGATGGAAATTCGAGAAAATGGAAGGAATAGATGAGACGGGAGAAAGAGACTACATAGCAGGTACACTTCAGTCGGGGGAACACAAAGTGGTCATTGCAGTGATGTATAATCCACCACAGAACTGCAGGAGGCCAAGAGAGGAATATGAAGAGAGCAACAGAGCAATGGTGGACACACTTGCTGAGGTGGCAAGAAGAGCTCACTCCAGCAGAGCAAAGTTGCTGGTTATGGGGGATTTCAACCACAGGGAGATTGACTGGGAAAACCTGGAGCCACATGGGGGTCCCGAAACATGGAGAGCCAGGATGTTGGACGTGGTGCTGGAAAACCTCATGCACCAACATGTTTAAGGACACTACCAGAGTGAGAGGAGAGGATGAACCAGCAAGATTGGACCTTGTGTTCACCCTGGGCAGCTCAGACATTGAGGACATCAAGTATGAGAGTCCCCTAGGAGCTAGCGACCACGTGGTTCTGTGCTTTGAATACATAGTAGAGCTGCAAGTGGAGAGAATAACAGGAGTAGAATGGGAAAAACCTGACTATAAAAGAGGGACTACATAGGGTTGAAGAACTTCCTGCGGGAGGTCCAGTGGGACAGAGAAC
>NC_069421.1:51408343-51658343 GCF_026875155.1 Cherax quadricarinatus
GTCTATCAGAGGAGCCTTTGTCTCTGTCTATCAGAGGAGCCTTTGTCTCTATCAGAGGAGCCTTTTTCTCTGTCTATCAGAGGAGCCTCTGTCTCTGTCTATCAGAGGAACCTCTGTCTCTGTCTATCAGAGGAGCCATTGTCTCTGTCTATCAGAGGAGCCTTTGTCTCTGTCTATCAGAGGAGTCTCTATCTCTATCAGAGGAGCTTCTAACTCTATCTATCAGAGGAGGCTCTGTCTCTGTCTATCAAAGGAGCATTTGTCTCTGTCTATCAGAGGAGCCTCTGTCTCTGTCTATCAGAGGAGCCTCTGTCTCTGTCTATCAGAGGAGCCTTTGTCTCTGTCTATCAGAGGAGCCTTTGTCTCTGTCTATCAGAGAAGCCTCTATCTCTGTCTATCAGAGGAGCTTCTATCTTTGTCTATCAGAGAAGCCTCTGTCTCTGGCTATCAGAGGAGCCTTTGTCTCTGTCTATCAGAGGAGCCTCTGTCTCTGTCTGTCAGAGGAGCCTTTGTCTCTGTCTATCAGAGGAGCCTTTGTCTCCGTCTATCAGAGGAGCCTTTGTCTCTATCAGAGGAGCCTCTATCTCTGTCTATCAGAGGAGCCTTTGTCTCTGTCTATCAGAGGAGCCTCTGTCTCTGTCTATCAAAGGAGCCTTTGTCTCTGTCTATCAGAGGAGCCTCTGTCTCTGTCTATCAGAGGAGCCTCTGTCTCTGTCTATCAGAGGAGCCTTTGTCTCTGTCTATCAGAGGAGCCTTTGTCTCTGTCTATCAGAGGAGCCTCTATCTCTGTCTATCAGAGGAACTTCTATCTCAGCCTATCACAGGAGCCTCTGTCTCTGTCTATCAGAGGAGCCTTTGTCTCTGTCTATCAGAGGAGCCTCTGTCTCTGTCTATCAGAGGAGTCTTTGTCTCTGTCTATCAGAGGAGCCTTTGTCTCTGTCTATCAGAGGAGCCTTTGTCTCTGTCTGTCAGAGGAGCCTTTGTCTCTGTCTATCAGAGGAGCCTTTGTCTCTATCAGAGGAGCCTCTATCTCTGTCTATCAGAGGAGCCTTTGTCTCTGTCTATCAGAGGAGCCTTTGTCTCTGTCTATCAGAGGAGCCTTTGTTTCTGTCTATCAGAGGAGCCTTTGTCTCTATCAGAGAAGCCTCTGTCTCTATAACATGGAAACAACATTTGGGACTGACCTGTGTAGTGGTCAGCGCAGGTCAGCCACACATGACCTGTGTAGTGGTCAGCACAGGTCAGCCACACATGACCTGTGTAGTGGTCAGCACAGTCAGCCACACATGACCTGTGTAGTGGTCAGCACAGGTCAGCCACACATGACCTGTGTAGTGGTCAGCACAGGTCAGCCACACATGACCTGTGTAGTGGTCAGCACAGGTCAGCCACACATGACCTGTGTAGTGGTCATCACAGGTCAGCCACACATGACCTGTGTAGTGGTCAGCACAGGTCAGCCACACATGACCTGTGTAGTGGTCAGCACAGGTCAGTCACACATGACCTGTGTAGTGGTCATCACAGGTCAGCCACACATGACCTGTGTAGTGGTCAGCACAGGTCAGCCACACATGACCTGTGTAGAGGTCAGCACAGGTCAGCCACACATGACCTGTGTAGAGGTCAGCACAGGTCAGCCACACATGACCTGTGTAGTGGTCAGCACAGGTCAGCCACACATGACCTGTGTAGTGGTCAGCACAGGTCAGCCACACATGACCTGCGTAGTGGTCAGCACAGGTCAGCCACACATGACCTGTGTAGTGGTCATCACAGTCAGCCACACATGACCTGTGTAGTGGTCAGCACAGGTCAGCCACACATGACCTGTGTAGTGGTCATCACAGGTCAGCCACACATGACCTGTGTAGTGGTCAGCACAGGTCAGCCACACATGACCTGTGTAGTGGTCATCACAGGTCAGCCACACATGACCTGTGTAGTGGTCAGCACAGGTCAGCCACACATGACCTGTGTAGTGGTCAGCACAGGTCAGCCACACATGACCTGTGTAGAGGTCAGCACAGGTCAGCCACACATGACCTGTGTAGAGGTCAGCACAGGTCAGCCACACATGACCTGCGTAGTGGTCAGCACAGGTCAGCCACACATGATTCTTGCCCAAGACACATAACATAAGCGTTCAAAATATGAAGCCGATCCAACAAGGCGTTCTGGAGTAATAAACGAAAATTTGTGAGAAAAACAGCGAAAAATGTTGCTGAGAATGTTGAGAAAAAACACCATAAAACACCATAAAATAACATAAAACAATATAAAACACCATTAAAAACACCGTAAAATGTAGGAGTTCTTACCATTTTTCATTTCTCGTTTTCACTGCATTTAAATTTCTCTATTACCCAGAAAGATAAATATTTTATAATGATTATTTAAGACGTAATTTGATAAAATTCGCAAACTGGCATCCAGACAGCCAAAAATTAACACACAGAGATGCACTACTGTTTAGGGTTTGAAGCCGATCAGAAGAGTCATTCTTTAGTTATTGTTTTAGAAACAATTTGCTTAAAAAAAAAATATCAACTTGAAATTGACACTGCTGAAAGAAAACGACAAACCGTATTTTAAAAAATCCTCACCATATGCAAAAGTTTGAACCCGATCAGAATAAGCATTTTCCAATAACTGATCCAATTCCAACGATTCCAAATTTGCAGCAACTGAGACTAAACGTATGAGGCGTCATTAATATTCCGAAGCCAGTCCGACGATGCATTCTTTGATTATTGAATAATAACATTGGCAAATTGAAATTTATGCCAGCCGAGGGCAGCCTAAATTTTGTGATCAGGAAACCACACCATGATGGTCCCATGTGATTGTCTGAGTGATGGTGGTCCCATGTGACTGTGTGTGTGATGGTGGTCCCATGTGACTGTGTGTGTGATGATGGTCCCATGTGACTGTGTGTGTGATGGTGATCCCATGTGACTGTGTGTGATGGTGGTCCCATGTGACTGTGTGTGTGATGGTGGTCTCATGTGACTGTGTGTGATGGTGGTCCCATGTGACTGTGTGTGTGATGGTGATCCCATGTGACTGTGTGTGTGATGGTGATCCCATGTGACTGTGTGTGATGGTGGTCCCATGTGACTGTGTGTGTGATGGTGGTCTCATGTGACTGTGTGTGTGATGGTGGTCCCATGTGACTGTGTGTGTGATGGTGGTCCCTTGTGACTGTGTGTGTGATGGTGGTCCCATGTGACTGTGTGTGTGATGGTGATCCCATGTGACTGTGTGTGATGGTGGTCCCATGTGACTGTGTGAGTGATGGTGGTCTCATGTGACTGTGTGTGATGGTGGTCCCTTGTGACTGTGTGTGTGATGGTGGTCTCATGTGACTGTGTGTGTGATGGTGGTCCCATGTGATTGTCTGAGTGATGGTGGTCCCTTGTGACTGTGTGTGTGATGGTGGTCTCATGTGACTGTGTGTGTGATGGTGGTCCCATGTGACTGTGTGTGTGATCGTGGTCCCATGTGACTGTGTGTGTGTGATGGTGGTCCCATGTGATTGTGTGTGCGATGGTGGTCCCATGTGACTGTGTGTGTGTGATGGTGGTCCTATGTGACTGTGTGTGATGGTGGTTCCATGTGACTGTGTGCGTCATGGAGGTCCCATGTGACTGTGTGAGTGATGGTGGTCCCATGTGACTGTGTGAGTAATGGTGGTCCCATGTGACTGTGTGTGTGTGATGGTGGACCCATGTGACTGTGTGTGTGATGGTGATCCCATGTGACTGTGTGTGATGGTGGTCCCATGTGACTGTGTGAGTGATGGTGGTCCCATGTGACTGTGTATGTGATGGTGGTCCCATGTGACTGTGTGAGTGATGGTGGTTCCATCACACACAACCACTATCACACACAACCACTATCACCACCATCACACACAACCATTATCACCACCATCACACACAACCACTATCACCACCATCAAACACGATCACTATCACCACCATCACACACAACCACTATCACGACCATCACTCACAACCACTATGACCACCATCACACACAACCACTATCACCACCATTAAACACGACCACTATCACCACCACCACATACAACCACTATCACCACCATCACACACAACCACTATCACCACCATCAAACACAACCACTATCACCATCATCACACACAACCACTATCATCACCATAAAACACAAGCACTATCATCACTATCACACGACCACTATCACCACCATCACACACAACCACTATCACCACCATTAAACACGACCACTATCACCACCACCACATACAACCACTATCACCACTGTGGCATGCAAAGAGTACGTAACCTTTATTCGGCGCATGGACACACCCTCATTTACAGGCTATCTCCCCCAACCAGCGAACCAGGTTGCTAAGAGTTGGTGATGGGGCCCCGTCGTTCAACTAGTGAACAGGTTCTAGCCAATAAGAAGGTGGGATTGGCAATCGCAGAGGTTATGTGGATACCGCTCTCCTGTCTGCCCTTGTCATTCCCATTCTAGAGCTGGTTGAGCACGGTCTGCTATCTTGTGGCTTCTATTTCTGCCTTGCTTACCGTGACGTGCACTATACTTATTATTGTACATAGTGTACATATTGCTGTTCTAAATTGGTGAAGGATAATATAAGTCTAAACTTTTTCTGCTGTGTTTCTTTTGCTCCCATTACACTTGGGATAACAGGCCTTTGAAATCCTAGGTTGTAATAACCACCATCACACACAACCACTATCACCACTATCACACACAACCACTATCACCATCACACTAAGTACCATACACAGCACCATGTTACTAAATGTGACATCTGCTAAGTGAAGATATATCTCCAGGAAATACTAGAAGGTCAGCTTACTCACCCCCCTCTAGTATCTAGCCTGTTCGTTGTTCTGCAACAGTTTGTCAGGGTATTCTACCCCAGTTATCCCGTAAATTAGGTGGCTTCTCAATATCGCTTTTGGACTGTAACCTGATAAATACAAACCAATCAGAGAAAAGTTGAGATTCTTTAAGATCAAATAATAATAAGTAATAATTGGTTAATACAGTTTGAATAATTAAGGAGATTATCTCCTAAACCTATTGGACTCCAGATTGGTATATTTACATAACATATTTATTCTGTACATATAATCATAGGTGCTATGTGCACACTTAATAAGATACTGTACTAGTCTTTATAAGTACTGTCTGGTACGTTGCTACGATGACATGTACTCAATTACAAGAGTAATGATGTGTATGTGTGTGTGTACGTGCTCTGATTGACTTGACTTAGACTGTGACTGACAAGAGCAAGTCCCTAAATAATTTAACTTCTCAACCATCGAGGCAGTCAAACAGCTTCCTTGAACAATATGACGACCCATTCGCCTAACACCAATAATTCTCGAAGCAGTAATGAAGACCAACTGGGTCAGGCAAGGAATCAAGGAAACAAAAATGACAGTAACTGTGGACCTTCAAATGATCCTACGCCATAGATATAATATTATTACTGAAACTGAATTTAGCAATTCCAATTTCCCGACTACGGCAGTGCGTAGATGCCAGAACAAATGTAGGTCGAAAGTTGGACCCGGGACCAGATTTATAGAGAATCTCTCCACGACACAAACTCTGATAAATGTCAAATGTCACTAAGTCTCAATTATGCTCTGTGAACAGAGCTGCACAGTTACGAAATGTCTCACCACCGGAGACATTGTTGTAGATAAATGTTTCAGAGAACCATTCATCTACAACAATGTCTCCACCATCACCACCATACACACCACCATACACACCACCATCACCACCATGCACACCACCATACACACCACCATCACCACCATGCACACCACAATCACCACCATACACACCATCAACCACCATACATACCACCATCACCACCATACACACCACCATCACCACCATACACACCATCACCACCATACATACCACCATCACCACCATACACACCACCATCACCACCATACACACCACTACCACCACCATCACCACCACACCCATCACCACCATACACACCATCACCACAACACACACCACCATCACCACCACACCCATCACCACCATACACACCACCATACACACCATCACCACCATACACACCACCATCACCCCCATACACACCCAACCATAACACATATCACACCACCACCATACATACCACCATCACCACCACACACACACATCTCCACATACACACTACCATCACCCCAACACACCACCATCACACACATTCACCACCACACACACAACCATCAACCACACACACCACCATCACCACATGCACACCACCATCACCACATACACACACCATCACCACCATACACCACCATCACCACCATACACACCACCATCACCACCATACCACCACCATCACCACCATACACACCATCACCACCATACAACCACCATCACCACCATACACACACTCACCACACACACCACACACATACACACCATCACCACCACACACCACCATCACCACCATCACACACACCACATCACACACCATCACACTACCACCACATCACCATCATCACACACACCCCACATCTACACCACCATACATACACACCATCACCACCACACACACCATCTCTCCACACATACACCACACCACCTACACACCACTACACACCACCATCCCACACCATCACCACCACACACCACCATCCACCACCACACACAACCACCATCACCACCATACACACACACACATCACCACCATAACACCACCATCAACCACCATACACCCATCACCACCATACAACCACCATCAACCATACACACCACCATCACCACCATAACCACCACCATCACCACCACACAACCACCATCCACCAACACAATACCACCACACACCACATCACCACCATACACCATCACACCACACATCACCACCACATACCACCATCACCACCACTACCACCATCACACCACACCACCACCATCACACAACCACCATACCATACCACCATACCACCACACACACCACCATCACCACCATACACACTACCATCACCACACCCACTACCACCATCACCATACCACATCACCACCACACACCACCATCACCACCACACACACCACCATCACACCATACACACCACCATCACCACCATCACACCACCATCACCACACATACACCACCATCACCACCATACACACCACCATCACCACCATACACACCATCACCACCATACATACCACCATCACCACCATACACACCACCATCACCACCATACACACACCATCACCACCACCCACACCACCATCACCAACACACGATCACCACCACCACCACCATCACACCACCACACACCACCATCACCACCATACACACCACCATCACCACCACACACCCAGCTCAATACACACCACCATACATACCACCATCACCACCACACACACCATCTTCTCCACAATACACATCACCATCACCACCATACACACCACCATCCACACCATCACCACCACACACACCACCATCACCACCACACACCACCATCACCACCATGCACACCACATCACCACCATACACACCATCACCACCATACACACCATCACCACCATACATACCACCATCACCACCATACACACCACCATCACCACCATACACACCATCACCACCATACATACCACCATCACCACCATACACACCACCATCACCACCATACACACCATCACCACACACACCATCACTATTACCACCATCACCACTCACTACTACCATTATCACCATCATCACACACACTGCTACCATTATCACGATCATCACACACACCACCACTTAGCACCATCACAACACACACCACCACTCAGCACCACCATCACCACACACACACCACCATCACCACACACACACCACCATCACCACCATACACACCACCATTACCACACACACCACCATACGCACCATCACCACCATACACACCATCACCATCATACATACCACCATCACCACCATACACACCACCATCACCACCATATACACCATCACCACCATACACACCACCATCACCACACACACCATCACTATTACCACCATCACCACTCAGCACTGCTATCACCACCATCACACACACCACTACCATTATCACCAACATCACACACATCACTACCATTATCACCATCATCACACACACCACTTATCACCACCATCACCACACACACCACCACTAAGCACCACCATCACCACACATACCAAAACTCAGTACCCCCGTTATTATAATAATGGTGGTGCTTGAGTTCTTAAGACTAGAGGAAGATAAAGGTGGGGATCTGTGAGGAAGATAAAGATGGGATCTGTGAGGAAGATAAAGATGAGGATCTGTGAGGAAGATAAAGATGGGATCTGTGAGGAAGATAAAGGTGGGGATCTGTGAGGAAGATAAAGATGGGGATCTGTGAGGAAGATAAAGATGGGGATCTGTGAGGAAGATAAAGGTGGGGATCTGTGAGGAAGATAAAGATGGGGATCTGTGAGGAAGATAAAGATGGGGATCTGTGAGGAAGATAAAGATGGGGATCTGTGAGGAAGATAAAGATGGGGATCTGTGAGGAAGATAAAGATGGGGATCTGTGAGGAAGATAAAGATGGGGATCTGTGAGGAAGATAAAGATGGGGATCTGTGAGGAAGATAAAGATGGGGATCTGTGAGGAAGATAAAGCTGGGGATCTGTGAGGAAGATAAAGATGGGGATCTGTGAGGAAGATAAAGATGGGGATTTGTGAGGAAGATAAAGGTGGGGATCTGTGAGGAAGATAAAGATGGGGATCTGTGAGGAAGATAAAGCTGGGCATCTTTGAGGAAGATAAAGATGGGGATCTGTGAGGAAGATAAAGATGGGGATCTGTGAGGAAGATAAAGCTGGGGATCTGTGAGGAAGATAAAGATGGGGATCTGTGAGGAAGATAAAGATGAGGATCTGTGAGGAATAAAGATCTGTGAGGAAGATGAAGATGGGATCTGTGAGGAAGATAAAGATGAGATCTGTGAGGAATAAAGATCTGTGAGGAAGATGAAGATGGGATCTGTGAGGAAGATAAAGATGGGGATCTGTGAGGAAGATAAAGATGAGGATCTGTGAGGAATAAAGATCTGTGAGGAAGATGAAGATGGGATCTGTGAGGAAGATAAAGATGAGATCTGTGAGGAAGGTAAAGATGGGATCTGTGAGGAAGATAAAGATGGGATCTGTGAGGAAGGTAAAGATGAGATCTGTGAGGAAGGTAAAGATGGGGATCTGTGAGGAAGGTAAAGATGGGATCTGTGAGGAAGATAAAGATGGTGATCTGTGAGGAAGATAATTATGAGGAGGAAGAGAAGTGGCAGGAGGAAAAGATGAATGAGGAAGTCGAAAAAGAGGGATGTGACGTGAAAGAGGAGGAAGGCTGATGAGGAGAAGAGGGAAGATCTGGCCAGTGAGGAGGAAGATGAGGGGAAAAGATGGATGAGGGGAATGAGTGAGGAACGAGAGTGAGAGGGGCGAAAGTGAGAGGGACGAAAGTGAGAGGGACGAGAGAAGAATGAGAGTGAAAGGGACGAGAATGAGAGGAATGAGAGTGAGAGGAACGAGAGGGAGAGGGACGAGAATGAGAGGGACGAGAGCAAAAGGAAAGAGTGAGAGGGACGAGAGTGAGAGAGGCGAGAGGGAGAGTGACGAGAGTGAGAGAGGCGAGAGGGAGAGGGACGAGAGATGAACGAGAGTGAAAGAGACGAGACTGAGAAGACGAGAATGGGAGGGACGATAGAGAGAGGGACGAGAATGAGAAGGACCAGAGTGAATAAGACGGGAGTGAAAGAAACGAGTGAAAAGAATGTAGGGGACGATAACGAGGGGGAAGAGGGAAGAAAGATGATTGAGAAGAAAGTGAGGGGATGAGGGTGAGGGGATGAACACTAAGAGGACAAGGAAGAGGGGAAGCAGTGTGAAGGGGAAGGAGAGGCAGGGGAAGTACGGGAAGAGGAGGAGGATCAAACACATCATTAGGTTAAAGGTATCATTGTTTTCAAGTAACACTTGCACGAGGCTGTGATGGTCGAGGTGAGAGACCAGCACTAGGGATATAATGTCTCAATGTCAACACAATGACATAAGAATCTTCTCCAACACACTGACTGCGGGAGAATGGGAACTCGAGGCTCTCAATTACCCACCTTCGGAAGCTCTAAGTTCGCTACCTCCGTATGGAACATAATTCTCCATAGTGATTTTAATAACAATATAAACACTTTCGTTAAACATATCCTTAATATGCAACACAAGTGCATCTCTTATCACTATAATGAAATGAAGCCATCAGATCTGTTTTGTTTTGATTTTTGTTGGCAGGAGAACGTTACTGCTAAGTACAGGGCCTGGAGACGGTGACTTTGTGGATAACACAGACGTTGACACTATCATCTAACAAAAAGTTGAGGGATAATGAGCTTCACAAAATATCCGTATGAAGGTCAACCCTCTCATTAATGTGGCACTAGTTACTGGATAATATTAAGATCAGCTGATTTTCTCAACTATCACATCTATGTATTTATCTCTCTCTCTCTCTCTCTCTCTCTCTCTCTCTCTCTCTCTCTCTCTATATATATATATATATATATATATATATATATATATATATATATATATATATATATTTATGTATATATATATATATATATATATATATATATATATATATATATATATATATATATATATATATATATATATATATATATATGTCGTGCCGAATATGTAAAACTGGTCAATTAGCAAGAACTCATTTAAAATTAAGTCCTTTCTAAAATTTTCTCTTATACGTTTAAAGATATATTTTTTTATTAATGTTAATGTAAAAATTTTTAATTTTGCACCAAAAGAATCTTAGAAAACTTACCTAACCTTATTATAACAAGAGCAATTTATTGTAGCCTAACCCAACTAAATATATTTTATATTTGTTTACAATAATTTAATACTAAACAAACACAGTGAAATATATTTTTTTCGTTAGGTTCAGAATGATTTTGGCGAAATTATTGCATACACAAATTTTCACTTGCCCTATATGGCAAGATGAGCGTTGCTATTTAAGCCAAGATCGCAAGTTCTGCCTATTCGGCACGACATATATATTATATTATATATATATACATATATATATATATATATATATATATATATATATATATATATATATATATATATATATATATATATATATATATATATATATATATATATATATGTCGTGCCGAATATGTAAAACTGGTCAATTAGCAAGAACTCATTAAAAATTAAGTCCTTTCTAAAATTTTCTTTTATACGTTTAAAGATAAATTTTTTTCATTAATGTTGATGTAAAAATTTATAATTTTGCACCAAAAGGAACTTAGAAAACTTACCTAACCTTATTATAACAAGCTAAGTTTATTTTAGCCTAACCCAACTAAATATATTTTAGATTTGTTTACAATAATTTAATGCTAGACACACACTGTGAAATATATTTTTTTCGTTAGGTTCAGAATGATTTTGGCGAAATTATTGCATACACAAATTTTCACTTGTCCTATATGGCAAGATGAGCCTTGCTATTTAAGCCAAGATCGCAAGTTCTGCCTATTCGGCACGACATATATATATATATATATATATATATATATATATATATATATATATATATATATATATATATATATATATATATATATATATATATATATATATATATATATATATATATATATATATATTATATATATATATATATATATATATATATAGAGAGAGAGAGAGAGAGAGAGAAATATGTAAAACTGGTCAATTAGCAAGAACTCATTTAAAATTAAGTCCTTTCTAAAATTTTCTCTTATACCTTTTAAGATATATTTTTTTCATTTATGCTCATGAAAAAATTAATAATTTTGTACCAAAAGAACCTTAGAAAACTTAAATAACCGTATTATAACAAGCGCAATTTAATTTACCTTAATCCAACTAAATATACATTAGAGAAGTTAATGTTGCAGTTTTATAACTGTAGTGTAAACACGCCTCTGGCAAGGCGGTGATGGAGTGAATGATGATAAAGTTTTTCTTTTTCGGGCCACCCTGTCTTAATGGGAAACGGCAATGTGTTAATAATGAAATATTAAAGATAGATAGATAGATATGGTAGTTGAGAGAATCAGCTGATCTTAATATTATCCAGTGACTAGTGCCACACTGATGACAGGGTTGACAGGTCGCCTGAATACCAATATTTTCTGAAACTCATTATCCCTCAACTTTTTCTTTGTGAACAATGTCAACATATATAGAACTGATGAGGAAAAAAAAGTGAGTTCTGCAGTGAGATATCTGTGGAGACAAAAAACGTTATCCATGGAGGCAAAGAAGGCAATGTATGAAAGTATAGTAGTACCAACACTCTTATATGGGTGTGAAGCTTGGGTTGTAAATGCTGCAGCGAGGAGGCGGCTGGAGGCAGTGGAGATGTCCTGTCTAAGGGCAATGTGTGGTGTAAATATTGTGCAGAAAATTTATAGTGTGGAAATTAGGAGGAGGAGGAGGTGCTAGGTTACTAAAATTATTATTCAGAGGGCTGACGAGGGGTTATTGAGGTGGTTTGATCATTTAGAGAGGTTGGAGCAAAACAGGATGACTTCAATGTGGTATAAATCTGTACTAGAGGTGAGGAGGTGTAGGGTTCGTCCTAGGAAAGGATTCAATCGGGGGTAAAAGAGGTTTTGTGTGCAAGGAGCTTGGACATGCAGCAGGCATGTGTGAGCATGTTAGATAGGACTGAATGGAGACGAATGGTTTTGGGGTGTGAGCAGGAAATATTTTGTGAAAGGGTAAAGAGAAACCGGGAAGACGGACTTAAGTCCTGGAGGTGGAAAGTACAATGCCTGCACTTTAAAGGAGGGATTTGGGATAGTGGATGTTTAGAGTGACACCTAAACTGCCCTATCTGAGCGTATCTGCAAAGACAGTGATTATGTGTGAATGATGGTGAAAGTGTTGAATGATGGTGAAAGTATTTTTTTCCTTTCTGAGTTACCCTGCCTCGGTGGGAGACAGACGATGTATTGAAAAAAATATATAACATAAGTGTAATGAACAGTATATATATGTTTATTTAATAACTCACCGGCCATCCCCCACCGAGGAGGGGAGACCCAAAAAAGAGGAAACACCTTAACCATCACTCAGTAGCTATCTTGCCAAGAGTGCAATGACATTAAACTGTAGATGACCCCCTGAACCACAACATCCTCACTCCCCCTACTTTAGTATGCAGGAACTGTACTTTCCACCTTAAAGACTCAAGCCTATCAAACCGGTTTCCCTGAATCCCTTCATAAATGTTATCTTGTTCACACTCCAACATCACTTATCAAAAACGCTAACACAAACCTGCTGGAAGTTCAGTTACCAAGCACTCAAAACCTTTATCATCCTTTCTCTCTCTAACTCATCCTGGGATGACTCCTACTCCTCGTTCCTTCCTTCACAGATTTATATACACTTTTATTAACCCTGTTTTACTCCACCCACTATAAATACACAAACCGCCTCATCAAGTCTTCCTCAGCCCTCCGAATTAAGCTTCTGATAACAACACATCGTCCACTTATCTCCAGAATTTTCTGCAAAATATTCACACCACATATGATATCTCGAGTGCGTGCAGAATCCTCTTCACTGCAATGTTTTAAATCTATGTTTCACATCCATGCAACAGTGTTGGTACCTCTATACTCAGGTACATTCCCCTATTTTGCTTCATGAAGAGAGGTTTCTGTCTCCAAAGCTCCATGACAGTGCAACATTCTATGGTTCACCTGGTCTTTCACATAAATATATGAATACAGTTACTTCCACCATACTCGGTCCCTCCTTTCTGAGGTCCAATATTTCGTTGCCCAGTTTTCTTCGATCAACCTTGGCAAAAGAAAGTTTCTTCAGCAAAGAGCAACTGTGACAACTCCCACATGGAATCGAAATCTTTTAATCTCATATCTCGCCCCAACACCCTAGCATTCACTTCTTTTGTAACTGTAAATACTGTAATATTACACACACACACACACACACACACACACACACACACACACACACACACGCACACACACACACACACACACACACACACACACACACACACACACACACACACACACATATATATATATATATATATATATATATATATATATATATATATATATATATATATATATATATATGCAATAAGATCACAGTAAACAGGTGATTTCAGAATATGCAAAACAACCACTGTGAAAGAATAGAGAAATTCCAAGCGCTTTCGTGATTACTCACATTATCAAGGAACTATGAAAGTAAAGCATCCAAGGAAGGTATATAAGGAGTCTGGCCAACACCTCACTATCAGATCCCACAACGGTTAAACACCTGACGCGCGCCGACCCAACTGGACATGTCCTTTGCACAACCACCAACAAACTATTCTACCCAAGAAAATTTTTTAAAAATTATTATTTGTCCAGTGTATTATTAAATTCTTCCCAAATTCTATTAATTATAAATGGATCTAATTTATATAAACCAAAGGAAATATTCATATTATTGTCAAAACTGCTTTTTATGAAACAAGATTCAATTATATTCCTGTCGACCATGGACTTGCTTGATACTACTTTCTCAACTTTTTGAAAATCAATTGGATGGTTAAAATCTCTTGCATGAATAAATAGAGCATTGGAATCTTGTCCAGTTCTAATGCTATATTTATGTTGTTTTAATCTTAGTTAGAGATTTTTACCAGTTTGACCGTAATAAACGTTATCGCAAATTTTACAAGGAATCTTATAGACACATCCATCAGCATTTTGGGGGGAATTCTTTATCAAAAGTTTTTTTTATTGTATCAAGATTTTTTAATACAACTTTAATATTAAAAGTCTTAAGAAGAGAAGGCATATCAGCTTGTCGGCCCATACTGGGCCAACAAGCTGCTGCAGTGTTCCTCCTTTCTTATGAGTCTGGTGTTGTTGCACGTTAGGTGTTTCTTTGCTGTGGGATGTGATGGTGAGGTGTAGTCTTGACCCTTTATATGCCTTCCTTTGATGTATTGTTTTTATAGTTCCTTGATAATGTGAGAAGTCACGAAAGCGCTTGGAATTTCACTATTCTTTCACAGTGGTTGTTTTGCATATTCTGATATCACCTATTTACTGTGATCTTATTGCATATATATATAGCGAGAGAGAGAGAGAGAGAGAGAGAGAGAGAGAGAGAGAGAGAGAGAGAGAGAGAGAGAGAGAGAGAGAGATAGAGTTCTCCTCATACTGCTGAGGAAGGAATGACAGGAAAGAAGGAATGACAAAACTAATCTTCGGAACTTGGAACTCCCGTTACGTATAAATATAATATTGGTTTCCTTACAAATGAGATAGTGACAGCTATGAAATATAGGAGAGGTAAAGACATACATAACATAGTTAGAAGTTAGTGATTAGTGAAGATCGTAGGTACTGAAGAAAATAGTTTCCAACTCTAAGAACTCATTAATGAGGCCCAAGACACAGAGAATCAGATGTTGGAAATCAGTAAAGTCGGAAGGCGAGGCAGGGAGCTGTGTCTCGACCCCACCAAGTAGTACATTAGGTGAGTACAACTGGTTGAGCACGTGTTAAGGAGACGAGTGAAAATTAAACGCATGTGCAACACTTGGGTATCTCTAGTGCCTGGAGACCTGGAGAGAGTTCCGGGGGTCAACGCCCCCGCGGCCCGGTCTGTGACCAGGCCTCCTATTGTGGAAACGTTCCGCCAACCATTGGCTTCATCAGTCCAAAACAGAGAAGAATGGATGAAGAACAGGAGAACTGATTACTTCAAACTAGCTATGCCAGTGACTATATGCGGTGACCCTGCTGAACACGTGTAACATACCTGTGACCCTACTGAACACGTGTAACATACCTGTGACCCTGCTGAACACGTGTAACATACTTGTGACCCTGCTGAACACGTGTAACATACCTGTGACCCTGCCGAACACGTGTAACATACCTGTGACCCTGCTGAACACGTGTAGCATACCTGTGACCCTACTGAACACGTGTAACATACTTGTGACCCTGCTGAACACGTGTAACATACCTGTGACCCTGCTGAACAAGTGTAACATACCTGTGACCCTGCTGAACACGTGTAACATACCTGTGACCCTGCTGAACACGTGTAACATACCTGTGACCCTACTGAACACGTGTAACATACCTGTGACCCTGCTGAACACGTGTAACATACCTGTGACCCTGCTGAACACGTGTAACATACCTGTGACCCTACTGAACACGTGTAACATACCTGTGACCCTGCTGAACACGTGTAACATACCTGTGACCCTGCTGAACACGTGTAACATACCTGTGACCCTGCTGAACACGTGTAACATACCTGTGACCCTGCTGAACACGTGTAACATACCTGTGACCCTGCTGAACACGTATAACATACCTGTGACCCTGCTGAACACGTGTAACATACTTGTGACCCTGCTGAACACGTGTAACATACCTGTGACCCTGCTGAACACGTGTAACATACCTGTGACCAATTTTCATGAATCTTCTACACTCGAAGTCAAGCCTAATGCCAATTTTCAATGCAGACTTCTTGGTCAACCAGGCTATTGCTACTCACAGAACGTATACCAAAGAGTTGTCACTAGCCCGGGGCTCCTCCCTACCTCTGGTTCCTCAACATTACCTTGGTCATCTCCGCTCTCCACTACTCCTCTCATTACCTGCAAGACAGAAAAATTAAAATAAGTACTGTGTTTTATCCTCCTACGAAATAAATGCTATTAACTTGTGTGGATATATATATATATATATATATATATATATATATATATATATATATATATATATATATATATATATATATATATATATATATATATATATATATATATATATATATATACCGCATTTAAAAAAATAATAATACTAGAGCGCTTTTATGTGTTTTCAGACATATCTGAAGATATATGAAGATACACACACACACACACACACACACACACACACACACACACACACTGACAGTCTCCCACCTAGGTAGGAAGACCCGTAAAGGAAACACTTTCACTATCATTCACTCTATCATTGTGTTGTCTAAGGCACGCAGATACTACAGTTAGGTGCCCCTAGAAACTGCACATGTCCTCACCTCTCCTTCAAGGTGCAGGCACTGTACTTCCCACCTACAGGATTCAAGTTCGACTAATCGGTTCCTGGGAGGTTCCCTGGAGCTCCTGAGAAGCCCAGCCGGCGTCTGAGGAGCTCCAGAAGCTCCAGAAGCTCCAGAAGCTCCAGAAGCTCCAGAAGCTCCAGAAGCTCTACATCTTGAACTGAATTTAAACATATTTTGCAATTCTTCTTAAATATAAATTTGTGAATGTGCAGGTAAATTTATAAATATTACCAAGTATCACTGAATTAAAGGTTTTAAATCTCGGGATGGAAGGTGAAGACAATACTCAAACACCTCCGGGGAGGAATCAATAATTTTTTCCCCTGACGTATGTTTATTCTCCCCCAGGCTCAGAGGCTCCTGGTTTATACTAGAAGTGGCACTCTGAAGGAGGGGTGGGGATACTGCAGTCTGGAGGGCCACCTGACCTCTAATATCGGCACTCCTCTAGTAAGACAGTGATACAGTGATTATGGTCACTTTCAGCGGGAGACGGTCAGTGTGTTAGATAATTGAATTTGTTTATATAAATAAGCGAGGTTCCATGAGGCTTTCCTTGTCTTCAAGTGTAGACAGATACAACTTTCTTCCCAAGCTTTCATCTTCTCTCTTTTTTCTTCAAAGCATCAATCTGCAGTCCATTTTCAGTGCAACTGCAACCATATTCTCGTGACATTGGTATGAATTCGCATTAATTATTATTTACCCAGGATGTTTCAGTAAAATTATGCTTTATTTCTTCCCAGATAATTCATTTATTGTTGCATTTGAAGTTCTTGTATACGTCTTGACGAGGGAATATGACAGGATGCTGGAGACAAATCATAACTTCACTTAGTATGTGATTCGAGATTGTTTTGCCCAGTATCACTGTGATTCTTATCAGATCATCATTAATTATGATAACAAGGTCAAGGAAAAATACCAGTCTCTGAGGCTCTCCTATTTGCTAGCTGAAGGAAAATATATCACAGTCTCTTGATAGTTCCTTCACGTGTGACTGTTTATCTCAACTGCGTTGGCAATATTTTTTTTTTTTTTGCCACTGTAGGTTTCGTAAATTGAAATAGATAAAGCAAGATAAAGTTTGGGAACAGCTTATTTAAGGTTCCCGAGGCAGTGTTCTATCATCATTATCTTATCTCTTTAGTGTTGGGAACATGTAACAATAGTGATTCTTGATCGTAAGATCTCTCAACATACTTCTAACTCCTTACAGTTCACGTACTGTATATTCTACGGTGTCGTGTGAGTTTTGTACTTTGTTCTAGTTTCATTTCTAAGCTTTTTCTTCGTTTAGAAAAACAAGTAAGCAAACACTAGGACATTTATTAGAAAACGTTTCGGTCCTGCGACCTTGATCTTAATTTGTATGTTAGAAGTGATCAGTGTCGCAGGACCGAAACGTTTTCTAATAAATATGTCCTAGTGTTTGCTTACTTGTTTTTCTAAACGAAGAAAAATGTTAGAAATGGAAACTAGAACGAAGTACAAAACTCATACGACACCGTAGAATATACAGTACGTGAATTGTAGGGAGTTAGAAGTATGTTGAGAGATCTTACGATCAAGAATCACTATTGTTACTATCACAACTGCAAGGAAAATCATAAGATAGATAATTAGAATCTTCAAAACAAGAAATGATGGTTTTCTCTAAGGTACTTGTAATCTGTAAACTAGAATATTGCTACACAAAGATAACTCCTATTAATAAAAGGTGTCACTGTTGATATCCACCACGAAAAAAATTCCTTAACGATAGACCCTTACCGGTTCCTAAAGAAATATCCTGATTATCCCAGCTGTGATAATTAGGTGGGATTGTATGCAGCAACAGCCAACAGCCTTACTGATAGGGCTGTCTTACCTGTGATGAGTTTTGAGAGTCTTTCTACACCCAGAGCCCGGTCTTGAGCCAGGAAGACTGGTCTTGGACAGGGCTGTGTTGGCGATGACTTCATCAAGTAACCTTGACGATTAGCCAGGCTGTGACGGCTGGCAGGTCGCAGTCAGCATGAAAGTTAGAAAAAAAAAAGGCAGGAAAACGGTCACAGAAAAAGAGCCTCAGAAAATATCATAGGAAAAAATTATATACAAAAAAAAAATATTTAGGGAGATGCCGTCTTATACTTGTGACAAATTTCAAAGGTTTTTTGTACCTCGCAGCACGACCTGAGGTCAAGCTTCTTTGTTGGCAACCTGGCTAAGCAGGCTGTTAGTGATAGCAGCTTGCAGGATTTCATAATGATGACAGCCCCAGCTGTTCAGGCATTAGCAGAGGCTAGAGATCCGGTCTAGGTTGGAAACATATACCTTCGTCCCAGGATATTTCTGATACCTGCTGGTAACGGGTTAGGAAGTCTTGGACCGAGGATGTTAGTCTTACCTTTGATGAGTTCCAAGAGGTTTTCTACTCCCGGAGCCCGGCCATGGGCCAGGCTCGTTTGGTACTTGCCTGGTCAACCAGGCTGTTGCTACTGGTGGCCCGCTACCCTACATATCCATCACAGCCTGGTTGATCTACCACTCTATTTTCTATACTTTTTCCCAAATCCTTCAGGATTTGCAGGATGACTGGGGGATTATCTCTGCAAGTGTCAGTCACCTTGATCATACGATGCTTAAACTGATCACATTCTTAGACTTAACCTAAGATGACTTCAGTTAATATAACCTAACTTCTTCAACCTAAACTAATTTAAGTTTATCTACCCTAACTAAACCTAACCTCTGTCCATTTCAACTAACGAAACATGAGTGAACATAACATTTACTAACTTAAAAAAAACATAACTAAACTTGACCTAAGCAAACTTTGCAGTAATCAACAAGTTTTGCCATCAATATGCATGTCACGTTACAAAGTTACTGAATAAATCTGAAGAAGATTAAAAAATATCTTTAAATGCCTTATATATCTGTATCACTTGATACCAGTTCAGCACAATATCTATGGGGTTATATCCACTTTATTTTGGTTACCAAAATCATATTTTATTTCCTGTGATTTTTCTCGCAGTCTATATTGCGACTATTTTTATGTGATTTTTCCTGTCACTTGAATAACAGTTAAGTTGATCAGGCGGTTACCAGGAGAACCTGGCTTGACGCTGGGCTTCGTGAGTACAAGTCTCTAAACCGGTTAGAGGTTCGTCTTGTACGTTGCTTGTGAGAGTTCGTGTGTAACCACCTCGCCACACACACATGTGCAGGTCAAACTGCTTTACTAACCAAGAAACTCACATTCCACCGTAGCCAAGCTGATCAAGGACGGCTGTTGCTTTTTGCAAGTTACATTCCCTCTCTTCTTTGATCGGTATCTCTTTCTATTTACTTCTTTTCTTCCACTATATCTGCTTCCCACTTCATCACATTGCCTGCAGGTGTTTACCTCTCCCTCGGTCTCCTATCTCACAGTATAAATCCACTTCATCAATAACCACAGAACACTTCTAGGGAAAATATAACAGGAATCACTGCGAAAATGGTCAGGTGTGTGACACACCTGACCAGTTTCATTAGGGCTCTTGATTCTAGGAACTGAAGCTCCCCCTCAAATCTCTTGGACCAAGCCTTATTTCCTCCTCAGGCGCTATGTGACCTCTACGGGTTTTAGACCTGTGCTATACCTGTGACCGGTTTCGAGAGTTTTTTTTATTTCAGCGGTTCGGCATAGGGTCAGGCTCTTTCTGTTGATTTTCTGCTCATCCAGACTTTTGTTGTTGGCGGCCTGCAGGCCCACATATCCATCACAAACTGGTTGATCTGGCACGTGGCGGAGGCAGAACTTCCTCATAAATATAATAATAATGATACTCGAGGCTCCAGCCAATCTATTATCAGGTATCCCTGAAGGAATGTTGATAAATGGTTCAGAGAACCGAGAGCTTGTCCGTTCTACGAACCATTTATCAACACTGCTGTCAGACACAGCAACATCTTGTGATCTTGACACAGGGAATTCTTCACTTGCCTGACCTACAGTCATGACCTACTTCCACATGTGGATCTGTCCACTGTGATATCACCTACGACTGCTTCACTTCACCTGTCTACTGTATATAAGCAACTTCTTCGGGCTTATGCTGTATTCTCTTCAAAACTGATAGACTGATTACATTGACTCCAGGCTGAGGGACTGATTACCTCAACTCCTTCTGATCTTCGCCATTCCTCTGTTTAGGACTGATGAAGCCACTGAGTAGCGAAACGATTCCTCAATAAAGATACCCAAGTGTTGCACATGTGTTTAATTCATCATTCTTAAACTAGTACATTGAAGAAGCTACATAATTTTTTTTCCTGTTCCAATTTTTTAATTTTAAACACAAGATCGCCTCGTCCAGTCGCTTTAAATTTTCACTAGTTGTGAATGGTGACCGTGACCAGATTCTTGGGAAAATGGCGTACTTACGTACCCTGTGTAGTTTACGTACCCTGTGTAGCTTATGTGCCCTGTGTAGCTTACGTACCCTGTGTAGCTTACGTACCCTGTGTAGTTTACGTACCCTGTGTAAATTACGTACCCTGTGTAGTTTACGTACCCTGTGTAGCTTACGTACCCTGTGTAGTTTACGTACCCTGTGTAGCTTACGTACCCTGTGTAGTTTACGTACCATGTGTAGCTTACGTACCCTGTGTAGTTTACGTACCCTGTGTAGCTTACGTACCCTGTGTAGTTTACGTACCCTGTGCAGCTTACGTACCCTGTGTAGCTTACGTACCCTGTGTAGTTTACGTACCCTGTGTAGCTTACGTACCCTGTGTAGTTTACGTACCCTGTGTAGCTTACGTACCCGTGTAGTTTACGTACCCTGTGCAGCTTACGTACCCTGTGTAGCTTACGTACCCTGTGTAGTTTACGTACCCTGTGTAGCTTACGTACCCTGTGTAGTTTACGTACCCTGTGTAGCTTACGTACCCTGTGTAGTTTACGTACCCTGTGCAGCTTACGTACCCTGTGTAGCTTACGTACCCTGGGTAGTTTACGTACCCTGTGTAGCTAACGTACCCTGTGTAGTTTACGTACCCTGTGCAGCTTACGTACCCTGTGTAGCTTACGTACCCTGTGTAGTTTACGTACCCTGTGTAGTTTACGTACCCTGTGTAGTTTACGTACCCTGTGTAGCTTACGTACCCTGTGTAGTTTACGTACCCTGTGTAGTTTACGTACCCTGTGTAGCTTACGTACCCTGTGTAGTTTACGTACCCTGTGCAGCTTACGTACCCTGTGTAGCTTACGTACTCTGTGTAGTTTACGTACCCTGTGTAGCTTACGTACCCTGTGTAGTTTACGTACCCTGTGCAGCTTACGTACCCTGTGTAGCTTACGTACCCTGTGTAGTTTACGTACCCTTTGTAGCTTACGTACCCTGTGTAGTTTACGTACCCTGTGCAGCTTACGTACCCTGTGTAGCTTACGTACCCTGTGTAGTTTACGTACCCTGTGCAGCTTACGTACCCTGTGCAGCTTACGTACCCTGTGTAGTTTACGTACCCTGTGCAGCTTACGTACCCTGTGCAGCTTACGTATCCTGTGTAGTTTACGTACCCTGTGCAGCTTACGTACCCTGGTTAGCTTACGTACCCTGTGTAGTTTACGTACCCTGTGTAGCTTACGTACCCTGTGTAGCTTACGTGCCATGTGCAGCTTACGTACCCTGGTTAGCTTACGTACCCTGTGTAGTTTACGTACCCTGTGTAGCTTACGTACCCTGTGTAGCTTACGTGCCATGTGCAGCTTACGTACCCTGGTTAGCTTACGTACCCTGTGTAGTTTACGTACCCTGTGTAGCTTACGTACCGTGTGTAGCTTACGTACCCTGTGCAGCTTACGTACCGTGTGTAGCTTACGTACCCTCTGACCAAAGTTACTGACCTTACTCCCAGGGTCCTGGAACACCTGGGATAACTTTCATAATCCTCAATTTCAAACGCTCAAAAAAGTGACCCTAAAAAATCGGTGACAGAGTGAACATCAAGTGAACATCAAGTGAACATCAAGTGAACATCAAGTTAACATCAAGTGAACATCAAGTGAACATCAAGTGAACATCAAGTGAGCATCAAGTGAACATCAAGTGAACATCAAGTGAACATCAAGTGAACATCAAGTGAACATCAAGTGAGCATCAAGTGAACATCAAGTGAACATCAAGTGAACATCAAGTGAACATCAAGTTAACATCAAGTTAACATCAAGTTAACATCAAGTGAACATCAAGTTAACATTAAGTGAACATCAAGTTAACATCAAGTTAACATCAAGTGAACATCAAGTTAACATCAAGTTAACATCAAGTGAACATCAAGTGAACATCAAGTGAACATCAAGTGAACATCAAGTGAGCATCAAGTGAACATCAAGTTAACATCAAGTTAACATCAAGTTAACATCAAGTGAACATCAAGTTAACATCAAGTTAACATCAAGTGAACATCAAGTGAACATCAAGTTAACATCAAGTTAACATCAAGTTAACATCAAGTGAACATCAAGTTAACATCAAGTTAACATCAAGTTAACATCAAGTTAACATTAAGTGAACATCAAGTTAACATCAAGTTAACATCAAGTTAACATCAAGTGAACATCAAGTTAACATCAAGTTAACATCAAGTGAACATCAAGTGAACATCAAGTTAACATCAAGTTAACATCAAGTTAACATCAAGTGAACATCAAGTTAACATCAAGTTAACATCAAGTTAACATCAAGTGAACATCAAGTGAACATCAAGTTAACATCAAATTAACATCAAGTTAACATCAAGTGAACATCAAGTTAACATCAAGTTAACATCAAGTGAACATCAAGTTAACATCAAGTGAACATCAAGTGAACATCAAGTGAACATCAAGTTAACATCAAGTTAACATCAAGTTAACATCAAGTTAACATCAAGTTAACATCAAGTGAACATCAAGTGAACATCAAGTTAACATCAAGTTAACATCAAGTGAACATCAAGTTAACATCAAGTTAACATCAAGTGAACATCAAGTTAACATCAAGTTAACATCAAGTGAACATCAAGTTAACATCAAGTTAACATCAAGTTAACATCAAGTGAACATCAAGTGAACATCAAGTTAACATCAAGTTAACATCAAGTTAACATCAAGTTAACATCAAGTTAATATCAAGTGAACATCAAGTGAACATCAAGTTAACATCAAGTTAACATCAAGTTAACATCAAGTTAACATCAAGTGAACATCAAGTGAACATCAAGTTAACATCAAGTTAATATCAAGTTAACATCAAGTGAACATCAAGTTAACATCAAGTTAACATCAAGTTAACATCAAGTTAACATCAAGTTAACATGAAGTTAACATCAAGTTAACATCAAGTTAACATGAAGTTAACATCAAGTTAACATCAAGTTAACATCAAGTTAACATCAAGTTAACATGAAGTTAACATGAAGTTAACATCAAGTTAACATCAAGTTAACATCAAGTTAACATCAAGTTAACATCAAGTTAACATCAAGTTTACATCAAGTGAACATCAAGTGAACATCAAGTTAACATCAAGTTAACATCAGGTTAACATCAAGTTAACATCAAGTGAACATCAAGTGAACATCAAGTTAACATCAAGTTAACATCAAGTTAACATGAAGTTAACATCAAGTTAACATGAAGTTAACATTAAGTGAACATCAAGTGAACATCAAGTTAACATCAAGTTAACATCAAGTTAACATGAAGTTAACATCAAGTTAACATCAAGTTAACATCAAGTTAACATCAAGTTAACATCAAGTGATCAAGTTAACATCAAGTTAACATCAAGTTAACATCAAGTTAACAACAAGTTAACATCAAGTTAACATCAAGTTAACATCAAGTTAACATCAAGTTAACAACAAGTTAACATCAAGTTAACATGAAGTTAACATCAAGTTAACATGAAGTTAACATTAAGTGAACATCAAGTGAACATCAAGTTAACATCAAGTTAACATCAAGTTAACATGAAGTTAACATGAAGTTAACATCAAGTTAACATCAAGTTAACATCAAGTTAACATGAAGTTAACATGAAGTTAACATGAAGTTAACATCAAGTTAACATCAAGTTAACAACAAGTTAACATCAAGTTAACATCAAGTTAACAAGTTAACATCAAGTTAACATCAAGTGAACATCAAGTTAACATCAAGTTAACATCAAGTTAACATCAAGTTAACATCAAGTTAACATCAAGTTAACATCAAGTTAACAAGAGCAGGTTTTACCAATGTGTCAAACAGTTTCATCTGTTTTATTATCACTATCTCACGTAAAACAATTTTCACTTTACGTTTTTGAATGTGAAGACTATCTGGTGCATCTTAGACCCAGGACGCCAGGACGCCAGGACGCCAGGACGCCAGGACGCCAGGACGCCAGGACGCCAGGACGCCAGGACACCAGGACACCAGGTCACCAGAACAGCAGGACACCAGGACACTAGGACACCAGGTCACCAGGATACCAGGATAGTAACTGTTAAATCTGGTTCTCGTGCAGCTAAATTTATCATGTACTAAAATATTTAATTAACTGAGAATCGATGTAATCCTTACCATAACTGCAGAATGACTCATCTGCTCGGCTTCAAACTGTCATTAATGGTGTGGTTTCGTGAAGACAAGGTTCACACTGCCCCTGGGGGCCAGGAGCCAGAGCTTACCAGTTTTACTGAATAGTTATAGAAACTTTTATTCTATAACTAAAGAATATTTTTGCCTGATTTCAAAATTTCCTTAACGATGCATCTATAAGATGCAAAAATGCAAAATGCCTTTTCTGATCGGGTTCAAACTTTCGCCATTTGTGGGCTTTATTAAAATTCAGTTTGTCACTCACTTTCAGCTGTGAAAATTTCAATTCGTCAATTTTATTAAGTAAATTCTTTTCATATGTCATAACTAGAGAATGAGTCTTCTGATCGTCTTCAAACCCTAAATCCTGGTTTATCGTAACTGGAAATATATTTGTATCAATTTTTGGATTGTGTGGGCGCCAATTTGCTATTTTTTGCCAATTTTACCAAATCGGAATTTACAAAACAATCAAAATCAAATATTTTTTTTCAGTGGATTGTAGAGAATTTTGGAGAATGTATGCCTGGGTGACCTGAGTCTGTGAATGCCTGGGTTACCTGAGTCTGTGAATGCCTGGGTGACCTGACTCTCTGTATGCCTGGGTTACCTGAGTCTGTGTATGCCTGGGTGACCTGACTCTCTATGCCTGGGTGACCTGAGTCTATGTATGCCTGGGTGACCTGACTCTCTGTATGCCTGGGTTACCTGAGTCTGTGTATGCCTGGGTGACCTGAGTCTGTGAATGCCTGGGTTACCTGAGTCTGTGAATGCCTGGGTGACCTGACTCTCTGTATGCCTGGGTTACCTGAGTCTGTGTATGCCTGGGTGACCTGACTCTCTATGCCTGGGTGACCTGAGTCTATGTATGCCTGGGTGACCTGACTCTCTGTATGCCTGGGTTACCTGAGTCTGTGTATGCCTGGGTGACCTAACTCTCTGCATGCCTGGGTGACCTGAGTCTGTGTATGCCTGGGTGACCTGAGTCTGTGTATGCCTGGGTGACCTGAGTCTGTGTATGCCTGGGTGACCTGAGTCTGTGTATGCCTGGGTGACCTGAGTCTGTGTATGCCTGGGTGACCTGAGTCTGTGTATGCCTGGGTGACCTAAGTCTCTGCATGCCTGGGTGACCTGAGTCTGTGTATGTCTAGGTGACCTGACTCTCTGTATGCCTGGGTGACCTGAGTCTGTGTATGCCTGGGTGACCTGAGTCTCTGTATGCCTGGGTGACCTGAGTCTCTGTATGCCTGGGTGACCTGAGTCTGTGTATGCCTGGGTGACCTGAGTCTCTGTATGCCTGGGTGACCTGAGTCTCTGCATACCTGGGCGACCTGAGTCTCTGCATGGCTGGGTGACCTGAGTCTCTGCATGGCTGTGTGACCTAAGTCTCTGCATACCTGGGTGACCTGAGTCTCTGCATGCCTGGGTGACCTGAGTCTCTGCATGCCTGTGCAACCTGAGTCTCTGCATACCTGGGTGACCTGAGTCTCTGCATACCTGGTGTGAAACAGAATTATTTGGGGTTTCTGGTAGCGGGGATAGTGAATGATATGTCTTCGGAGGCTTCTTACTTTATTTGCAAAGTCGTGGTGGGTACACAGGCTTGTGTGTTGAGTGCCCATGGCCCGGTAGGGCCATCCCACGAGGGAGAGAGGGAGTAGGACTGTTGACTGCTCCTAGGCCGCTGAGAGAGTGAGTGCGAGTGGGACCAGCGTCCCACTGACCTGGGCAGGCCTAGAGGGCAGCACCTGAGTGCCGTGAAATATGAACTAAGCTGGCAGACAGCATAGGTTGTCTGTACAGATTGTCTACATTTGCTCGGACACCTACCACATGGTCGTCCTGACCATGTCTGGCAGTAAAAAAAAACTTGGTCTCTCTCTCGTAGGAACAGGGCACAGAACACAAAATAAAAAACATATATTTATATACATATGGACATGGAAAAAAAACTTTCTACAGGGAGGGAAGAATAAAACATGTGGGGTGTGCTAAACATCGTGGTCATAGGCAGTGAGCATCGATGGGCATCACTGCACGCCTTCCTGCGTCTGGACAGATACTGCAACACAGGAGACATCCCTGCGGCTGAGCGGTGACGTAACGGGGTATGGTCTCCTCTAGAACGGTGAAGCAGTTGTCCTAGGAGCCACTGCAGGTTTCACTCAACCTGGCAACGAGTGAGGCATCGTCAAAACTCGGCAACTGGGCAGGACTTCTGGCAAGCGACTCAGGAGGGCATTTCTCGACTGGTACTGTCGCTGGGGCTGTCACTGCCGGCGAGCGTGGAGTAAGTCGTGGAGCGAGTCGTGGCAGAGACGACTGGGCGAAACATCTGGGAGCCGTAACATCATACACCCGACTGCAGTGAGTGGGCTAGCAGTCAAAGTGACATCATCTTTGTGCAGGCTGCTCACTGAAGCTTGTGACACGAGGCTGGCACAGCGCCTGCCGACAGGGCTAACTGCACTCTGAAGGTCTGGAGGTGAAGTGAAACAAATCTCGATGGGAACTGTAGCAGGTATGATTCTGCAGAACATCTATGAGCGACGAACATAAGAGCTTTCTGTACTCAGGGCTGACTAATACCAGCTGTCAAACGCGCTGGTCACACCGGGTGACAACACAAGGTGCTACACAGGGGTCTGGCCACAGACCTGTGGTCGACACACAGCTGGGCTCAAGAGCACACTGGTCACATGGAAACTTTACACACACCCGCGGTACATGCGGTACAACATGGCTTAAACTAGCAAATGATGCTTTTCTGTGCACAAAATTGACACTAAGCCATACACTAACATGTGAGAACACTGACTGAGAGGAATTAATAAACACACGACATATATCTTCTGTCAATCTTCTTGACAATACTGACATAATTACTGAAACACTCGATGTGACATCATGTGATGTCAGGCGTGATGTCGCAAGGTGACGTCAGCAGCACTGTGACATCAGCAGACATCTCGAGGTGACGTCAGGCAGACATCGTGACGTCGGGCAGTAGCACACCACAGCATGCGGCCTGGGACATCTGGCTCGCCAACTCACGTGGCTCATAGATCCACGAGGCTTCATCCACACCCCACGTGGCGTCGGGATCCACGTGGAGTCGTGATCTGCGTGGCTTGCTGATCCACATGGCTTGCTGATCCACGTGGCTTCGTGATCCATGTGGCTTAGTGATCTACATGGCTTCGAGTGGCCTCGGGCACTCGGATACACAGCTCTAGCAGTGTATCCGAGTGCCCGAGGCAGAGGGAGTGAGCACATAGTGGTGGTAGGCAGGTGAGGTGTGAGTGAAGCAGGAACACAGCCACTTCCTCCTCTAATCCCACAAACACGTGGAGAAACTCACTCTGGACGCAGAAATCACCACAAAACTCACCTCTGGCTTGTTGAAATAGCTGTGCTGAGCTGAACAACAACAGCAGAACATACAAGAGGCGCTGAACACGTGACTTGAGAAACAGCGTGGGACACTGTAGCGTGGGGTCACTGGGACGCCACTTACAATTCTCGAAGAAATTCGGCAAATTTCGGCTAGATCCTGCTTGTACCTGTGACTGGATGCTGAAACGTGCAGACACAACATCAGGATAACTCGTTGAGAGATGGATGTTTCTAGAGTAGGGTGATGAAGTGAACACAACTTCATTCTATTTCCTTCCTCTCTCCAGACAAACACAACTGCTGTGACCACCACTTCCCACCATTTATAACCAGTTTGTTTGGTGAGCTGAAAGTGGGGTTCAATGATAAGTGGTTCCAGGACACTTCTTTTAACTGCGGTATCTGAGGTGCACCATGCCATGTGTTAAGACCCCATGGCCCGGGAGAGCCATGGCCGTGAGGAGATAGAAGTCACCCTGTTGACTGAGTCTAGGCTGCTGAGTGAGTGAGGGCGAGTGGGACCAGCATCCCACTGACCTGGGCAGGCCTAGAGGGCAGCACCTGAGTGCCGCGAAATATGAACTAAGCTGGCAGACAGCATAGGCTGTCTGTGCAGACAGTACAGGCTGTCTACACTGGATGACCTGAGTCTCTGCATGCCTGGGTGACCTGAGTCTCTGCATACCTGGGTGACCTGAGTCTCTGCATGCCTGTGTGACCTGTACACAATGCTACATAACTCACTCCCAGATTTTATTTCTTTTATCGGTTTTAAACTTCCAACACTCGTGTATCCTATGCCTTTGATACACCTTTGAGGGCTTTCGAGAGTTTTCTTTTCGGGAGTTTTCTGGTGTGTGTGTGTACTCACCTATTTATGGTTGCAAGGGTCGATTCATAGCTCCTGGCCCTGCCTCTTCACTGATTGTTACTAAGTACTCTCTCTCCCTGCTCCAAGAGCTATATCAAACCCCATCTTAAAACTATGTATGGTTCCTGCATCCACTACATCACTTTCTAGGCTATTCCACTGCCTGACAACTCTATGACTGAAGAAATGCTTCCTAACATCCCTTTGACTCATCTGAATCTTCAACTTCCAATTGTGACCCCTTGTTTCCGTTTCCCATCTCTGGAACATCCTGTCTTTGTTCACCTTATCTATTCTGTGCAGTATTTTATATGTCCTTATCATGTCTTCCCTGACCCTCCTGTCCTCCAGTGTCGTCAGGCCAATTTCCCTTAACATTTCTTCGTAGGACAGTCCCCTTAGTTCTTGGACTAGTCTTGTTGCAAACCGTTGCACTTTCTTTAATTTCTTGACGTGTTTGACCAGGTATGGATTCCAAACTGGTGTTGCATACTCCGGTATGGGTCTGACGTATATGGTGTACAGAGTCTTGAACGATTCCTTACTGAGGTATCGGAACGCTATCTTTAGGTTTGCCAGGTGCCCATATGCTGCAGCAGTTATCTGGTTGATGTGCGCCTCAGGAGATGTGCTCGGTATTATACTCGCCCCAAGATCTTTTTCCTTGAGTGAGGTTTGTAGTCTTTGGCCACCTAGCCTATACTCTGTCAGTGATCTTCTTTGCCATTCCCCGATCTTCATGACTTTGCATTTGGCAGGGTTAACTTCAAGGAGCCAGTTGCTGGACCAGGCTTGTAGCCTGTCTTTGTAGTCCTGCCTGATCCTCGACCGATTTGTGTGTATGTGTGTGTGTGTGTGTGTGTGTGTGTGTGTGTGTGTGTGTGTGTGTGTGTGTGTGTGTGTGTGTGTGTGTGTGTGTGTGTGTGTGTGTGTTAATCCATTTTACCGCTTTTAATCTCGAAATGGTATAGCATTATTTTACACTGTGCTGCATTATTTTGCCTTGATGCAAATGAGGGGCTCTTGGTCCAAGGAACTGGACTTATTCTCTCCTTGCTTCGATCGTAGGCGGTATATGACCCCTACGGGTTGAGCACTTTCCTCTGAAGAGCAGCATCGCTCTTCACTGACTGAAGTTTTTAAATGACTGTAATGTTTCATGGGTTTAAGCTGTGATATATATACCTTTGATATACCTTTGAAGAGTTTCGAGAGTTTCTCTACTCCCCTGAGCCCGGCCATGGGCCAGGCTCGTCTGGTTGTGTAGGCACAAATTTAACTGGATTCTAAGCAATAACTAGAAAATATATCTTGAGGTCAGCCTCTCCTTCTAATCAGACATAAGTCACAGTGTTTGACTTTATTTCTGTTATGCCAAGTTAAATCAACTTAATGTCCCTTTATGAGCCAATAACATCTATGTTCCTTCAAGACCATTGTTAAGGATTTGTATTCTATGTACAATAAGGTTACTTAAAACTTACTTACTTACAAGCTGGTTGATCTTGATTTTTTACCTGTGTTGGGGCCAATTTACTTTTTTTTATGAAAGAAATTGGAAGAATTTAAATCTTGCTTTTCTTGCTATATTTTCTGAGTGTCGCGTCTGATTAATTTTATTCCTACCATCCTGATCACTTGATAGTCCAACATCTGAGCGGCATCAAGATTAATGTGCTTGTGTATTTTTGTATATTGGTCTGCTTAGTCCCTCTGAAAGATTTGAATTAGATTTGGTCTGTGTATCTTAATTTACCATTTTTTATATTAAAGAAATTAGTGTATTAGTTTCCATGTGATGACTTGTTAATGCCTCGTCTGATTACTTTCACATCTTCAAGACTAATATATAACTCCACTATCAACTTATGCCGCACTCTGCACTATTTTAACAGCGCACTTCGACACAGGGAACTGGAATAACGGAATACCGGACCGTGAAACCGAAATATATCTAGTTTTCAAGGCGTGAGTGATCCACCAGGCTGTGTACACATGTGACATCGTAAGACATCTTTGTTTAAACTCACCTACCTAATATAACAAACAATGCAATAGATATTTTGGCAGTGAAATTTAGCATAATTTTGTTGATTGCAATTGTATATAAACCGACAAATATATTCCAGCAGTTTAGAGGTAAAACTCTGAAAATAAAACAGTGAAAGTTGTTTTTTTAAATCAATAGTCAAACTTTTGGTTGTGTGGTAATTTCAATTTAAGACAGATATAATGGAAGAAAATATCTGCTGCAATTGGAGAGAAGATTCCAGGAGGCAGTTTGGAGGAAGGAACTGACTGGTGCACTCTGATAAAATCGCCTCAAGTGAGCAAATGATTGAACTGACCAGATCAGAGAATAATCTTGGCATTACATTCATAAATAATGTGGCACTGGCACGGAACATAATGGTGTCAAACACGAGCACGGAACATAATGGTGTCAAACACAGGCACGGAACATAATGGTGTCAAACACGAGCACGGAACATAATGGTGTCAAACACGAGCACGGTACATAATGGTATCAAACACTGGCACGGGACATAATGGTATCAAACACGAGCACGGGACATAATGGTATCAAACACTGGCAAAGGGACATAACGGTATCAAACACGAGCACGGGCAGCTATCTATAAACCCACAAAACGTGGGTTTATAGATAGCTGCTCCTGCATCTCACAATACTCGATTCTTGTTGTACTAAAAGCCACACAGTGCAGGTGTGGTATAGAAAGACCATGCATAAGTCTTCAATAAGTGTGATCATGGTGCAATGTCGTACAAAATGCGTGCCAAAGAAATAACTGGAAAAGTGGGCAGATGAATCGAAATAGTAACAGTCAACTAAGAAAAATCCAAGGCAGTTACAGTGGAAAGATCTGTTCATCCAGGTTCAGTATTCGCTTTTATTGACTTTCTCATTCTCATACCTGATACAGACTGATACATAAATCTTACCACTGTATCATTTTTAGCAGATGGTTCTAGAAAATGCATTAGTGTGGCATCCAAGGAGGACACAGTAAATCAAGATTATATAAACACATATACACACATACACACACACACACAGCCAGGAGCTGTGAATCGACCCCCTGCAACCACAATTAGGTGAGTACATGGGGGACTAGAGACATGGAGAGCCAAGATGCTACAGGAGGTACTGGAAAACTCCATGTACCAACATGTTAGGGACACAACCAGGGAGAGGGCCATGATGAACTGGTAAGGCTGGACCTCATATTCACCTTGAACAGTTCAGGCATAGTTGACATCACACAAGAAAGACCCCTTGGCGCTAGCGATCACCTGGTCTTGAGTTCTGAATACATAGTAGAGTTAACAATAGAGAGTGAAGTGGTACATGAGGTGCAGTGGGTAAGAAAGTTAGAGGGGAAGACAGTAAATGAAATGACAGGGAGGCAGTGGAGAAGTTGATGTCAAGGAACAACAGAAACAACAGGAAGACCAGAGTAAGCCCATGGTTTACCCACAGGTGAGGAGAGGCCAAAGCCAAGTGTACTAGAGTATGGAGAAAGTATAGAAGGCAAAAGACCCAGGAAAATAGGGAGTTGGGCTGCAGAGGTAGGACATAATGAGAATGTATGGATAAGGAGAGAAGTGCAGCGTAAATATGAGAATTTTACATAGCTTCAAAAGCCAAATCTGACCCAAAGTTGTTGTACAGCCACATCAGGATGAAAACAACACTCAAGACCAGTTAATCAGGCTGAGGAAGGGGCGCTCACAGGGAATGACAAGAAAGTATTTGAGGAGCTCAACTTATGGTCCAGGGAGGCTTTCAGTAAACCGAGGTGGTAGGGTGCACCAGCAAGAGCTGGACACACTGCACACAACCGAGGAAGAGGTGAAGAAACTGCTAGGAGAACTAGATGCCTCAAAGGCGGTGGGCCGCGACAATATCTCTCCTTGGGTCCTGAGAGAGCGAGCAGAGGCACTGTGTGTGCCATTAGCAACAATCTTCAATAAATCTATCGAAACAGGGGCAACTGCCTAAGGTGTGGAAGAAAGGTGACAGACAGGTTGCACTAAATTACAGGCCAGTGTCACTGGCATGTATAGTATGTAAAATTATGGAGAAGGTTATCAGGAGAAGAGTGGAGGAACACCTAGAAAGGAAAAGGCTCATATATAACAACCAGCAGAGCTTCAGGGAAGGTAAATCCTATGTCACAGATCTATTGGAGTTCTACGACAAGGTAATAGAAATAAGACAGGAGAAAGAGGGATGGGTACAGTGTATCTTATTGGACTGTAAGAAGGCTTTCGACACAGTACCACACAAGAGACTGGTTGAAAAGCTAGAGGAGCAGGCAAGAATAGCAGGGAAAGTACTGCAATGGATCAGGGAATACCTGACAGGAAGGAATGAAACATCGTGTGTTGGTACGAGACGAGATGTCAGAGTTGGTGCATGTGTCGAGTGGGGTTCCACAAGGGTCAGTCCTAGGTCTGGTGCTGTTTCTTGTAGATACAGAGGTGTCCTTGTTCGCAGACGATGTGAAGCTAATGAGGAGCTAATGGGCGCCTGGCAAACCTGAGAACAGCGTTTCGACATCTCAATAATTAGTCATTCACGACACCCTGCATCGTGTATATTAGGCCCATGTCGGAGAATGCAGAACCAGTATGGAACCCACACCTGGTCAAACACGTCAAGAAATTAGAGAAAGTGTAAAGGTTTGCAAGAGGACTAGTCCCAGAAATAAGGGGTTTGTCCTACGAGGAGGTTAAGGGAGCTAAAACCTGACAACACTGGAGGACAGGAGTGATAGTGCAGACATGATAACGATATATAAAATACTGAAAGGAATTGACAAGGTGGACAGGTACAGAATGTTTCAGAGATGGGACACAGCGACAAGGGGTCACAACTGGAAGTTGAAACCTCAGATGAGTCACAGGGATGTTAGGAAGTATTTATTCGGTCAGAGTTGTCAGGAAGTGGAACAGTCTGGAGAGTAATGTACTGGAGGAAGGATCTATATATAGCTTTAAGAAGAGGTAAGATAACGCTCATGGAGCAGGGAGAGAGTGGACCAAGTGGCGACCAGTGAAGAGGCGGGGCCAGGAGCTAAGGCTCGACTCAGGCAACCAAAATTTACTGAGTACGATTAGGTGAGTGCGTACTCACACACACAACACACACACACACACACACACACACACACACACACACACACACATAAGAACATAAGAACGAAGGAACACTGCAGAAGGCCTACTGGCCCATGTGAGGCAGGTCCAAGTCTCCTACCGGCTTAAGCCAATGCACCCAACCTAGTCAGGTCAGGTCACATTGACTTAAGGGAGGAACACGGCAACCGACCTGGTAGCACAAGCTATCAGGTCCAACTCACACCCACCCACATCCACTCATGTATTTATCCAACCTATTTTTAAAGCTACACAACGTTCTGGCCTCTATAACTGTACTCGGGAGTTTGTTCCACTCATCCACAACTCTATTACCAAACCAGTACTTTCCTATATCCTTCCTGAATCTGAATTTTTCCAACTTAAAACCATTGCTGCGAGTCCTATCTAGGCTAGATATTTTCAGCACACTATTTACATCCCCTTTATTTATTCCTGTCTTCCATTTATACACCTCAATCATATCCCCCCTAACTCTACGTCTTTCTAGAGAGTGCAGATTCAGGGCCCTTAGTCTATCCACATAGGGAAGGTTTCTGATACATGGGATCAACTTTGTCATCCTCCTTTGTACATTTTCCAGAGAATTTATATCCATTCTGTAATACGGTGACCAAAACTGTGCAGCATAATCTAAATGAGGCCTAACCAAGGATGTATAGAGTTGAAGAACAACCTGAGGACTCCTATTATTTATGCTTCTTGATATGAAGCCAAGGATTCTATTAGCTTTATTGCGAACACTTATGCACTGTTGTCTTGGTTTCAGATTACTGCTAACCAGAACTCCTAAATCTTTTTCGCAATCCGTAATATTAAGATTTACATTATTTAGTTTATATGTGGCATGGTTATTGTCCTGTCCAACATTTAGAACTTTGCATTTGTCTATATTAAACTGCATCTGCCACTTCTCCGACCACTGCATCAGTCTATTCAAATCTTCCTGGAGTGCTCGAATGTCCTCGTCAGAATGAATTCGACGGCCTATTTTGGTGTCATCGGCAAACTTGCCGATGTCGCTCTTTATGCCCTCATCTATGTCGTTTATGTAGATTGTGAACAGCAGGGGCCCAACACCGACCCCTGTGGAACACCGCTCGTGACGCTTCCCCACTCTGATTTCTCCCCATTTATGCAAACTCTCTGCTGCCTATTTGTCAACCATGCCTCTGTCCAGGAAAAAATTTCTCCTCCTATTCCATGTGCTTTAATTTTCCTCAATAGTCTCTGATGTGGGACCATGTCAAAAGCCTTACTGAAGTCCATATACACAATATCATATTCATTACCATGATCTACCTCCTCAAATACCTTAGTGAAAAAAGTTAATAAATTCGTAAGGCAGGAACGCCCCTTTGTAAAACCATGCTGAGATTCGTTGATTAATTTATGCTTTTCAAGGTGGCTACGAACTGCCTCGGCAATTATTGATTCCATAAATTTTCCCACTATGGAGGTTAGGCTTATTGGTCTATAGTTCGAAGCTAAGGACCTGTCACCTGTTTTGAAAATAGGTATCACATTTGCCATTTTCCACTTATCTGGCACCATGCCAGTTTGTAGTGATATGTTGAAAAGATTAGCCAAAGGTTTGCTAAGCTCCTCTTTACATTCCTTAAGAACCCTTGCATACAGTTCATCAGGGCCTGGGGATTTGTTAGGTTTTAATTTATCTATTTGCCTAAGGACCATGTCACTTGTGACTCTAATCGTGCACAGTTTATTATCGTCCTGTTCTACATAATTTATCATTACTGGAATATCGCTGGTATCCTCCTGTGTAAAAACTGAGAGGAAGTATGTGTTAAAATTTCTACACATTTCCTTATCACTGTCAGTGAGCTGACCCGAGGAACTTTTGAGTGGGCCTATCTTGTCCCTGATCTTACTTCTGTATACCTGAAAGAATCCTTTTTGGGTTAGTCTTCGATTCTCTTGCAACTTTAACCTCATAATCTCTTTTTGCTTTTCTAATTCCCTTTTTTATTTCTCTCTTTAACTGAATATATCGATTTCTTAATTGCCCCTCTCCTCTTTTGATTTGCCTATATATGCCTCTCTTTTGACCAATCAGATATTTTAATCTATTGTTCATCCATTTAGGATCATTTTTGTTTGATCTGATTTCCCTATTTGGAACATAATTTGACTGAGCAGCTAGAACTATGCCCTGGAAAGCATCATATCGGCAACCATCACCACCTACCTGACCCTTAGTCAGGTCATTCCAGTTCAGCCCACCTAAGTAATTTTTCAGTCCTATGAAATCAGCCAAGCGAAAGTCAGGGACGGAGACTTGATTGCCATTATTAGGGGAATTCCATGATATATTAAAACTGAGTGATTTGTGATCACTTTCCCCAAGCTCATCATTAACCTCAAGATTATTAATTAGTGTTTCCCTGCTGGCAAGAACCAAGTCAAGGAGGTTATTTCCCCTAGTTGGCTCTGTCACAAACTGTTTTAAAAAAACAATCCTGGATCGTATCAAGAAAGTCACCTGACTCTAAATTTCCTGTCAAATTGCTCCAGTCAATCTGTCTATAGTTGAAATCTCCCATCAGCACAACATTTTCGTATGTAGATGCCTTACGAATTTCGTCCCATAGAAGTTTACTGCACTCCCTATCAAGATTTGGGGCCCTGTAAATCACACCCAAAATTAGTTTTTCTCGGCCCTCGAGAAGCTGTAACCAAACAGATTCAGTGGCTGACGCTTCTAATTTAATATCTTGTCTAACACAACAATTTAAATTGTCTCTGACATACATCGCTACTCCACCACCTTTCCTGTTGACCCTGTCAGTGTGGAATAATTTATAGCCTTGTATGTGACATTCAGAGGGCATCTCTCTATCTTTCAGATTGAGCCAGGTCTCTGTTATAGCAATAATATCTATGTTTCCTGCACTTGCAATTAATCTTAGCTCATCTATCTTATTTCTTACACTCCTGCTATTAGTATAGTAAACCTTAAGGGAGTTAGTCCCTTGCTGCCCTCTGCTGTCCCCCTTTGTTTGCTGACCTGATCTATTGTATTTATTTATAACTTCATGCTGAATGCCTTTTATACATTTACTGTTTCCAACCCTAGTGTTGCAACCTGCTTGTTTCACACACACACCCATACCTCTATCTTCCATCAGTTTAAAATCATAGGCATTTCACCAATGGCCTTCTCAATCGAGTCTGCAAGTGCTACCACCCCTGCCCCAGAGAGATGTACCCCATCCCTTGCATACATATCATGTTTGCCATAAAAGTTGTTCCAGTTGTCAATGAATGGGATTGCAAGTTCCTTGCAGTATCTGTCTAGCCAGCAATTTACACCAATTGCCCTAGACAACCATTCATTTCCTACTCCCCTTCTAGGCAAGATGCTACATATGATTGGGATCCCTCCCTTAGACTTAATGAAATCTATAGCTGACCTGTACTTATCTAGCAGCTCTTCTCTCCTACCCTTCCCAATATCATTTCCACCAGCACTGAGACAGATAATGGGCTTGTTCCCATTACCTGACATGATATTATCCAGCCTGTTGACAATGTCCCCAACACCAGCTCCAGGGAAGCACACTCTATCTCTCATCTTCTTATTCCTATTACAAAAAGCACGGTCAATATATCTTACCTGAGAGTCACCAACCATTAGCAGGGGCAGTAGTACCCTTACCTTCACTGGCCACTGAAGTACATTCATCCTGAAGAACAGAGAAGCGATTTCCTACCTTCAGATCTTCACTCTTAACTTGCCTTACTCTGATGCGCCTCCCATTACTGTGAACCACTCGCCACTTGTAGCAGGTGCTGGGCTGCACCTCACTGCTGGTAGCCGTTGCTACCTCCCCCACTACAGCCTCCTCACAGCGAGAGACAGACTGCACCTCACTGCTAGAAGCCTCATTCCCCACAACTCCAGCCACCTCACACTCTCTCCCAGACCCATTGAGGTGGACCTTCAGCCTCCTAATTTCCTCCTGGAGAAGCAAGACCTCCTCCTTCAACTCTCCAACCTCAACTTTTAAAACACTGCAGAAGCAAGCCATGCTTTGTATCCGTCCACGCTAATCCCCAAAGCAGCTCAGGATCTGTGACCTCACGTGACGACTGACCACTGACGACTGACGACACACACACACACACACACACACACACACACACACACACACACACACACACACACACACGCACACACACACTTAGGCCAAGTAATGAATGATAACAATATCATAGTTATTTAATATTTACCCTTCCTGTGTTATTTTACATCCATTGTGCAACAAATATTCATTAATTTAAAAATAAAAAATATAAAAAAAGTATTGGTATCGGTATCGGCAAATTTTTGTTATCGTCCCATCACTACTTTCAGCATATATATTATATACATTTATATCAACACACTGACAGTATCCCACCGAGGCAGGGTCACCTGCAAAGAAAAACGAAAGTTTTTCTTTTTAAATTTAGTAATTTATACAGAAGACGGGGTTACTAGGCCTTTGCTCCTGGCATTGTAGTTACTTCTTAAGACATGCATGGCTTACGGAGGAAGAATTCTTTACCACGAATTTACTAACATTATTTACTCACTTCTGACATATATATATATATATATATATATATATATATATATATATATATATATATATATATATATATATATATATAATATATATATATATATATATATATATATATGTCACCGTGGTTGTTCAATATATTTATAGATGGGGTTGTAAGAGAAGTGAAAGCGAGGGTCTTGGCAAGAGGTGTGGAGTTAAAAGATAAAGATTCAAGCACAAAGTGGGAGTTGTTACAGTTGTTCTTTGCTGATGACACTGTGCTTTTGGGAGATTCTGAAGAGAAGTTGCAGAGGTTGGTGGATGAATCTGGTAGAGTATGTAAAAGAAGAAAATTAAAGTGAATATAGGAAAGAGTAAGGTTATGAGGTAAGTAAACAATTCAGATAACGATAGACTGGATATCAGATTGGAGGGAGAGAGTATGGAGGAGGTGAATGTATTCAGATATTTGAGAGTGGATGTGGCAGCAGATGGGTCTATGAAGGAAGACATAAATCATAAAATTCATGAGGGGAAAAGGATGAGTGGTGCACTTAGGAGTCTGTGGAGACAAAGAACTTTGTCCGTGGAAGCAAAGAAAGGAATGTATGAGAGGATAGTTGTACCAACACTCTTGTATGGGTGTGAAGCATGGGTGATGAATGTTGCAACAAGGAGAAGGCTGGAGGCAGTGGAGATGTCATGTCTGAGGGCATTGTGTGATGTGAATATAATGCAGAGAATCCGTAGTTTGGAAATTATGAGGTGTGGGATTACCAAAACTATTATCCAGAGGGCTGAGGAGGGGTTGTTGAGGTGGTTCGGACATGTTGAGAGAATAGAACAAAACAGAATGACTTCGAGAGTGTTTAAATCGGTAGTGGAGGGAAGGCGGGGTAGGGGTCGGCCTAGGAAGGGTTGGAGGGAGGGGGTAAAGGAGGTTTTGTGTGGGAGGGGCTTGAACTTCCAGCAAGCATGCATGAGCGTATTTGAAAGGAGTGAATGGAGACAAATGGTTTTTAATGCTCAACATGATGTTGCAGTGTGAGTAAAGTAACATTTATGAAGGGATTCAGGGAAACGGCAGGTCAGACTTGAGTCCTGGAGAAGGGAAGTACAGTGTCTGCATTGAGAAGAGGCGTTAATGTTGCATATATATATATATATATATATATATATATATATATTTTTTTATATTTTATATTATATATATATATATATTATATATATATATATATATATACACACATATATATATATTATATATATTATAATATATATTATATATATATATATATTATATATATATATATATATATATATATATTTATATAATATATGTCGTGGTCAATTAGCAAGAACTCATTTAAAATTAAGTCCTTATGAAATTTTCTCTTATACGTTTTAAAGATATATTTTTTTCATTAATTGTTAATGTAAAATTTTTAATTTTGCACCAAAAGGAACTTTGAAAACTTACCTAACTTATTATAACAAGAGCAATTTATTTTAGCCTAACCAAACTAAATATATTTTATATTTGTTTACAATAATTTAATACTAAAGAAAACAGTGAAATATATTTTTTTCGTTAGGTTCAGAATGATTTTGACGAAATTTTACATACACAAATTTTCACTTGTCCTACATGGCCCAAAATGAGCGTTGCTATTTAAGCCAAGATCGCAAGTTTGCCTATTCGGCAACGACATATATATATATATATATATATATATATATTTATATATATATATCTTCTTTCAACACACCGGCCGTATCCCACCGAGGCGGGGTGGCCCAAAAGGAAAAACAAAAGTTTCTCCTTTTACATTAGTAATATATACAGCAGAAGGGTTACTAGCCCCTTGCCTCCGGCATTTTAGTCGCCTCTTACAACACGCATGGCTTACGGAGGAAGAATTCTGTTCCACGTCCCCATGGAGATAAGAAGAAATAAACAAGAACAAGAACTAGAAACAAAATAGAAGAAAACCCAGAGGGGTATGTATATATATGCTTGTACATGTATGTGTAGTGTTACCTAAGTGTAAGTAGAAGTAGCAAGACGTACCTGAAATCTTGCATGTTCATGAGACAGAAAAATGGACACCAGCAATCCTACCATCATGTAAAACAATTACAGGCTTTCGTTTTACACTCACTTGGCAGGACGGTAGTACCTCCCTGGGTGGCTGCTGTCTACCAACCTACTACCTATATATATATATATATATATATATATATATATATATATATAATATATATATATTATATATATATATATATAAGTATGTCATGTGGGTTTTCGATACGTGGATGGGTAAAAATACTCACGTAGGCTGGTAGTACGTATAATATATAATGGGAAGTATGGAAAGCGCCAACAGCCGACCTGTCTCTCTCTGCTGCCTAACTATGACTAACTCACAAGTGTCTACAGGGTGAGGGTGTTTGAAATCCTGCTATGGTCAGCAGCAATATGAATACAGTCAATGATTCACACAGACGGTTGGTAGTGAGTCATCTACTGGTACACTGGTTACTGGTAACTGGTTACTAGGAACTGGTACTACTACTGAGAGCTCGGCGACGCTAACGTATGTCATCCCGACATACATCTAATACAAACTAGAGACGGCAGGTGTACGGCTTGGGCTGATTCTATACAATGTCAAAGTACACAACAATTGAACATTATAACATACATAAGTAGAATATTGGAATGGAAGCTTACATAATTGAAACTGTAATAAAACTGTAATGCAATACAAGGTATAATATAGCACAACTCATCGAATAAAACTCAATGTTGGGATTACACAATAGAAGTGATAAAAAAAATTTGATCGATCGATCTGTATTCATGTGATCTACGGATTCTGAGGAAGGAATATATACAAAGAAAGAAGTGTTTAACAGAAAGGCAGATTCGGTGCACTCAAATCTAGACTGTTAACTCTCAGAATTCGGAGAGAACGTGAACACAAAAAAAAAATCTTGAGTACTGATAAGTTGATACTGTAATTATTCATCTATACAGGTTATTTACATTTAACCCTAACTCTGCTAGGGTGAGATTGATATATGCAGAATGGGTGTCATCTCTGGGAGGATCAAACTCTGTTGCACTGGCTAACTCATGCTGTATTTGAGGCAAATCTGAATTGGAAGTAACAAATGATACTTGAGGATTTCTCAATACCTGTCGTGTACATAGGGAATAACGGCATTCAGGCTGATCGTCTGACTGAGTATCAGAGGTAGAGAGTACAGGATCAGGAGGATTGTCAGAGTCTGTCATATTAGTCTGGGTTGGAACATCATTATCATCACATACTAACTTCATATGATCTAAATGCAATTCTTTATACTGACCAGTACTAATTTCTCTAACCTTATACTTATTACCAGTGATATGTTCAACTACTCGATAAGGACCAACAAACTTTTGATCAAGCTTAGGCACTGCAGACGTTTTGTTAAAGTTGGTCAGCATAACTCTCGAACCTACTTTGATTTTGGGATGGCTTGTGCTCGAGTGTTTGCGACTCTTGTAAATTCTGCTGTTGATTTATGAAGTGTTTCACGGATTCTTCTAAAAACACTTTGAGCTAAGCTGGTATGAGTTGCTATGAAATCATCAGGGTTGTAATTTGGTTTTCGGATTAGAATATAGCAACTCATAAGGCAAACGTTTATCTACACCATACAATGCATAATGTGGAGTGTCACCTATAGAAACATTGTAAGCAGAATTTATAGCACACTGCACATCAGGTATAACTTCATCCCAAGTTTCACTGTTGGGATTGATAGTGGCTCTCAAGACATCAAGTACTTTCTTATTGGTACGTTCCGCTAACCCATTGCTGGCAGGATGATGAGGAACAATGGTGGATTTAGAGATCTTGTACAAGGTGCACAAATTTTCAAGAATCTCATTACAGAATTCACCTCCATTATCTGTTACTAGGGACTTAGGGTGGTATGCCTGCAGATAATGCGTTCTTTAAACGCTTTAGCTACTGTCTTGGCAGTCTTATCTGCAATAGGAACTAACTCACAATATCTGGTGAAATGATCTACCATAACACATAGATGTTTGTTGCCCTGGAGGGAACATTGGAAATTAGTTAACAAATCTAGCGCAACTCTTTCCCATGGTTCGCTAGTGGTTGGATATACTTGGATTGGATTAGGACCATTAGTATTACCTTTATGTTGCATGCAGACACTACATTTCTTAACATACTCAGAAATATCAGTTGCCATACGAGGCCAAAAGTATTTCAATTTGGCTTGTTTTACTGAACGATCCATACCAGGGTGTGCAACACCTGGTACATCGTGAACTAGCTGTAAGGCTACATTCACTAGTGACTATGGAATTACTAACTGGTAAACTCTTCTGCTAGGAGTACCCAACTCGGCTGTTCGATACAGTAATTCTTGGTTCATGACAAAGTCACTGATGGGTGCTGGTGGCTTCACAGTCAGAATAAGATCTTCCTGGAGCAGGAATCGAATCACACCAGACCACATGGGATCTGATCATTGAGCATTCATTACATCCTCAGCACTAAATGGAGGGTCTGCAGTTACTATACTAACATGTCACGATAAGGCATCTGCGACTAAATTTGACTTGCCAGGTAAGTGTTCAAAGGTGGGATTGAACTCTTGGATAGTCAACGTCCATCTGGCTAACCTTCCAGTAGGTTGTTTGTTCTGGAATAAAGGTATCAGTGGAGCGTGGTCTGTCAAGACATGAACAGAGTACTGATAAATAATGTCTCGGAAGTGCTTTAAAGACCCTACTATTGCTAAAGCTTCTTGCTCAGTTACTGTATAATTACGTTCAGCCTTCGTAAGGACTCGGCTAGCAAATGCAACTGCGTTGTACTTGCCATCAGTCTTCTGAGCTAGTACAGCACCTATGCCAATAGAACTAGCATCAGTTGTCAGATAGAAGGGCTTAGAAAAATCTGGAAATTTCAAAATTGGAGCAGATGTTACCTTTTCTTTTAAAGTTTGGAATGCTCTTTCTTGATGGAAGGTCCAAACAAAAGGAGCATCTTTCTTAAGCAACTCAGTTAGAGGAGCAGCTATGGAAGAAAAATTGGCAATGAAAGATCTATAAAAACCTGCTAAGCCCACAAAGGATCTTACAGCATCAGCAGTTTTGGGAGTTGGAAAATTTAGTACTGCAGTTACTTTACTTTGGTCAGTCGTAACCCCTCTAGGAGTGATCTGAAAAATTGACATTTAGACAGTTTGATCTTTAAATTGGCTTCTTCAAGCTTACCAAGTACTACATCAAGTCTTTTCAAGTGTGTATCCACGTCTTTAGACATGACGATTACGTCATCTAAGTACACCATAAGTGCATTACCTATGAGACCTCTAAAGATATTAGTCATGAGCCTTGAGAACGAGATGGGGGAGGATCGTAATCCAAGTGCCATATGGAGGAAGTGATAATGACCTGTAGGCGTGGAGAATGCAGTTAGCTCTTGGCTGTCCTCGTGAAGAGGGACTTGCCAAAACCCTTGTAACAAGTCCAGGGTTGAAAAGACTTTGTTATCTCCGATGTTACGTAAAAGATCACCCAGTACAGGAAGTGGGAAGCGATCTGGGATAGTTTTCGCATTTAACTTCCTAAAGTCAAACACTGGGCGCCAAGTACCATCCTTCTTAGGTACTAGGATCAAGGGTGCATTCCAAGGTGAATTGCTAGGTGCAATAACTCCATCATCAAGCATTTGATTGATCAATTCTTCTGCGACAGCAACTTGTCAATGAGGCATTCTGTATGCAGGTATATAGATAGGTCTAGTACCAGGTTCAAGTGGAATACGATGGGACAATAAGTTCGTTATACCCATCTTCTCACCTGGTAACGCAATGGCTTTACGACGTTTGTTCAACAGAGTCAACAAATGCTTGACTTCATCAGGGAAGTCAGTGGGAGCTATGTCTTTCTCCTCAACTGGTGGAACAGATTGATCCGGTGAAGTGGATGAGGTCTCCCCGGTAGAAATAGCACCGACCCACTGGTCAGGTGACAACTCTCCTCTACCTGAACAGGGGGAAGGAAGTGAACAAAGGTCAACAAGATTGGTATTTGCTCTGAGACGAACACTGTGACCAGAAGTGTTAGCTAGGAAGAAATGGATCTTACTATCTCTTACAAAAATGTAAGGATGGTTCAACAAAAGACCTTTTACTTTGCAAGAATCACTGTCAACTAGGACGTTATCACCATCCCGGAAAACTAGAACAACAACAGAAAACTCTAGTGAGGGCACTAGCTGCGACAGAAACGTCTTTTCTGCAGACGGCATGTGACATCAACAAGAGATGGCATTACTAGTTGCAAGTAATTGTTTTCTGACAAGGCGTCCCCTGTGGAGAAACTACTACTTGAACTAGCAGACAATTGCAGGGATAGGCTCAGCACTCAAGGTAGTCAGAGTGTCCTCGGACACTTGAGGTAATGGACACCATCTTGCAAGTTTGAAGTTGCAGGAACACAGACAGGAGTGACAGGATTTTTTTTGTCATGTGGGTTTTCGATACGTGGATGGGTAAAAATATCACGTAGGCTGGTAGTACGTTATAATATATAACGGGAAGTATGGAAAGCGCCAACAGCCGACCTGTCTCTCTGCTGCCTAACTACGACTAACTTCACAAGTGTCTACAGGGTGAGGGTGTTTGAATCCTGCTATGGTCAGCAGCAATGAATACAGTCAATGATTCACACAGACGGTGTTGGTAGTGAGCCATCTACTGGTACACTGGTTACTGGTAACTGGTTACTAGGAACTGGTACTACTACTGAGATATATATATATATATATATATATATATATATATATATATTATATTATATTATATATATATATATATATATATATATATATATATATATATACTGAGAGAAATACATCTGGTGTGTATATCCTGGACTGCCGCTGATTAAAATACTTTGTATTCTGTGTGTACTCTATCTCGTCCTTGCGACTCCCTATCATTGACTACGCTGCGTCTGTATCGTCCTGAGGGTCATATTTGCGCCTATCTTCTTCCTGATCATTTATTTTCTTTATTCCGAGGAAGTCTACATCCGTACGAATCAACAATTCTCAGATAAACTGCACAATGAAGAGGAAATTTTACATTCTGTCTGTTTTTTTATCATCGTCGAGTTCACAACTGCGCCAGAAAAAAAAGTGAGAAAAATCTGCTACTAGTTTTTCTTACTTCTGTTTACTCAATTATGGCTTGATAAGGGTCTAGAGCGGACCGAAAACGTCGTCTAAGAGTTTCAGAAATGGTACTGTGAATTTTATTCTTGAGTCTCCACTAGTTACCATTTACACGGAACTAGACTGTGCCAGAGCGTCTTAACGGGCACCTTCATATGGACCGATTGTATTCCCAAGTTGTCTCAGCTCTGGGTGGGGATTACGACAGACTGCGTGCAACTATCACCAAAAGCCTCGCTGATCAAACTGTCAACAGGAAGACCTGGTTTGGGACAGGGATATGGAACGATATAACAATTTTATTCAAGCCGTATGACAATAGTTCCGATAATCATCGTCCCCTCGGCCCGGTCTCAGACAAGGTATCCTAAATCGGAAAGGGAATATCACTAGAATAGAAGGAACAATAAAGATACTCAAGGATGGAAGATTTGCTCGTTATTTTAACTTTCCTACATTTAACAGGTTTCCCTTTCACAATCATCTGACAGGAGGGTTATTACTTCCCTGGGAAGTTACTGTCTACTTCTATGATCCCCGGTGGGGTTGCCTGTCTTCTGTGGAACAAGGCATCAGCAGCGCTACTGTCACCTGCAGCTACAATGCATCCTGTGGACGTAAAATCGTTCCCTTGCTCGTTCTCCCCACAGAGACCCCAGACATAACCCCGGAGCTTCCACCAGCTGTAGCGACCCACGCAAGAATCGACCTTAAGCCAGGTTGTATGTGAGGATATGAAGCTTGGGTGGGGAGCGAGGGATGGGGTGTTGGTTTGGGGATGGTGGGTGTTGGTTAGGGGATGGGGTGTGGTAGGGAACGGGGTCTGGGTAGGGAAAGCGTTTGGACTGGCAAACGTGGTGTGAGTTTGGGGCTGGGAAATGAATAGGGTAGGCGAAGAGGAATCGTGAGCTATGGGAAGCGGTGGATGTAGGGTAGGAGTGGAGAGAGGGTATGGGGCTGGGTGTGATGGTCGGAGAAGATAAGAAAGAAGGGTAGTGGAGAGAAGGTTGAGAAGTTTGGTTGGGTACGTGGTTGGGGGTTTTAGAGTAGGTTGGGGAGAGTTCTGACGGAGGGGGGGTAAGATCGATGCGTTGCCGCAGACCTGGAGAGCTGGTTCCACTTCTTTTGTTGGTGGCTCCTCACGTCGTCAATCTCGGTGTTTTCTTGCCTATCTCCACTGTGTGTTATCAGTGGTCACTTGTCACCCGTTGTGTTGACTAGGTCACAGCTGAGCATGGCACAACATGGACTGCTGTGAGCAAGACGACGGACCAGAAGCGTCTTTAAGGAAATCACATCCAAAGTGTTTGTTGGGAAGACTGTGGCTGCTTGTGTGCCACACACTCACTGTTTAGTGGGTTACATTATTTTGCAGTAGAGTTATTATTATTATTATTATTATTATTATTATTATTATTATTATTATTACTATTATTATTATTATTATTATTATTATTATTATTATTATTGTATACTTGTTAATTGTCCCGTAGACCATTGACCCTGCGGTCTTGTCTCGGGAAAGTAATCAATAGAGTAAATGTAAATAGAGGCTTGCAAGACATACCTATCACTTTACATGTTTACTAGAAAAAAAAAATATATATATTTCCGCCAAAATGCAAAATATTTAACATGCTTCCATCTCGCATGTTACAGTACTCTAGTACCTACCTAGACAGTTCCTGTTTACGAACCAATTAATTATGATCTGAAATTGGTTTCACTCTCATAAAACAAGTTTGTAGCACCTCCCTGGATGTTTACTGTCTACAAAGTTACTATCTACGTAGGATTGTAAATGGATTCGCACTCATATGGCAAGTCCATAGCACTTCCCTGTACGTTTACTGTCTACCAACCTTGTATCTTACTGTCTCCCCTGGTGTCCATAAGAACATAAGAACATAAGAAAGAAGGAACACTGCAGCAGGCTATTGGCCCATGCAGGGCAGGTCCATGTCACCCCTGGCTTAGACCAATGACGTCACTGCACATGAGAAGACAACACTGACATACTAACTTAACTTAGCACGTATTTAATTAATGACATTTGTAATATGTTTATAATGAACAATTAGTTATATTTTGGTACTTGACTCAGATCTCTTTGACATTATTGTAATACTTCTAGGAAGATGATCCAGAGACAGCTCAAACTGCTGGATTAATCCTGATTCTTCAAAAGTAGCCGAGTTTCATTCTGACAAGATTATTAAACTGTTGATACCAAATAGGTTATTATAAAATTAACGTTTTTATGTATTACTGTAATCCGTAGTTTGTTACGGTTTGATGACGTTAACGGGGCCCGCCTCTACTGGTGTTCTCTCCACCCACGTCATGTACGTACGTTTCACATATTTATCTGTTAAGGTTCCGAGAATCACTGCTCCCGCTGTTAAGTCTCAGGTCAGATTATCTTAGAGAAACACATAGGAAAATATAGTGTTTGCTAAGGTTAAGTAGAATTTAGCATCTTGCATCTTCATGAGGCAGAAATAAAAGACCAGTAATTATGCTAGACTCCATTTTTTAATAGGGTTCTGTTTAATGCTTAAATTATACAATGGTATTACTTCTCATTTCTCAGTGAATATAAAAGTATATAAAATACTTTTCTCCATAACAACGCTATACTATAATTGAACAAATAGATTGAAACCAAAATGACTGGCACTTGATATGGGTTAAAATTAGCTAGTGACCTCTCCAACTTTTGAGATTTTAGACACACATTAATAGTAATTACATTCATTATACAATTATATTTAGTTTCGTAATTTACTTACAATTATATTCATCATTTCCAGCGGTCCCAGACTATTCAAGATGTTAAAGAAAAATATCAGGAACACGACTGGAACAAGTGTAGAAGCCTTCAAGTGGAAACTGGACAAGTATCTTCAGCAGGTGCTAGATCAACCAGGCTGTGATAGGTATATGGTGCATGCGGACATCCAACAGCAACAGTCTGGTTGACCGGGCTAGCACCAGACGAGCCCGGCCATAGGCCGGGCTCAGACAGTAGCGAGACTCCCGAAACTCATCAAATGTATATCAAAGATAATTTTTTTTTCTTTGGCAAATTGAGAACTATAAATTTTTTTGCTCGGGCTTTGACATAATTTTTTTTTGGGGGGGGGCAAAAGAATCTAAAATAGAATTAGGATTAGTTTTTCAAGTTAGTTTCTGGGGAAAAAACGGGGATACAATTCAGTATTCAGGTATAAAACAATGATGAGTGATTTTTTAAAATGTGGTTTTTTTTGGGGTTCTGAAGTCAGGGTTTTCCAAGATAAGATCCGCTTCCTCTTGGCCTCTCCCCTTCCCTACCCCTTTTATCATGAGGCTTTCATCAAGTGAAGTCCTAAAGTACTTTTTGCCTGGTAAAACCTAGTAAAAACCTGTAACAACCTAGTAACAACCTGTAAAAACCTAGCAACAACAGTAAAACCTAGCAACAACATAACAAAACCAGTAACAACCTAGCAAAAACCCCAGTAAAAGCTAGTAAAACTATAACAACCTACAACAACCTTTTTCCCCTACAACAACCTAAACAAAACCAGTAAAAAAACCTAGTAAAACCAGCAAAACCCTACAAAAAACTGTAACAACCTAGCAAAACCCAAACAACAACCTAGAACAGCCTAGAAACAATAGAAACAACCTAAAAAACAACTGTAAAACCTAGAACAACCAAAGAACAACCTAGTAAAACCTGCAACCCCTTAAACAACCTAGCAAAACCTAGAAAACAACCTGTAAAAACCCTAGCAAAAACCCCTGAAACAAACCTAGCAAAAACCCTAGTAACAACCTGCAACAACCTGCAAAAACCCCACAACAACCTAGTACAACTAGAAAACAACCTAGCAACAACCTAGAACAACCTAGCAACAACCTAGTAAAAACCAAGCAAAAAACCTAGCAAAAAACTGTAAACCTAAAACACCTAGTAAAAACCCCTAGAAAAACTGAACAACCAGCAACAACCTAGTAAAAACCTAGCAAAAAACCTAGAACAACCTAGCAACCCTAGTAAAAACCCCTACAACAACCTAGCACAACCTACAACCCCTAGAAAACAATGAAAAACCCTAGCAAAACCCTAGCAACAACTAGCAACACCTAAAACAACCTAGCAACAACCTAGCAAAACCCAAACAACCAGCAAAAACCCTAGCAACCCCTAGCAACCCCCTAGAAAACCTAGCAACAACCTAGCAAAAACCTGCAACAACCTAGCAAAAACCTACAAAAACCTGTAAAAACCTGAAACCCTAACAAAAAACCAGCAACAAACCTAGCAAATCCTAGCAAAAACCCTATTTACAGTAGGCAGACATTAAACCCCAGACTTAAAAGTACCCCAGACCACGTTTAATTTTAAAATATTTCATTAAATCAACAATGGATCTGGTTTTTTTAAAATCTTCGATCTTCAGATTTTTTGAGTTATTTTTAATAATTTTTTTTTTTTTCTTTTTACAAACGAGATGAAAATTTTATTTTTTAAAATGATGAACAGACTGTTTAGTCCCAAAAAGTTATGTGAACGGTGCTTTAGTACCTTACGTGGCGTCACCTGAAGGGCTTTAGTACTCTTACGGGTGTCACCTGAACGGTCTTTTAGTACTCTTACGTGGGCACGTGAATTTGCTTGTATTCTTACAGTGGGTCCCCTGAACCGGTGCGTTAATACTTTTACAGTGGGTCACCTGAACGGTGCGTTAGTACCTTACAGTGGCGTCACCTGACGGTGCGTTAGTATTTAGGGCGCACCTGAACGGTGCGTTAGTACTTTTACAGTGGCATCACTAAACGTGCTTTTAGTACTCTAAGTGGCGTCACCTAAGGGGTGCTTTAGTCTTTTACGGGCGTCACCTAAACGGGGTTAGTACTCTTAAGTGGCGTCCCCTGAACGGGGGTTGTATCTTCGTGGTGTCACCGAACGGTGCGTTAGTACTTTACAGTGGGTACTGAACGGTGGTTAGTGCTCTTACAGTGGTCACCTGAAGGGGTGGTTAGTACTCTTCGTGGCGTCCCCTGAACGGTGCTTTTGTATCTTTCTGGCGTCCCTGAACGGTGCTTGTACTTTAAGGGGTGTCACCTGAACGGTGGTTGTACTTTCAGGGGTGCCCAAACGGTGCTTAGGCTTTACGTAAACCACCTAAGGTGCGTTGTATTTACAGGACGTCATTACGGGCGTTAGTGCTCTTAAGTGGTGTCCTGAACGGTGCTTTTAATTTACAATTGGCGTCCGTGAACGGTGCGTTAGTACTCTTTACAGGGGGCTCACCTGAACGGTGCTTAGTTTTTTACAGTGGGTCCCCTGAACGGGGCGTTGTACCTTACAGGGGCCCTCACGTGAACGGTGCGTTGGACTCTTCAGGGGTACTGAACGGTGCGTTAGTACTCTTACGTGGTGTCACCTGAAGGGTGCGTTAGTATCTTACGTGGTGTCCCCTGAAGGTGCGTTAGTACTTTTCGTGGCGTCCCAGAACGGTGCGTTGTACCTTACGTATCGTCACCTGAAGGGTGCGTTAGTACTTTAAGTGGTGTCACCTGAAGGGTGCGTTAGTACTCTTACAGTGGCGTCCCCTAAGGGTGGTTAGTACTCTTACGTGCGTCACCTAAAACGGCGTTATATCTTACAGTGGCGTCACGTGAAGGTGCTTTTAGTACTTTTACAGGGGTGTCACCTGAACGGTGCGTTATACTCTTACAGGGGGTCCCCTGAACGGTGCTTTAGTTCCTTCAGTGGCGACCTGAACGGTGCGTTAGTACTCTTACAGTGGCGTCACCTGAACGGTGCGTTAGTACTCTTACAGTGGCGTCACCTGAACGGTGCGTTAGTACTCTTACAGTGGCGTCACCTGAACGGTGCGTTAGTACTCTTACAGTGGCGTCACCTGAACGGGCTTTTGTACTTCAGTGGCGTCACCGAACGGGGCGTTGTACTCTTACAGTGGCGCCCAAACGGTGCTTTAGTACTCTTACAGTGGGTCCCCTGAACGGGGCGTCGTACTTTCAGTGGAGTACCTGAACGGTTGTTGTATTCTACGTGGCGTCACCTGAAGGGTGCTTTAAGTACTTTCGTGGGTCCCTAAACGGTCGTTAGTATTTTACGTTTGCGTCCCCTGAACGGTGCGCTAGTACTCTTAAAATTGGCGCACTGAAGGGTTTGCTTTTAGTTTTTTACAGTGCGTCCCTAAAACGGGCGTTAGTATCTTTCGAGGTAACCTGAATGGTGCTTTTTATTTACAGGGGCGTCACCTGAAGGTGGTTAGTCTCTTCAGTGGCGTAAAATGAACGGGCGTTAGTACTTTACAGTGGGCCCTGAACGGTGCGTTGACTCATAAGTGGAGTCCCCTGAAGGGTGCGTTAGTACTTTTACAGTGGGTCCCGAAGGGTGCTTTAGTACTCTTACAGTGGCTCACCTGAACGGTGCGTTGTCCCTTTTTGCAGGGGCGTCAAGTGAACGGTGCGTTAGTACTTTACAGGGCGCAGTGAATTTTGCGTTAGTATCTTCAGTGGCGTCACGTGAACGGTGGTTAGTACTTTTACGTGGCGTCCCCCTGAAGGGTGCTTTTGTACTCTTACAGTGGGTTCATGAACGGGCGTAGTCTCTTACAGTTGGTCCCTGAACGGTGCTTTAGACCTTACAGTGGCGTCACCTGAACGGTGCTTTTGTACTCTTACAGATGCGTACCTAAAAAGGTGCGTTACTACTCTTACAGTGGCTCACCTAAAAGGTGCGTTATACTCTTCATGGCGTCCCGAAACGGGGCGTTGGGCCCTTTTACATGGCGCCCCTAAACGGTGCGTTTGTACTCTTACGTGGATCCCCTGAATGGGCGTTATACTCTTACGGGGCGTCACCTGAAGGTGCTTTTAGATCTTACAGTGGCTCACCTGAACGGTGCGTTAGTACTTTTAAATGCTACCTGAACGGTGCGTTGACTTTTACAGTGGCGTCCCTAAACGGTGCGTTAGACTTTTACAGTGGCGTCCCCTAAACGGTTGCTTAATCTTTACAGTGGCTCACCAGAACGGTGCGTTAGTACTCACAGTGGCGTCCCCTGAAGGGTGCGTTAGTCCTTACAGTGGTCACCTGAACGGTGGCCCAGTACTCTTCGTGGGTCACCTGAACGGTGGTTAGTACTCTTACAGGGGTCATTTTGAACGGTGGTTAGTACTTTCAGGGGCGTCACCTGAACGGTGCGTTAGACTTTCGTGGGTCACCTGAACGGGGGGTTTTTGTACTCAAAGAGTGGCGTCGCCTGAACATGCGTTGTACTCTTACGTGACGTAAACCTGAACGGGGTCAGTACTTTACAGTGGCGTCACCTGAACGGTGCGTTAGTACTCTTACGGGGCGTATCTAAACGGGCATAGTACTCTTACAGTGGCGTCACCTAAACGGGCGTTAGTACTCTTCAGTGGCGTCACGTGAACGGTGCGATAGTCTTTACGTGGCGTCACCTGAACGGTGTTTTTTGTACTTTCAGTGGCGTCAGTGAACGGTGCGTAGTACTCTTACAGGGCGTCCCCTGAACGGTGCGTAGTACTTTAAAAAGTGGCGTCCGTGAACGGTTGCTTTTCGTCCTTACAGTGCGTCCCCTGAACGGTGGTTAGTACTTTACAGTGGCGTCCCCTGAACGGTGCGCAGTACTTTTACAGTGGCTTTCCCCTAAACGGTGCGTTAGTACTCTTACAGTGGGTCACCTAAAACGGTGCTTAGTACTCTTACAGGGCGTACCTGAACGAGCGTAGTCTTTTACGTGGCGCCCTGAACGGCTTTAGTACTCTTACAGTGGCGTCAGCTGAACGGTGCGTTAGTACTCTTACAGTGGCGTCACCTGAACGGTGCGTTAGTACTCTTACAGTGGCGTCACCTGAACGGTGCGTTAGTACTCTTACAGTGGCGTCACGTGAAACGGGGATAGTTCTTACGGGCGCCCTGAAGGGTTTGCTTGTACTCTTACAGTGGCGTCACGTGAACGGTGCGTAGTACTTTACAGGGGTCACCTGAACGGTGCGTTAGTACTCTTACGGGCGTACCGAACGGTGCGTTGTACTTTTACGTGGTGTAACCTAAACGGGCGTTAGTACTCTTACGTGGTGTCACTGAAGGGTGCGTTAGTACCTTACAGTGGTTCCCTAAAGGGGTGCGTAGGCTCTTCGGGAGTCCCCGAACGGTGCGTTGTACCCCTTACAGGGGCGTCACCTGAACGGTGCGTTAGTATCTTTCGGGCGTACCTGAACGGTGGTTAGTACTCTTAAAAGTGGTGTCCCCAGGGAAGGGTTGGTTAGTACTTTTCAGGGGTTGTCCCTGAAACGGTGCGTTAGTGTTTACGTGACGTCCCGAACGGTGCGTTAGTACTCTTACGTGCCGTATCTGAACGGTCGTTAGTGCTCTTACAGTGGTGTCACCGAATTTTTTTGCGTTGTACTTTACAAGGGCGTCCGTAACGGTGCTTTTGTCTCTTACAGTGGCGTCATTTTCGGTGCGTTGTACTCTTACAGTGGTGTCCCTAAACGGTGGTTAGTATCTTCGTGGCTCCGTAAAAGGTGCGTTGGGGACTTACAGTGGCGTCCCCTAACGGTGCGTTAGACTCTTACAGGGGTGTCACCTGAACGGTGCTTTAGTACTTTTACAGTGGGTCACCAAACGGTGCGTTAGTATCTTACATGGCGTCACCAGAAACGGTGCTTAGTATCTTAAGTATCGTCCCCGAAAGGTGCGTTAGTACTTTTTCTTTTGTGTCACCTGAACGGTGCTTTTAGTACCTTAAAGTGGCGTCCCCTGAAGGGGTTTTTAAATACTCTTACAGTGGCGTCCCCGAACGGTGCGTTAGTACTCTTACAGTGGGTCACGTGAACGGTGGTTAACTCTTACAGGGGGTGTCACCGAACGGGGGCCGTTTTTTCTTTACAGTGGGTCACCTAAAACGGGCGTTAGTACTCTTCAGTGGCGCCCCTAAAGGGTTTGCGTTAGTACTCTTCAGTGGCGTCCCTAAGGGTTTGGTTGTACTCTTACAGGGGCGTCACCTAAACGGGTGCGTTAGCCCTCTTACGTGGCGTAACCTGAAGGGTGCTTATTTCTCTACAGTGGCGTCCCCCTAAAACGGTGCTTTAGTATTTACAGTGGCGCACCAAACGGTGTTAGTCTCTTCAGGGGCGTCACCTGAACGGTGCGTTAGTACCTTACAGTGGGGTCCTGAACGGTGCGTCTATCTTACAGTGGGTCCCTGAACGGTGCGTTAGTATTTTACGGGGCGTCACCTGAACGGTGCGTTAGTATCTTACATGCGTCACCGAAAACCCGGTGCGTTAGTACTTTACAGTTGGCACCTGAACGGTGCGCTAGATCTTACGGGGCCCTCCCCTAAAGGGTGCGTTGTACTTTTTACAATGGGTCCCCTGAACTTTGGCGTTAGTACTTTTTCAGAGGTATCACCGAATGTGCGTTAGTACTTTACAGTGGGTCACCTAAACGGTGCGTTATTTCCCTTACGGGCGTCCCTAAAACGGTGCGTTAGTACTCTTACAGTGGTGTCACCTGAACGGTGCGTTAGTACTCTTACAGTGGCGTCACCTGAACGGTGCGTTAGTACTCTTACAGTGGCGTCACCTGAACGGTGCGTTAGTACTCTTACAGTGGCGTCACCTGAACGGTGCGTTGGTCTTGCAGTGGGTAAAAGTGAACGGTGCTTTTAGTACTCTACAGTGCGTACGGAACTTGCGTTGTATCTTACAGGGCGTCACGGAACGGTGCGTTAGTACCTTACAGGGCGTCCCTGAACGGTGCGTTAGTACCTTACAGTGGCGCACCTGAACGGTGGATGTTAATTACGTTGCGTCACCTGAACGGTGCATTAGTACTCTTAAGGGGCGTCCACCTGAAGGGCGTTAGTCCCTTTACAGATGGTCACCTGACGGTGCGTTACTCTTTTACAGTGGCATACCTGAATGGTGCGTTGTTCTTTACGTGGCGTCACCTGAACGGTGCTTTTGGGACTCTTCAGTGGCCCCCTGAAGGTGCGTTAGTACTCTTCAGGGCGTCACCTAACGGTGCGTTAGTACTCTTACGTTGGTCCCTGAACGGTGCGTTAGTACTTTCAGTGGAATCACCTAAAAAGGGGTGCGTTTAGTCTTTACAGTGGCGTCACCTGAACGGTGCGTTGTACTCTTACAGTGGCGTCACCTAAGGGGCTTTATCTTACAGTTCGTCACCTGAACCGTGCGTTACTCTTACAGGGGCGTCACTAAACGGTGCGTTGTACTCTTACAGTGGCTCACCTGAAGGGTGCGTTAGTACTCTTACAGGGGCTCCCCTAAATGGGCTTAGTATCTTCAGGGGCGTCCCTGAAGGGTGGTTTAGATCTTACAGTGGCGTCACCTGAACGGTGCGTAGTATTTTACAGTAGCGCACCTGAACGGTGCGTCAGTACTTTTACGTGGCGTCACCTAAAGGGTGCGTTGTATCTTACAGTGGCGTCATCTAAAACGGTGCGTTAGTCCCTTTACAGTGGCGTCCCCCCTGAAGGGTGCGTTAGTCTTTTACGGGCGTCATAACGGTGCTTAGTCTCTAAGAGTGGCGTCGTGAACGAGCGTTAGACTTTACGGACGTCACCTGAACGGTGTGTCAGTATCTTACAGGGGCGTCCCTAACGGTGCGTTGTACTCTTCAGTGGCGTATCTGAACGGGCGATGTATCTTACAGGGGGGGGTCCCTAAAACGGTGCGTTAGACTTTACAGGGGCGTCACGTGAACGGTGGATAGTACTTTACAGTGGGTCACCTGAACGGGGGTTTAGTATTTTACGTGGCGTCCGTAAACGGCGTCAGTACTCTTACAGTGGCGTCACGTGAACGGTGCGTTAGTACTCTTACAGTGGCGTCACGTGAACGGTGCGTCAGTACTCTTACAGTGGCGTCACCTGAACGGTGCGTTAGCCCTTTACAGGGCGTACCTAAACGGTGCCTGTATTTTTCAGTGGCGTCACCTGAACGGTGCTTTAGTACTTTACGTGGCGTACTGAACGGGGGTTTAGTCTCTTACAGTGGCTCACCTGAACGATGCGATAGTACTCTTACAGTGGCGTCACCTGAACGGTGCGTTAGTACTCTTACAGTGGCGTCACGTGAACGGTGCGTCAGTACTCTTACAGTGGCGTCACCTGAACGGTGCGTTAGTACTTTACAGGGGTCCCTAACGGTACGTTAGTAACCTTACGTGGCGCACGTGAACGGTGCGATAGTCTCTTACAGGGGCGTCACCTAAAACGGTGCGTTATCTTTACAGGGCGTCACGTGAAGGGTGGTCAGTACTCTTCAGTGGCGCCCACCTGAACGGGCGTTAGTACTTTACGTGGCTCACCTGAACGGTGCGTTTATTTTTTTACGTGGTTTTGTCACCTGAACGGTGCTTTAGTACTCTTACGTGCGTCACCTAAGGGTGCGTTAGTCCTTACAGTGGCGTCACCTAAAACGGGGGTTTGTACTCTTACGGGCGTCCCCTAAAAGGGTGGTTTAGTACTCTTCAGTGGCGTACCTGAACGGTGCGTTAGTCTCTTACGTGGCGTCCCCTGAACGGTGGTTATTTCCTTACAGTGGCGTCACCTGAACGTGCGTTAGTACTTTACAGTGGCGTCACCTGAACGGTGCTTTAGTCTTTTTCAATGGCTCCCTGAACGGGCGTTAGTATTTACAGGGGCCCCGTCACCTGAACGGTGCGTTAGTCTCAAACAGTGCGTCACGTGAAGGGTGCGTTAGCTCAAAACAGTGGCGTCACTAAAACGGTGCGTTAGTACTCTAACGTGGCGTCACCAAAAAGGTGCTTTAGTACTCAAACGTGGCGTCCCCTAACGGTGCGATAGTACCTTTTACGTGGCGGTCACTTGAAGGGTGCGTAGTGCTCTTACAGTCCCGCCCGTGAACGGTGCGTCAGTACCTTACAGTGGTGTCACTAAAACGGTGCGTTAGTACTTTTTTCAGTGGCGTCCCCTAACGGTGCGTTAGTACTCTTACGTGGCGTCCCCTGAAGGGTGGTTATTTCTTTTACAGTGGCGTCCCTGGGGTGCGTTAGTCCCTTTACGTGGCGTCCCCTGAGGGTGCTTATAAATCTTACGTGGCGTAGTAAACGGGCGTTCAGTACTTTTACTGGCGTCACCTGAACGGGGGTTTTAGTACTTTTTCAGGGGGCGTCCCCTGAACGGTGCGTTTGTACTCTTACAGTGGCGTCACCGGAACGGTGCGTTAGTATCTTAAGGGCTCACCTGAAGGGTGGTTGAAATCTTACGTGGCGTCCCCTGAACGGTGCGTTATACTTTACGTGGCGTCACCTGAACGGTGCGTTGTATCTACAGTGGCGTCACCTAACGGTGCGTCAACTCTTACAGTGGCGTCACCTGAAACGGGCGTCAGTATTTTACAGGGGCGTCACGAAGGGTTTTGCGTCAGTATTTACAGTGACGTCCCCTAACGGTGCGTCATTACTCTTCAGTGGCGGGGTTTTTTTGGGTTTTTGACAGGTCTCCTTAGTCTTTAAAAAAAATTATGAAAAAAATTTTTGTATATCTGTTGTTAAAAATTATGTGTTGTACAGGATGGAGAGTGAAAAAATACTTAGCAAATTCTGAGGACAATCGAGGAAAAAAGGGCATTCTGAGTGTTAGATTAGAAAAAAGAAAAGAATGGAAGGTATAAAACGGCTTTAAATGACCCTTTAAAACTCGACTCATGAAATCGTAACGACTTGTTTGGAGCCAAAAACTAGCCAGTGTGGGGTTAAAACCTACGATCAGAGGTTAAAAAAAAGAGGACTCGTCAGTCTGGATTTTTATGACCTCGATCGGGGTTCTAACCCACCGTGGAAATGCTTTTTGTAATGACCCAAAAAATGAAAAGGTTGTGGGGGGAGACCCCAGGAGTTACTAACTATAAATTTTCCTTTGCAGTTTGATTCCTTTTTCCCTTCTAAAGGAAATCCAAAAAAATTTCCAGGGGAGATTATTTAGATTTGATTTATCTCCTTGACACTAAAAATCTGTAGTACTTTACCTTCAGTACCATTTAAAGGGGGTCGGGCTCAGTCATCCCAATCCATTTTGAAATTACACTTCCCCGAACTTTTTAATTTAAAAATTTCAAAAAAACCCGCGCCCCAAACTTGCAAGGCCGATAACGTGTACTTTTTAGCGGTGATATCAGAGACATCCGTTTTCATATGACAAAACCCAAAACCAAAAGGGGAACCCCGGGAAAGACCCAACATATTTCCCAACCCCCCGGCCATAGTGGGGAAAACCGGTTCATCTTGAAAGAGGCGGGGACATTTTCCCCGAAATATTGCTTTATATCTGTATTATCGCGATGCATGACCATTTTGGGAAAACCCAAAGATCTCAGTTCCAACACGCCACACCCAAACACACTCAGACGACAGGACCACCATAATACATACACGCCATTACTAATTCCCGCCCTTCCTGAAGCCCCAACATACCGTTTGGTGCTACCAGGGGGGAGTCCACCCCTCGTTGCCTTCCCACCCCCGTTGCAGAAACCCTTTGAACGTAAAACCCCCGTATTTTGCAGGAAAACTTTTATCCCAACTTCTACCATATATGAGTTTATTTCTGCAACATGTTCTGTAGATGCCTGCCGCAATTGCCCTGATACTAACTGATCCCCCGGTGTCCCGCATACCCCACGAAATATAGAGGAAATCAGCCACCACGTACATTATTGCTCTTCGTACCTCACTTGATACTCCACTAACGTCCAATGTTAAGGCCCGTAAGGTTGAGATAGTTCCCCCACTAAGAAAATCGAAAACCCGCCCCAACCACGAACGAACTTTGTCCAAATTATCACAAAAGTAGACCACATGAAAAGCTGTTTCTTCTAGACCGCAACGTAAGCAATCCGCCTCCCTTACCAAACCCATCTTATTTAAGACTAATTTTGAAGATAAAATCCCCATGATAAATCTGTACACCAATTCACGAACCCTCGGTGCCAACTTAAGTTTACAAAACCTGTCCCATATTTCTCCCCAATTATACAGCGGAAAAACAGACAAGCACAATTTCCCTACCACAACTTCTGCTGACCATTTGCCCCACCTGGATCTGTCCCCTGCGCTCCACCATTTATGCATTTCCATCATTACCTGACCCACCCGGATACTCCTCATACTCCTCTCACCGCCCGCCCTGAGGAACCACTGCTTTACATAGAGGGCCTTCACCAGTGGCCCCAAAGCCAAGAGACCTAAACCCCCATGACGAACATGGGTCATGACAACCTCCCGACTTAACCAAGCTCTCCCAAAACTCCAAACATAATGTAAGACCCTTCTCTGCAGTTCCTGAATATCCACGTCTCTTAAAGGGTACACCTCAGCCACACCCCATACCTTACTAAACAAGTGTATTAACCACTACTGTCCTCTGTTGCAACTAAACATCCCCAGCTCTTAACCCCGGAAGTCGATCTAAAGCCTTGTGAACCACCAATTCAGAATTTACCCTTTGACCCTCCCTCTCATCTGCCATGTACACGACACCACATATTTTAAGTTGCACCACGACTGACCACCTATACCTTTTGCCCAATACTCCCCCCCATCCACCCACGTACCCACCTCCAATAATTTCGATTTTGCCCTATTGACGCACATGCCAATCTCTGCCCGAAAAAACTAAAAAATCCATCCCACGGCCTGCAAATCATCCTCCCCCTTTAACAAAATCGTGGTATCATCTAAGTACCCAACCACACGCGCTGCATGGTCACTGCTCAGCGTTCCACGCCCCAAACCACCATCCACCAGTTCATAAAAGGGGTTTTGCATACAAGCAAAAAGCAGCTGGGAGAGGGGGCACCCTTGCCTCAAACCCCTTTCCATACGTACCAGCTGCCCCAATTTACCGTTTACGTGTACTCGTACTATAGCCGAGGCATACAAGGTATCAACCCATCTTACAATCCCCTCTCCAAAACCCTGCTTCAATAAAATAAGCATCAATAAATCTCTATCAACACAGTCGTAAGCATTTTGCCAGTCAAGCCCCTTCCCTCATGCCCTGGTATGCCTAGCTGTCTCTCGTGAATAACTGACCCCATAACCTTCCTCATCCTGTTTCCTAAAACTTTAGCAAAGATTTTGTAGTCCGAGCACATAAGAGATATTGCTCTATATGCACTCAGACCCCTCCCCCTCCCTTTTTGGGAACCAACACAACTACCCCCATACTTTGTGACATACCTAACCTCCCCTCCATGAGCATGCAATTAAATACATCAACCAAACAATGCTTAATACTTCTCCAATGCGCCCTATAAAAATCATTCGAAATGCCATCTATACCTGGTGCCTTTCCTTTACCCATACTAAAAATCGCCTCCTCTACCTCCTCCACTCGAATTCTACCTTCTAGTACCGTCCTATCCCTGTCACTTATTACTTTTCTGAAATCCCTCCCCACCAGGCCACCCGCATAAACTCCCCCTACTCCCCGCTGTAGCTTTTCCCCAAACCAAAGATCAGCATAAAAACTCATGCTGTCAATGGTGCAGAGTGCCTGACCCGGCAGGTAACCACCCAGACCTGTGCATACTTCCAATTGCAAGAGGGACGTCACCTGTTGTCTGACTCTGAATTTGCGTAAGACACAACCCGAAGGTTTGTCACCCCATAGCACCTCTTCCATATATGCTCTGACTCTAAATCAGTGGTTCCCGAACTTTTTCAGCTTGTTACCCAATTTAACATGCCACATAAAGCATGTTACCCCTTTCACAAAATGTTGTTATTATTGATATATATGGCTAAATGTGAACGTATACAGCCTCGCATACTCTGCTAATCCTAGCAAAACCATTGAAAACGTAAGAACCACACATACATTATATATAAAATTAATAATAGCTACAAATTCACAGTAACAGTGGGTAAATACTAACTATATACTGCACAGGGCAGTACACATACATACCAGCTTATGTCTACCTCGGCTGATGCTCACAGATAAACTGACAGTGTGAAATAGAGGCAGCCTCAGGAAGTGAGTGACGCATACTGGACAGGTCGATCTGGGCTACTGAGTGACTTTTGTCCTGAAGCATACTTGTCAAAATACTTTTGGGTTTCACACACTTAGCTATATATTTCTTCTTTCTAATACTGTATATTAGTTTTTGATGTTTATTGTTATTTGGTTTAACTTTATTACTTACTTATAATAGGTTTACTTTGCAACTTTATATACTAAGACAAAGTTAACAATAATCCTCATACCGGGTACCGCATTGTTTTCTTGATTTTCAGAATTCATAACTTTTTTTCTGTCACCCCTCCATTACCCCCAAAAATGGTTAAATTACCCCCAGGGGGTAATTTACCCCCAGTTTGGGAACCAATGCTCTAAATGCATTGAACCGTTCATTGTGAATTTCTGCAAGTCGACTACGGAGATGTTCAATGTTGTCATACCTACTACTCCCGCCCCCCACGTAGTAATCATTTAGCTGCCCCTCCAGATAGTTTTGGAGCCCATACCTCCACCTCGCCTTCTCCTTCCCCAGCTTCCTATAATAACTTGCTATTCCGGGTTTGGCACGCATTTCCCACCATTCCAACAAACATTCACCTGCCCGTCGCATTTCCCAGAGATTCTTCCACCAATCCTGAAAAGCGGACCCATCCCCCTCCCCCTCCAATAGCCGCACGTTCAGTTTCCAATACCCTGGATAAACCCGGATCATTCCATCCCAGTCTAAGTCCGATAGCACTACATGGTGGTCTGAAAACCCCCCATCAAAAGTCTGTACGTGCCCAACTCGAATTCCTTGTGTTACATAAAGTCTATCCAGAAGGGCCGCGTAGCCCCTGCAGACGAACGTGTGCTCCACCCCCCAACCACCCTGCCCCATAAACCCCTGCATCCCCCAGCAGATTCCTTAAGACAGGTAAAGTGCACCCTGCCCCCCTCAGCTCAACATGGCCATGGCATATAACGCAATTCCAATCCCCACCCATGACTGTAATTAAAGGCAAACCCCGAGTGTAAAATGCTAAAACCTCCCTCACAAAATCTATTTTAACTTTAGAGTTGCTTTCCGCAGGCATGTAAACTCCAATAAAACAAACCCTCACCTTACCCCAGTACCCATCTGCCCTCACCACCCTCCAACCTCCCCCTTCCTTCCATCTCAAGACACACCAAGGGCTGGACTCCTTCACCACTATAGCTACCCCACCCTTAAATTTTAAAGAACTGCTAACATACATTCGGTAGCCTTTTAACTGTAACTCTTGCCCAAACTTATAATTGTGTTCTTGTATGAAACATACATTAATAGCATACCTGCGCAAAAACCACTCCATCCATACACACTTAACCTCCACCCGCAGGTCATTTACGTTGATGGTAACACACTTGAATTCACAAAAGGAGGTTTTCCTCTATGTTTGTGGGTCTTTCCTGTTCCCACACATACATTACACTGACCTTCTCTGACCTTTGACTTCCCAAGGCCCCCCTCACCCCCCGTGCCCTACCCGTGTGCTGGGCGCTTGCTACAACCCCTTCCACAAGAGGCACCTCAGCCACTTTTGACCATAATTTCTTCCCTGGATGCTGTCCCGGTGTCAGGACCTCGTCCATATCTGACACTCCTGCCGTCCGTTTGTGGGAACCACCTTCCACACACATCTCACCAGACAAAGCTTCCTGGTGGACTTCCACCACCACCCCATGCAACCGTGTCATTGTAGTTTCGTCCAGGTCCCCCTCATTCGGCGAATCCTCCTTCACCACCTCTTGACACTCTGGTGGAGCATCATGGCCATGCTCTGCCCCATCCAGGAGATCGTTAAGCACGTTCTCTAGCAAACATTCCTGTGACAACTCCACAGGTTCTGCAGGCCCCACGGATTTCGTGGGCACGTTTGTAGTGTCCACCGACAGGGTGGCACACGCCATAGACTGCATTTCCTCTTGTTGTACCTCCTCACTCCAAAGCTTAGTTCCCTGTCCACTCGAGGGACCAGTCCCCAGATCGAAGGCCTCGGTTCTTAGGACCACAGGAGAAGGTTCCCGGATGCGGACAACCAGGCATCTGGAGCACTGAGCAGCCATATGGTCATATGAGTTGCATAACCTGCATGTCTTTCGTTGGCCTGCATAGTGAACAATAACTTGGGTCCTGTAGTTTTCCAGATGAACATAAGATGGAACTGGCTGTTTTAATGTCATCTTGAGGGTGAAGGAGCCCTCCAGGAGCCCCTCGTATGGACTCTCCCTCCACACTCCCTTGGTCGCTGCATGTACCGTGCCGTATCTACCAAAAACTTTCAGTAGATCATACTCCTCTGCCTCGAAGGGCACGTTCCTTACTTTGACCCAGGTGACGTATGTGGAGACATCATGCAGACATACTTCCACAGCTGAATTCACCGCCATTCTTCTCTCTTGAAAAGCTTCCACAATCCTGGAGTAAAAGCCGGCGTTTGCGAATTTCACAAAAATCCTCGACATCCCATTGAGAGCTACACCATATAATTCCTCGTTGGGGATGCCATATACATCGTGAATAATGGCAGGCAACAAGACATGCATTGCTGCACCACTGAGAGAGCCACAAATGAATTCAACACAGTGTTTACTCTTCTACCCTGACGATCCGCCATCTTGCATACTGTAGTACACGGTTCGCCACCAGGTGTAAGCAGAAGAAGGCTCAGAAAGCATCCTCTCAGCCCGCAGGTTGAGAGACGAATGCCAAGGGGCCTTAACTACAAGAGTACCAACTTTGGGCCTTAACTACAAGAGTACCAACTCGGGGACTCAACAATAAGAGTACCAATTTGGGCCTCAACTACAAGAGTACCAACTTGGGGCCTCAACTACAAGAGTACCAACTTGGGGCCTCCTACGAGTGAAACATCCCGTATACTGCTATTTTTAAACAGGCTAATCCTGTGTTTGTCAAGTGCTGATTCCGAGAAGCGAGATACAGACACCGACGTGATGTTCAGCGTTATCAACAGCAACATCACCTCTGGCAACAGCAAAGGTAACAACAACACCTCTACCAGCAGCAACAGTGACAACAGCATCTCTGCCAGCAGTAACAACAGCACCTATGGCATCAGCATCAGTATCAACTGCACCTATGGTAGCTGCAATAGTAACAGCAGCATCTAGGGCAGCTGCAACAGTAACAACAGTGCCTTTGGCAGCTCGAACAGTAACAACAGCACCTCTGACACCAACTTCAGCAACAACAGCACCTATGGCACCAGCATCAGTAACAGCAGCACCTATGGCAGCTGTAACAGTAACAACAGCACCTATGGCACCAACATCTTCTTTTTATATATTTTATTTAAAACAGTACAGAACAGTAAATAAATAAAATAATACAAGACCTATCCAGCAACAGATGTAAAAACTTTCCATTGCCTAATTTACCACACACAACCCCATGTGGGCTTCCCCTCCCCCTTATCCCCCTCCTATTCTAATCAAACAGGTTTACCATAGCAACCTGCATTAATCTTACAGACATGTTGATATATGTACATTAATATTACAGTTGTTGTGCTAGTCCACAAAGTGTATTACACGACCACAAGACTGCTTAAACAATGTAAGTCATGGTTTAGGTATATATCACAACAATCATTACATTGCCACAACATGAAATACATTTAGCACACATAAGTAATTCACTACAGGTAATAGACACCTATTCCTAAAAATTCTCCCCAGCGCAAACGTGTTTGAAGCCTCACCCTCCCCCTTACATTTCTCACCCAAACCTATTCACAACCAAACATACAAATTATACAGTAAAGAAAATGATTACAGCATCTTAACACATTGACACAGTACATGTATATACACAGTCAATTTAACAACATCCCCAAGTAATAACTAGGATACTAAAGTGAATGTTGGGAACCCTCTTATTACAAAGGTTCTGTACATGACATGTGCATACAAGAGGCCACATAACAGCAGGTCCCTCACAACTAAAACTACCAGTGTTTTTATACAGTGTGTATACATAGGTATAATATACATACCCAGTACTTGACATAGAACATAAGGACACTCCTCAAACCTCCACCATACAGACCCCACCCCATATTATACAATAGTCTAACATTCATACACACACCAGCGGCATACGCCACCTCAACCACACCAGCATACCTTTTGCACACACAGGCACAGGCAGCAACACCTCTAAACAGGACCTAACACTCCTCGTACTCCACAATTTGCAGACAATAAAAATGAACAACACATATCAAGCCACTTTCATCCTAACACTGGGCACATGTCCCACCCACAAGGCGCACAACCCCGCTCTCACCTGGCTATGGTTTCCTCCCTCGCTGCCCCACTTATACTTTTGCATACGCACCTGGGCCCTGGGGACCACGTTTGCCATGCTCTCCACACACAACACCCATCCCACCAGGCACCACCTGCTGTTGCTGCTCACCTCCACTAGCACACCGCCCCCCATCTACGGATGCCTTCTTCCTGGTACGTTGCGTCAGGACGTCGTCTGAGTCCGACATTGCTGCTGCCCTCTTTATCGTCCCAGCTTCCTCCTCCATGTCTGTGACCGGGGTGTCCACACGATGAAGCTCCACCACCACCTTCGTGGATGCCTTCTGACCAGGGGTCATCACGTCCCCGCCAGCCTCACCAGCACCAACAACCGCCTCCTGCTGCTCGACCGCCATGGACACGAGCTCCGGACTGACCGACGGCACAGCCGAGGAGACCACATACTGACCGACGGCACAGCCGAGGAGACCACATCCGTAGACGGGAACATGGTATGCAAAACTGATGTTAATGTCGCATCCAACCCTTCCACTTCTGTCGTCCCCTGGTCCTCCCCAAAAGCCTGCTGTAACACCAGCAATGCAGGCAACTCAGGAGACTTCATCTCCAATTTCGACTCCACCATTGGCTCTTCAGTCTCCTCACTCCAAAGGCGACCACGCCCACCATCTCCTTGTCGTCTATGTATGGGAGCCTCCTGCCCATCGTCATTTGTTGCTCCACCGGCCGGCCTTCTGGCCTGCCATCGCTGCCGCCATATGATCATATTCGCCGCAGGGGTGGCATGTCCATCGTTGTCCAGCATACGACACCATTACACCATGATCTGCATGCGGAAGGCATCAATGTACACATACGACGGTATGGCCTGTCATAGAGACATCTTTAGGGTAAACGTACCTTCGGGTAGACCAGCATATGCCCCAGCCACCCACTTGCCTTGTTTTGCCATGTGTACCACTCCGTATCTTCTAAAAACACTGCTGAGATCCACTGCGTCGGCCTCGAAGGGCACACTGCACAGTTTCACCCACGTGTATTGTCGTGAGACAACCACCATACGCACACGCACTGCACGGGACACATCTACGCAAATATCTTGAAATTGTTCAACCAGCTCCTCATACACTGGCCCCTTGAGTAGCTTCACAAATATCTGGTAGGCTCCATTTAAAGCCACACCATACAAATCCTTGTCCTCTATACCATAAGTGTCATGGATAATCTTGGGGAGCAATACCTGTACAGTCTCAGGCATAATCGCCCCCCGAATAAGCTCTATGCCAATGGTATTCACCCGCCTCCTCACGCTAAATGCCATGACGTCACTGGATAGCTTGCTAGACTGTCAGTAGAGAGGTGCGAGGCACGTCCACACTCCCTGGCAGCTAGGTCGCGAGTTTCCAACATCAGTAACAACAGAACCTATTGGACCAACATCAGTAACAACAGCACCTATGGCAGCTGCCACAGTAACACTAGCACCTATGGCAGTAGCAACAGTAACAAAAGTACCTATGGCAGCTGTGTGAGGGAAAAGTTCAACAGATAGGAGTAGTGACCAAATATATGATGACGATAGTTTGATTGGCAGTCTGCTTGTTAAGGTAGGGTCAGTGTCTAGCTCCTGCTATCACCCACCCCCCCTTTCTCCACACTGAAAGGTGACGTGTCGGACTCTGACCAAATAGATAATCACTTGACTCGCAGCTCCCAACACATCTGTAAGTAAAATGCCTCGGCTCCTGTTTTATTTGATATATTAGTTAAAAGCTTCACTTTTATCTAATCTTGAGACTTAGTTCATCCTGCCTTAACTTTCATGTTTAAAAATCTTGTCTTTAAATCCTCACCTTTCTTTTAAATACCTTACACTTATCATGGAGTGACTTATCGAGCAGTGGTTAACTTTTGTCTCTTCCTAGCTTGGACTACCAGCTAGGGTCATCTGGCGACTACAGAGAGAGAGTTTGAAGGAGAGGAACCTAACCAGGTTAAGAGACGTCACCCACGATCTACGTACCATATTGTAGCTACACCCAGGCAACTACCCGTCATCTCTGCAGTGGTGAAAGACCTGCGTTCCTATCTTCTTGACGGGTCATTCAAGGTTAGACATACTGTGACTGAATAGTCGTTGGGTTGTCACTCACCAGCTGTGACCCCCCCACATCAACAACGTCTACAGTTTCTACAATGCTCTGTGTCAACAACATCGACATGATCTACAATTCCACCTTTACAAATTAGCATTGAATTCAATTATCATTTTTTCAATTTCATTTTTCTTTCAAATAAGATAAAAGTTCATGTTTACGTGTCTTACATTTTCAATTCTTACAATAAAGTGTTTATTTGTATGTGATTGTTTATTTTTTATATTTCTTTTCCTAAGGAGGAGCCAGCCTTGGTAATACGATCATAAGAACTTACAGGGTTAACTAAGCTTTCACAAGCTGCAACAGTAATAACAGCACCTATGACAGCTGCAACATTAACAAAAGCACTTATCACAGCTGCAACATTAACAAAAGCACTTATCACAGCTGCAACATTAACAAAAGCACTTATCACAGCTGCAACATTAACAAAAGCACTTATCACAGCTGCAACATTAACAAAAGCACTTATCACAGCTGCAACAGTAACAAAAGCACCTATGGCAGCAGCAACAGTATGAAAAGCACCTATGGCAGAACAACGGTAGCAAAAGCACTTATGGCAGTAGCAGCTAAACTTCTGGTGCCAGCAACAGTAACATAAGCAAGAGCAACAACTGAACAGTACTGTTGGCACCAGCAATAATAGCACCACAACAGCAACACAACAGCAACAACACCTCTGGCACATATAACAGTCACGCAAGCAACTCTGGAGTCAGAAACAATACCAACAGAACCTATAGCAACAGTAACATCAGCACTCCTGACACCAGCAACAGTAACAACAGATCAACTGGTACCAGCAGCAGTCACACCAGCACTGTGGCACCAGCAGAGGTCACAGCAGAAACAACAACAATAACAACGGTAGACACTAATGGATCTAGCAGGTGCTGCACCGGAGAGATGCTATAGCAGCAACAGCAGGTGGCGGCAGCAGCAGTGAAGCAGTAGCAATAGGAGGCATCAGTAGCAGCAGCAAAAAAAAGTAGGATAAGTGTCACCAGTGAGTGGTGAGGTGAGTAGTGAGGTGAGTGGTGACGTGAGTGGTGACGTGAGTAGTGAGGTGAGTAGTGAGGTGAGTAGTGAGGTGAGTGGTGAGGTGAGTGGTGAGGTGAGTGGTGAGGTGAGTGGTGAGGTGGAGTGAAGTGAAGTGAGTAGTGGAGGTGAGTGGTGAGGTGAGTAGTGAGGTGAGTAGTGAGGTGAGTTAGTGAGGTGAGTGGTGAGGTGAGTAGTGAGGTGAGTAGTGAGGTGAGTGGTGAGGTGAGTAGTGAGGTGAGTGGTGAGGTGAGTGGTGAGGTGAGTAGTGAGGTGAGTGGTGAGGTGAGTAGTGAGGTGAGTAGTGAGGTGAGTAGTGAGGTGAGTAGTGGAGGTGAGTGGTGAGGTGAGTAGTGAGGTGAGTAGTGAGGTGAGTGGTGAGGTGAGTAGTGGAGGTGAGTGGTGAGGTGAGTAGTGAGGTGAGTAGTGAGGTGAGTAGTGAGGTGAGTAGTGAGGTGAGTAGTGAGGTGAGTAGTGAGGTGAGTAGTGAGGTGAGTAGTGAGGTAAGTAGTGAGGTGAGTGGTGAGGTGAGTAGTGAGGTGAGTAGTGGGTGAGTAGTGAGGTGAGTAGTGAGGTGAGTAGTGAGGTGAGTAGTGAGGTAAGTAGTGAGGTGAGAGTAGTGAGGTGAGTAGTGAGGTGAGTGTGAGGTGAGTAGTGAGGTGAGTAGTGAGGTGAGTAGTGAGGTAAGTAGTGAGGTGAGTAGTGAGGTGAGTAGTGAGGTGAGTAGTGAGGTGAGTGGTGAGGTGAGTGGTGAGGTGAGTAGTGAGGTGAGTAGTGAGGTGAGTAGTGAGGTGAGTGGTGAGGTGAGTAGTGAGGTGAGTGGTGAGGTGAGTAGTGAGGTGAGTAGTGAGGTGAGTAGTGAGGTGAGTGGTGAGGTGAGTGGTGAGGTGAGTAGTGAGGTGAGTAGTGAGGTGAGTAGTGAGGTGAGTGGTGAGGTGAGTGGTGAGGTGAGTAGTGAGGTGAGTGGTGAGGTGAGTAGTGAGGTGAGTAGTGAGGTGAGTAGTGAGGTGAGTGGTGAGGTGAGTAGTGAGGTGAGTGGTGAGGTGAGTAGTGAGGTGAGTAGTGAGGTGAGTAGTGAGGTGAGTGGTGAGGTGAGTGGTGAGGTGAGTAGTGAGGTGAGTAGTGAGGTGAGTAGTGAGGTGAGTGGTGAGGTGAGTGGTGAGGTGAGTAGTGAGGTGAGTAGTGAGGTGAGTAGTGAGGTGAGTGGTGAGGTGAGTAGTGAGGTGAGTGGTGCGCTACAGTTATGGGAGATCACAGCATCACTATGAATGGTAATTCTTGCTCTTTCACCATCATGGCTGTCACCCATAAACAACTTTCTCTTATCCTACGTCATATACAATTATACATATAATATATGCCATACATATGGCATATATTATACATATGGAAACACACACACACATGTACATAAATACATAAATATAAAAAATTCACGCACACACTAATTATATATATATATATATATATATATATATATATATATATATATATATATATATATATATATATATATATATATATTATATATATATATATATATATATGTCGTGCCGAATATGTAAAACTGGTCAATTAGCAAGAACTCATTTAAAATTAAGTCCTTTCTAAAATTTTCTCTTATACGTTTAAAGATATATTTTTTTCATTAATGTTAATATAAAAATTTTGAATTTTGCACCTGCAGTTTACCTGGAGAGAGTTCTGGGGGTCAACGCCCCCGCGGCCCGGTCTGTGACCAGGCCTCCTGGTGGATCAGAGCCTCATCAACCAGGCTGTTGCTGCTGGCTGCACGCAAACCAACGTACGAGCCACAGCCCGGCTGGTCAGGAACCGACTTTAGGTGCTTGTCCAGTGCCAGCTTGAAGACTGCCAGGGGTCTGTTGGTAATCCCCCTTATGTGTGCTGGGAGGCAGTTGAACAGTCTCGGGCCCCTGACACTTATTGTATGGTCTCTTAACGTGCTAGTGACACCCCTGCTTTTCATTGGGGGTATGTTGCATCGTCTGCCAAGTCTTTTGCTTTCGTAGTGAGTGATTTTCGTGTGCAAGTTCGGTACTAGTCCCTCTAGGATTTTCCAGGTGTATATAATCATGTATCTCTCCCGCCTGCGTTCCAGGGAATACAGGTTCAGGAACCTCAAGCGCTCCCAGTAATTGAGGTGTTTTATCTCCGTTATGCGCGCCGTGAAGGTTCTCTGTACATTTTCTAGGTCAGCAATTTCACCAAAAGGATCTTAGAAAACTTACCTAACCTTATTATAACAAGAGCAATTTATTTTAGCCTAACCCAACTATATATATTTTAGATACGTTTACTAAACAAACACAGTGAAATATATTTTTTTCGTTAGGTTCAGAATGACTTTGGCGAAATTATTGCATACACAAATTTTCACTTGTCCTATATGGCAAGATGAGCGTTGCTATTTAAGCCAAGATTGCAAGTTCTGCCTATTCGGCACGACATATATATATATATATTTTATATATATATTATATATATATATATATATATATATATATATTATATATATATATATATTGTATATATATATATGTATGTATATATATATATATATATATTTATATATATATATATATATATATATATATATATATATATATTATTATTATTATCACACAGGCCGATTCCCCACCAAGGCAGGGTGGCCCGAAAAAGAAAAACTTTCACCATCATTCACTCCATCACTGTCTTGCCAGAAGGGTGCTTTACACTACAGTTTTAAACTGCAACATTAACACCCCTCCTTCAGAGTGCAGGCACTGTACTTCCCATCTCAGGACTCAAGTCCGGCCTGCCGGTTTCCTGAACCCCTTCATAAATGTTACTTTGCTCACACTCCAACAGCACGTCAAGTATTTTAAAAACCATTTGTCTCCATTCACTCCTATCAAACACGCTCACGCATGCCTGCTGGAAGTCCAAGCCCCTCGCACACAAAACCTCCTTTACCCCTCTCTCCAACCTTTCCTAGGCCGACCCCTACCCCGCCTTCCTTCCACTACAGATGATACACTCTTTTAAGTCATTCTGTTTCGCTCCATTCTCTCTACATGTCCGAACCACCTCAACAACCCTTCCTCAGCCCTCTGGACAACAGTTTTGGTAATCCCACACCTCCTCCTAACTTCCAAACTACGAATTCTCTGCATTTTTATTCACACCACACATTGCCCTCAGACATGACATCTCCACTGCCTCCAGCCTTCTCCTCGCTGCAACATTCATCACCCATGCTTCACACCCATATAAGAGCGTTGGTAAACTATACTCTCATACATTCCCCTCTTTGCCTCCAAGGACAAAGTTCTTTGTCTCCACAGACTCCTAAGTGCACCACTCACTCTTTTCCCCTCTTCAATTCTATGATTCACCTCATTTTTCATAGACCCATCCGCTGACACTCCACTCCCAAAATCTGAATACTTTCCCCTCCTCCTACTCTCTCCCCCAATTGATATTCAATTTTCATCCCCAAAATCTTTTGTTACCTCAAAACCCTTTTTAACTTTTCCTGTATTCCCCTTTTAAATTTTTTTCTTTTTTTGCACACCCTTTCAAATTCATCCAAAAATCCTGCAACTTCTTTTCGTTTTCCCCAAGGCACATTTCATCAGCAAAGAGCAGCTGTGACAACCCCATTTTGTGTGTGATTTTTATCTTTTAACTCCACGCCTTTCCCAAGACCCTCCCATTTACTTCTTTAAACCCCCCATCTATAAATTATTAAAAACCACGGTGACATCACACACCTTTTTAAAGGCAATTTTTACGGGGAAATTTTTCCCTTTTTCCTACATACTCAATTACCCTCACTGTCTGTAAAAACTTTTCACTGCTTTCAGAACCTACCTCCTACCCCATCACTTGAAACATTGCCACTTTTGCCCCCTATCCCCCCTGCATCGCTTTTCCAAACCAAAAAACCCCACAAAGCCCTCTTTGGGCCTTATCTAAATACTGCACTTATTGTTTCACTTTTAAACCCCTGGTCCACCACCCCCTCCCTTTTCCTAAAGAATCCTTGTTCATCTGAAAACCTATTCCCCCGTCTTACTTTTAATTCTTTCAATAAAAAACTCTCCCAAACCCTTTACCGGGGTATACTCAGCAGATTTATCCCCTATAATTTTTGCATTTTTTTTTACCCCCTTTGTTTTTTAAAAAAGGAACTTGCATGCTCTCTGCCAACCCCTGGGTACCTTACCTCTTCCATACATTTATTAAATAATTGCCCCAAACCCACTCCAAAACAAATCCCACCTGCTTTTAAATTTCTATCTTTATCCCATCAACCCCGGTTTGCCTTCCCCCTTACTGCCTCAGAATTTCCCCCCACACTCAAAATGGCTTTTCTCACCTAAAAGTGTTATCCCCCCTTGTCCTTACACAAAAATACAGTTTCCCCTATCTTCATCAATTTTTAACAATTCCTCAAAATATTCCCCCCCTCTTCCCAAAACTTAACTCTCCATTTAATAACTTTTCCCCCTCCTATTTTTTAAATGACAAAAACCATTTTTTCTCTAGGCTTTTTAAATTGTTAACTCACTCCAAAACTTTTTCTTTTTTTCAAAAAATTTTTTGATAACATCTTACCCCCTCTCTCATTTGCTCTCTTTTTTTTCATTGCTTCCCCCTCCTTTAACCCTCCTTTTTCTCCATATTATCTTTCCCCCCTTGCATCACTTTACTTTGTAAAAACCTTCTATATGCAACTTTTTCTCCCCACTACTCTCTTTACATCATCATTCCACCAATCGTCCCTTCCCCCCCCACCCCCCTTTCCCGTAACCCAAACTTTGTGAACACTCAAACAAAAATTTTTTAAAACCCACCCCATACCTCTTCGATCCCATTGCCTATGCTCTCATTAGCCCATCTATCCCCAAAGCTGTTTATACTTCCCCAACGCCTCCCCCTTTTAGTTCATAAACCTTCCTCTCTCTTCCCGATGCTTCTTTCTCCCTTTTAACCCCCTTACCTTTTCTCTCTGTAGCTACAAATAAAGTGACGATATATCGTGGCCCCCCTTTTAAAATGTAAATCCGAAGTCTATAACAGTCTTTTATCTACCCAATACATAAACCAACAAATACTGTCATTTTGCCCTACATCTTCTTTTATCTTATTTATCCCCTTTTTTTAAAAATGTATTACCATAAAATAAACCCCTTTCTTACAAAGTTCAACAAAGGGGCCCATTTTCATTTAACCTGGCACCCCAAACTTACCCACCCACCCTTCTAAAATTTCTCCCACTTTAGCATTTCATTCCCCTACCACAATTTACTCTCTCACTTGGTTCAAAGGCTCCTATCATCACTTAACACGTCTGCCGAATAGGAAAACTTGCGATTTTTGGGTTAAATAGTAACGCTCTTCTTTCCCAAAAAGGCAAGCGAAAATTTGTGTACAATAATTTTGCAAAAAAACATTTGAAACCCAACGAAAAAATAACTTCATTTTGTTTTTTTTAAATTATTGTAAACTAATTAAAAAAATTTTAGTGGATTAGGCTAAATTAAATTGCGCTTGTTATAATAAGGTTGGATAAGTTTTCTAAGGTTCTTTTGGGACAAAATTATCAATTTTTACATTAACAGAAATGAAAAGAATATGCTCAAATGTATAGGATAAAATTTTAGAAAGGTGTAAATTTTAATTGAGTTCAGGCTAATTTACTAACTTTACTTATTCGGCACGACATATACATGGTCGTGGAGCCTCAGAGACTAATTTCGACCTCATCCTGTTTGGGGTACCAGCGCCTGTCCAGGACTCGATCCTGCGTCTGAGCCTCCACGACCACATACGTTCTTGCATCTGGGAAATCATAATTACGACTTCTTCAAATAAGAAACCTAATAAATCATCAACAGGAACTTTCGTAAACAAGGAAGTAACGTCAAAACTAACCATGTTAAAATCATTCAAGTCAGTCAAATCAATTATTAGCTCCACAGGAGCAGTTTCATATAAATTATCCAAATGGCTTGTTGACATTTTGAGCCCTATTGTTGGTAAAATTTCTAACTTTAATGTTAAAAACAACATAGATTTAGTTGATAAATTAAGCTCCTTGACAGACTTAAATGATTTTAACACGGTTAGTTTTCATGTTACTTCCTTGTTTACGAAAGTTCCTGTTGATGATTTGTCTGAAGAACTCGTTAATTATGATTTACCATTCCAGTTCCTACTATTATTAAACTGATTAAACTTTGCATTGTTGATGCAAAATTTGTATTTAATGATGTTTTACACTCAGAAGTTTGGTATGGCAATGGGAAATCCTTTTTCACCTGTTCTTAGTAACCTATACATGGAAATTTTTGAAACAAGGTTGCTTAACACAATCCTCCCTAATAGAGTTAAATGGTTCAGATATGTTGATGATATTTTGTGTCTTATGCCCAAGAATGTAGATATATACAATTTCCTTATTAAATTAAATAGCTTAGCCCATTCTGTAAGCTTTACTGTTGATTCATTATTAAGGGTAATAATGAATTCAAATTTAAAATTTACAGAAAACCTATAACTGTTCCTATACACACTATTATTCTTCACATCAAGACAGAGTTAAACTGTCTCTTTTCTCATCAATGTTTTTGAGAGCTTTGCGTATTTGTAGTCCTGAGTTCATAGATGAAGAAATATCCAAAATTTATGAAATAGCTAATGATCTAAAATACCCAAGAAACGTAACTGATAAATCTTTAAAAATTGCTAGAAATACTTTTTACAACCCAAAAAGGGACAACCAGCCTTATTAAACTAAAAATAAGTTGGTTCTCCCTTACCATGAAAACTTGGTTGATATGCCTTCTCTTCTTAAGACTTTTAATATTAAAGTTGTATTTAAAAATCTTGATACAGTAGAAAAAACTTTTGATAAAGAATTCCCCCCAAAATGCTGATGGATGTGTCTATAAGATTCCTTGTAAAATTTGCGATAAAGTTTATTATGGTCAAACTGGTAAAAGTCTCGAACTAAGATTAAAACATAAATATAGCATTAGAACTGGACAAGATTCCAATGCTCTATTTATTCATGTGAGAGATTTTAACCATCCAATTGATTTTCAAAAAGTTGAGAAAGTTGTATCAAGCAAGTCCATGGTCGACAGGAATATAATTGAATCTTGTTTCATAAAAAACAGTTTTGACAATAATATGAATATTTCCTTTGGTTTATATAAATTAGATCCATTTATAATTAATAAAATTTGGGAAGAATTTAATAATACATTGGACAAATAATAAACCTTATTTATTTAGTTGGTGGGATGTCGTGGGGACCTGTCTAGTTGGACCAGAGGACCTACTGCAGTGTTCTTCTTTTCTTATGAGTCCGGTATTGTAGCGCATCAGGTGTTTCTCTGTTGTGGGAGTTGACTGTGAGGTGTGGTCTTAGCCCTTTAATTGCCTTCCTTTGATGTATTACTTTCATAGTTCCTTGACAATGTGAGTAGTCACGAAATCGCTTGGAATTTCACTACTCTTTCATAGTGGTTGTTTTGCATATTTTAAAATCACCTGTTTACTGTGATCTTATTGCATATATATATATATATATATATATATATATATATATATATATATATATATATATATATATATATATATATATATATACCTGGAGTTTACCTGGAGAGAGTTCCGGGGGTCAACGCCCCCGCGGCCCGGTCTGAGACCAGGCCTCCTGGTGGATCAGAGCCTGATCAACCAGGCTGTTGCTGCTGGCTGCACGCAAACCAACATACGAGCCACAGCCCGGCTGATCCGGAACTGACTTTAGGTGCTTGTCCAGTGCCAGCTTGAAGACTGCCAGGGGTCTGTTGGTAATCCCCCTTATGTGTGCTGGGAGGCAGTTGAACAGTCTCGGGCCCCTGACACTTATTGTATGGTCTCTTAACGTGCTAGTGACACCCCTGCTTTTCATTGGGGGATGGTGCATCGTCTGCCAAGTCTTTTGCTTTCGTAATGAGTGATTTTCGTGTGCAAGTTCGGTACTAGTCCCTCTAGGATTTTCCAGGTGTATATAATCATGTATCTCTCCCTCCTGCGTTCCAGGGAATACAGGTTTAGGAACTCAAGCGCTCCCAATAATTGAGGTGTTTTATCTCCGTTATGCGCGCCGTGAAAGTTCTCTGTACATTTTCTAGGTCGGCAATATTCACCTGCCTTGAAAGGTGCTGTTAGTGTGCAGCAATATTCCAGCCTAGATAGAACAAGTGACCTGAAGAGTGTCATCATGGGCTTGGCCTCCCTAGTTTTGAAGGTTCTCATTATCCATCCTGTCATTTTTCTAGCAGATGCGATTGATACAATGTTATGGTCCTTGAAGGTGAGATCCTCCGACATGATCACTCCCAGGTCTTTGACGTTGGTGTTTCGCTCTATTTTGTGGCCAGAATTTGTTTTGTACTCTGATGAAGATTTAATTTCCTCATGTTTACCATATCTGAGTAATTGAAATTTCTCTCATCGTTGAACTTCATATTGTTTTCTGCAGCCCACTGAAAGATTTGGTTGATGTCTGCCTGGAGCTTTGCAGTGTCTGCAATGGAAGACACTGTCATGCAGATTCGGGTGTCATCTGCAAAGGAAGACACGGTGCTGTGGCTGACATCCTTGTCTATGTCGGATATAAGGATGAGGAACAAGATGGGAGCGAGTACTGTGCCTTGTGGAACAGAGCTTTTCACCGTAGCTGCCTCGGACTTTACTCTGTTGACGACTACTCTCTGTGTTCTGTTAGTGAGGAAATTATAGATCCATCGACCGACTTTTCCTGTTTTTCCTTTAGCACGCATTTTGTGCGCTATTACGCCATGGTCACACTTGTCGAAGGCTTTTGCAAAGTCTGTATATATTACATCTGCATTCTTTTTGTCTTCTAGTGCATTTAGGACCTTGTCGTAGTGGTCCAATAGTTGAGACAGACAGGAGCGACCTGTTCTAAACCCATGTTGCCCTAGGTTGTGTAACTGATGGGTTTCTAGATGCGTGGTGATCTTGCTTCTTAGGACCCTTTCAAAGATTTTTATGATATGGGATGTTAGTGCTATTGGTCTGTAGTTCTTTGCTGTTGCTTTACTGCCCCTTTGTGGAGTGGGGCTATGTCTGTTGTTTTTAGTAACTGTGGGACGACCCCCGTGTCCATGCTCCCTCTCCATAGGATGGAAAAGGCTCGTGATAGGGGCTTCTTGCAGTTCTTGATGAACACAGAGTTCCATGAGTCTGGCCCTGGGGCAGAGTGCATGGGCATGTCATTTATCGCCTGTTCGAAGTCATTTGGCGTCAGGATAACATCGGATAGGCTTGTGTTAATCAAATTTTGTGGCTCTCTCATAAAAAATTCATTTTGATCTTCGACTCTCAGTCTGGTTAGCGGCTTGCTAAAAACTGAGTCATATTGGGACTTGAGTAGCTCACTCATTTCCTTGCTGTCATCTGTGTAGGACCCATCTTGTTTAAGTAGGGGCCCAATACTGGACGTTGTTCTCGATTTTGATTTGGCATAGGAGAAGAAATACTTTGGGTTTCTTTCGATTTCATTTATGGCTTTTAGTTCTTTCCGCGATTCCTGACTCCTAAAGGATTCTTTTAGCTTAAGTTCGATGCTTGCTATTTCTCTGACCAGTGTCTCCCTACGCATTTCAGATATATTGACCTCTTTTAGCCGCTCTGTTATTCTTTTCCGTCGCCTGTAAAGGGAGCGCCTGTCTCTTTCTGTTTTACATCTACTCCTCCTTTTTCTTAGAGGAATAAGCCTTGTGCATACATCGAGTGCCACCGAGTTAATCTGTTCTAGGCATAAGTTGGGGTCTGTGTTGCTTAGTATATCTTCCCAGCTTTTATCGGTTAGGATTTGGTTTACTTGGTCCCACTTTATGTTTTTGTTATTGAAGTTGAATTTGGTGAATGCTCCCTCGTGACTAATCTCATTATGTCGGTCTGGGGCTCCGCGCATACATGACTGAACCTCAATTATGTTGTGATCTGAGTATATTGTTTTTGATATGGTGATATTTCTTATCAGATCATCATTGTTAGTGAAGATGAGGTCTAGTGTATTCTCCAGTCTAGTAGGCTCTATTATTTGCTGGTTTAAATTGAATTTTGTGCAGAGATTTAAAAGCTCGCGTGAGTGTGAGTTTTCCCATCAGAGCTGCCTCCTGGTGTTATTACTGCAACAATATTATTGCTATATTCCTCCATTTTAGGTGCCTTAAGTTGAAATCCCCCAGGAGCAAGATGTTGGGTGCAGGAGCTGGAAGGTTTTCCAGACAGTGGTCAATTTTTAACAGCTGTTCCTGGAATTGCTGGGATGTTGCATCCGGAGGCTTGTAGACTATCACAATGACTAGGTTTTGGTTCTCGACCTTTACTGCTAAAACTTCCACTACATCATTTGAGGCATTTAGCAGTTCTGTGCAAACAAGTGACTCTGCAATGTACAGGCCAACCCCCCCCTTTTGCCTGTTCACTCTGTCACATCTGTATAGGTTGTAACCTGGGATCCATATTTCGTTGTCCAAGTGATCCTTTATGTGGGTCTCAGTGAAAGCCGCGAACATTGCCTTTGCCTCTGCAAGCAGTCCACGGATGAAAGGTATTTTGTTGTTTGTTGCTGGCTTTAGACCCTGTATATTTGCAAAGAAGAATGTTATCGGACTGGTGGTATATATATACCATATATATATATATATATGGTATATATGGTATAATATATATATATATATATATATATATATATATATATATATTATATATATATATATATATATATATATATATATATATATATATATATAAGGATGTGTGATGTCACCGTGGTTGTTTAATATATTTATAGATGGGGTTGTAAGAGAAGTAAAATGCGAGGGTCTTGGCAAGAGGCGTGGAGTTAAAAGATAAAGAATCACACATAAAGTGGGAGTTGTCACAGTTGCTCTTTGCTGATGACACTGTGCTCTTGGGAGATTCTGAAGAGAAGTTGCAGAGATTGGTGGATGAATTTGGTAGGGTGTGCAAAAGAAGAAAATTGAAAGTGAATACAGGAAAGAGTAAGGTTATGAGGATAACAAAAAGATTAGGTGATGAAAGATTGGATATCAGATTGGAGGGAGAGAGTATGGAGGAGGTGAATGTATTCAGATATCTGGGAGTGGACGTGTCAGCGGATGGGTCTATGAAAGATGAGGTGAATCATAGAATTGATGAGGGGAAAAGGGTGAGTGGTGCACTTAGGAGTCTGTGGAGACAAAGAACTTTGTCCTTGGAGGCAAAGAGAGGAATGTATGAGAGTATAGTTTTACCAACGCTCTATATGGGTGTGAAGCATGGGTGATGAATGTTGCAGCGAGGAGAAGGCTGGAGGCAGTGGAGATGTCATGTCTGAGGGCAATGTGTGGTGTGAATATAATGCAGAGAATTCGTAGTTTGGAAGTTAGGAGGAGATGCGGGATTACCAAAACTGTTGTCCAGAGGGCTGAGGAAGGGTTGTTGAGGTGGTTCGGACATGTGGAGAGAATGGAGCGAAACAGAATAACTTCAAGAGTGTATCAGTCTGTAGTGGAAGGAAGGCGGGGTAGGGCCTAGGAAAGGTTGAAGGGAGGGGGTAAAGGAGGTTTTGTGTGCGAGGGGCTTGGACTTCCAGCAGGCATGCGTGAGCGTGTTTGATAGGAGTGAATGGAGACAAATGGTTTTTAATACTTGACGTGCTGTTGGAGTGTGAGCAAAGTAACATTTATGAAGGGGTTCAGGGAAACCGGCAGGCCGGACTTGAGTCCTGGAGATGGGAAGTACAGTGCCTGCACTCTGAAGGAGAGTTGTTAATGTTGCAGTTTAAAAACTGTAGTGTAAAGCACCCTTCTGGCAAGACAGTGATGGAGTGAATGATGGTGAAAGTTTTTCTTTTTCGGGCCACCCTGCCTTGGTGGGAATCGGCCGGTGTGATAAATATATATATATATATATATATATATATATATATATATATATATATATATATATATATATATATTATATATATATATATATATATATATATATATATATATGTGTGTGTGTGTGTGTGTGTGTGTGTGTGTGTGTGCATACATACATATAGATATAAAGCTTTAACACTCTGGAGTATAAACACTGGAGGACTAACAGTGGTGTACTAACATTGAGGAGGACAAATACAGAGGAGGGTGAGAGGATGTCTTCCATGGTGGGGGGTATTCCCCGGTACCTGCCAGTAAAGCTGATGACACCTTAGCCCTGCTACCACCACCACTGCTGCTGTGTGCTACCACTGCTGCTGTGTGCTACCACCACCACTGCTGCTGTGTGCTACCACTGCTGCTGTGTGCTACCACCACCACTGCTGCTGTGTGCTACCACTGCTGCTGTGTGCTACCACTGCTGCTGTGTGCTACCACTGCCGTTGTGTGCTACCACCATCACTGCTGCTGTGTGCTACCACTAACACTACTGCTACTGTGTACTACCACTAACGCTATTGCTGCTGTGTACTACCACTAACACTACTGTTGCTGTGTACTACCACTAACACTACTGCTGCTGTGTACTACCACTAACACTACTGCTGCTGTGTACTACCACTAACACTAATGCTGCTGTGTACTTCCACTAACACTAATGCTGCTGTGTACTACCACTAACACTACTGCTGCTGTGTACTACCACTAACACTACTGCTGCTGTGTACTACCACTAACACTACTGCTGCTGTGTACTACCACTAACACTAACGCTGCTGTGTGCCATCACCGCCACTAACACTACTGCTGTTGTGTGCTGCCACCACCACCACTGCTGGTGTGTGCTACCACCACCACTAACACCAATGCTGCACTGTGCTGCCACCACCTCTAACACTACTGCTGCTGTGTGATACCACCACCACCACTACTGCTGCTGTGTGCTATCACCACCACTTCCACCACTGCTGCTGTGTGCTACCACCACCACCACTGCTGCTGTGTGCTACCACTACAACTGCCGCTATGTGCTACCACCACCACCACCACCACTGCTGTTGTGTGCTACCACCACAACTGCCGCTATGTGCTACCACCACCACCACCACCACCACCACCACTGCTGTTGTGTGCTACCACTACAACTGCCGCTATGTGCTACCACCACCACCACCACCACCACCACTGCTGTTGTGTGCTACCACTACAACTGCCGCTATGTGCTGCTACCACCACCACCACCACCACCACTGCTGCTGTGTGCTATCACCACACCTGCCGCTATGTGCTAACCCCACTACCACCACCACTACTACTGCTGCAGTGATTATGAGGGGTATTCTAAAATACCCTTAAGAGGGGTATTTTAAAATACCCTTAAGAGGGGTATTTTATTCTCCAGTATTAAAGAATACTTTGACATTGACATTTTGCACTAAGCTACATATCACTAGAAATAATGGAGTCAACGTTTTTGTTGTGAAAATTGAAAAATCAGTGTTATAGGTTTCGTACATAAACCACCAGATAAAACTTCCCACCGGTTTAAAAAATTATCTATAGAAAATCGAATCCTATCCAGAATATCTGATAAACCTGCTCCCAGACATTTGTTGTAATCTTCAAAGACTTTAGTAAATGCTATAACAACACTATTAGGAATCTAATAAATCACTCAAAAGTCAACAAATAGTGGAACTGATCAAATTAGAAAGTGGCCTTAAGCTAGCAGTGTCTTCACAAGTAATGAACCTCTGGTGTGAGACACAACAGTGTCGAGCACAGCAGACTGAAGGTCACACTTACATACACATTAGACTTGACCAGCGCAACACAATCACTCCTGGGGGGGGATATTTAATCAATTCAATTTCAACAATCAATATATTAACCAGGACCATAAAACCATGACCTTACTGATATAAGCTGGGAAGATATTATGAGAAACACGGATGTGAACCAGTATCTGCAGGTTCCAGACACGTATTATTATGAAAACAGAAGACGCAGCCTTAAAGAGCCAGAGGCAGCAAAACGCCTCTAGTGAAAGTAAAAGAAACAAAAGTGCTTTTCTCATGTGCAGATTGAAGGAAAATACCGGCATCTGGTATCGGGCTCTGGCCCAAAAATACCAGCATCTGGTATCGGGCTCTGGCCCAAAAATACCAGCATCTGGTATCGGGCTCTGGCCCAAAAATACCAGCATCTGGTATCGGGCTCTGGCCCAAAAATACCAGCATCTGGTATCGGGCTCTGGCCCAAAAATACCAGCATCTGGTATCGGGCTCTGGCCCAAAAATACCGGCATCTGGTATCGGGCTCTGGCCCAAAAATACCGGCATCTGGTATCGGGCTCTGGCCCAAAAATACCAGCATCTGGTATCGGGCTCTGGCCCAAAAATACCAGCATCTGGTATCGGGCTCTGGCCCAAAAATACCAGCATCTGGTATCGGGCTCTGGCCCAAAAATACCGGCATCTGGTATCGGGCTCTGGCCCAAAAATACCAGCATCTGGTATCGGGCTCTGGCCCAAAAATACCAGCATCTGGTATCGGGCTCTGGCCCAAAAATACCAGCATCTGGTATCGGGCTCTGGCCCAAAAATACCAGCATCTGGTATCGGGCTCTGGCCCAAAAATACCGGCATCTGGTATCGGGCTCTGGCCCAAAAGTACCAGCATCTGGTATCGGGCTCTGGCCCAAAAATACCAGCATCTGGTATCGGGCTCTGGCCCAAAAATACCGGCATCTGGTATCGGGCTCTGGCCCAAAAATACCAGCATCTGGTATCGGGCTCTGGCCCAAAAATACCGGCATCTGGTATCGGGCTCTGGCCCAAAAGTACCAGCATCTGGTATCGGGCTCTGGCCCAAAAATACCAGCATCTGGTATCGGGCTCTGGCCCAAAAATACCGGCATCTGGTATCGGGCTCTGGCCCAAAAATACCAGCATCTGGTATCGGGCTCTGGCCCAAAAATACCAGCATTTGGTATCGGGCTCTGGCCCAAAAATACCAGCATCTGGTATCGGGCTCTGGCCCAAAAATACCAGCATCTGGTATCGGCTCTGGCCCAAAAATACCAGCATCTGGTATCGGGCTCTGGCCCAAAAATACCAGCATCTGGTATCGGGCTCTGGCCCAAAAATACCAGCATCTGGTATCGGGCTCTGGCCCAAAAATACCAGCATCTGGTATCGGGCTCTGGCCCAAAAATACCAGCATCTGGTATCGGGCTCTGGCCCAAAAATACCAGCATCTGGTATCGGGCTCTGGCCCAAAAGGGATGAACTCTGCACTGATAACAATTTTTTGTTCTATACAATACTAACATCACAGTATGACTGTGTTCACTGAGTCGTTAATCGGTCTAAAGAGTGACAGTCTCAAATATTTTCACAATTTCTAACAATCCCTAAACCCATTTGTCTTTGACACAACTCAAAGCAATAAAAACCCTGCATGACAAAATTCCCGTAAGCAACGCACTCGGTTTATGGAAATAAATGGTATAAAATACCGACACAATGGAAATATAAACACATATGCGGTATAATGTGCTCCTTTATACAGCATATGTGTTTATATTTGCACTCGGCTTATATACTGAGGGTCCGTGGTTCGATCCCTGGCATGGGTGCAAACGCTGGGCATGTTTCCTTACGACTGCTACCCATGTTCACATGCCGGTAAGTAGGTACCTGCGTGTTAGTCGATTGTCGTGGGTGGCATCCTGGGGGATGCAGGATAACAACTCTTAGCCTGTAACATTGATTTGTGTAAAAAAGAAAAGTAACTTAAACTAATCTAACTTAACCTAACGTAACTAATTTAACCAAACTCAACCATATGCAACGTACCGTATAGAACCTAAGTAACGTAATTTAACTAAAACAAATGCAACATAAACAAACCTACGACAACTAAAACAAACTTACATATACTGAGTTTTTTTTGTCCTACATTATACATTTGTTGCGAAGATTTTGTCCAATTATGTTTGGTTTTGTAGTCCATTTTGAAGCAGCCATTTCTGGTCACCCCCGACACTCTGTCCCGAGGCTTTGTCTCGTGGATATCATCAAGAATACAAAAAAATGCTTATGGAGATGGAACGTAGCAACAGAGGTCTTCCCAGAGTCATTAAAAACCACAGACAGCCGCACTCCTCAGAGGCGGCAGATCTACAGCACCGTGGTCCAACATATTCAAAATATTTGAATTTTCGGAAGTACGATTGCTAAACACATGGATTCACCATAACTTGGGTTTAGAAAAGGCCGTTTCTGCTTCCTTAGGTTGCATGATCATTCCTACATGGTCTTGTTGTTGTTGTGTACGCTGATTTTGACCAAGCTTTCCTAAGAGTGATCAAGGTCCAATATTGCACAAAATACTCGCAAAGGGAATAATTGGAAAAGTAGGCAGAAGGATATTTAACTTTTAAAAAATTTAACGTCAAAGAATAACAGTGAACCAGATAAAATTAGAGGCTGCCGAAGCGAAAATATGTGTTAGTCTGTAGGTAGTACCGTGAGGCAGGAGGAGACCTGGTCTGCGAGCAGTCTGTCAGGAGGAGACCTGGTCTGCGAGCAGTCTGCCAGGAGGAGACCTGGTCTGCGAGCAGTCTGCCAGGAGGAGACCTGGTCTGCGAGCAGTCTGCCAGGAGGAGACCTGGTCTGCGAGCAGTCTGCCAGGAGGAGACCTGGTCTGCTAGCAGTCTGCTAGGAGGAGACCTGGTCTGCGAGCAGTCTGCCAGGAGGAGACCTGGTCTGCGAGCAGTCTGCCAGGAGGAGACCTGGTCTGCGAACAGTCTGCCAGGAGGAGACCTGGTCTGCGAGCAGTCTGCCAGGAGGAGACCTGGTCTGCGAGCAGTCTGCCAGGAAGAGACCTGGTCTGCGAGCAGTCTGCCAGGAGGAGACCTGGTCTGCGAGCAGTCTGCCAGGAGGAGACCTGGTCTGCGAGCAGTCTGCCAGGAGGAGACCTGGTCTGCGAACAGTCTGCCAGGAGGAGACCTGGTCTGCGAGCAGTCTGCCAGGAGGAGACCTGGTCTGCGAGCAGTCTGCCAGGAAGAGACCTGGTCTGCGAGCAGTCTGCCAGGAGGAGACCTGGTCTGCGAGCAGTCTGCCAGGAGGAGACCTGGTCTGCGAGCAGTCTGCCAGGAGGAGACCTGGTCTGCGAGAAGTCTGCCAGGAGGAGACCTGGTCTGCGAGCAGTCTGCCAGGAGGAGACCTGGTCTGTGAGCAGTCTGCCAGGAGGAGACCTGGTCTGCGAGCAGTCTGCCAGGAGGAGACCTGGTCTGCGAGCAGTCTGCCAGGAGGAGACCTGGTCTGCGAGCAGTCTGCCAGGAGGAGACCTGGTCTGCGAGCAGTCTGCCAGGAGGAGACCTGGTCTGCGAGCAGTCTGCCAGGAGGAGACCTGGTCTGCGAGCAGTCTGCCAGGAGGAGACCTGGTCTGCGAGCAGTCTGCCAGGAGGAGACCTGGTCTGTGAGCAGTCTGCCAGGAGGAGACCTGGTCTGCGAGCAGTCTGCCAGGAGGAGACCTGGTCTGTGAGCAGTCCGCCAGGAGGAAACCTGGTCTGCGAACAGTCTGCCAGGAGGAGACCTGGTCTGCGAGCAGTCTGCCAGGAGGAGACCTGGTCTGCGAGCAGTCTGCCAGGAGGAGACCTGGTCTGCGAGCAGTCTGCCAGGAGGAGACCTGGTCTGCGAGCAGTCTGCCAGGAGGAGACCTGGTCTGCGAGCAGTCTGCCAGGAGGAGACCTGGTCTGTGAGCAGTCTGCCAGGAGGAGACCTGGTCTGCGAGCAGTCTGCCAGGAGGAGACCTGGTCTGTGAGCAGTCCGCCAGGAGGAGACCTGGTCTGCGAACAGTCTGCCAGGAGGAGACCTGGTCTGCGAGCAGTCTGCCAGGAGGAGACCTGGTCTGCGAATAGTCTGCCAGGAGGAGACCTGGTCTGCGAGCAGTCTGCCAGGAGGAGACCTGGTCTGCGAGCAGTCTGCCAGGAGGAGGCCTGGTCTGCGAGCAGTCTGCCAGGAGGAGACCTGGTCTGTGAGCAGTCTGCCAGGAGGAGACCTGGTTTGCGAGCAGTCTGCCAGGAGGAGACCTGGTCTGCGAGCAGTCTGCCAGGAGGAGACCTGGTCTGCGAGCAGTCCGCCAGGAGGAGACCTGGTCTGCGAGCAGTCTGCCAGGAGGAGACCTGGTCTGTGAGCAGTCTGCCAGGAGGAGACCTGGTCTGCGAGCAGTCTGCCAGGAGGAGACCTGGTCTGCGAGCAGTCTGCCAGGAGGAGACCTGGTCTGCGAGCAGTCTGCCAGGAGGAGACCTGGCCTGCGAGCAGTCTGCCAGGACGCTGACCTTAGTATCGTCTTCAGACAACCTTCAAGTATTCACCACCACACAATTACCACACCTGCTCCAGAAGCAGCCTAAACACCACCACCACAAATGCCAATACCACTACCCCCACCACTGCCACCACAACCATTATCACCACTGCCACTGTCACCACCAAAACTATCAATATGACCACTATCGCCACCACCACCACTACTGCCAAAACCACTACCACCACCACTACCACTCCCACTACTACCACTACCACCACTACAGCCATCACTAGTACCTCCATCACCCCTACCTTCACCACCACAACCACCACCATCGCTACCACCACTACCACCACTACCACCACCACCACCCCAATCACCAACACCCAGAGAAACGTTATCTCCCTACCAGATGTGAATATTTCCAGCGCTTGCAACAGTTTCCAGCAACACGCGGGTGATATACCAGAAAGTGTTGCAACAACACGCACTCTCCTGTCATCCACAGGAAAGTAAGCTGGCCGCTCATGTGACAAGAAAGATATGCTGCAAATCCAGCTTTTATCGTGACAATGTTTCGCTGTGTGGAGCTCTATTAAGCTTTATACAGAGCAAAATGTTGCTCTACTGAATAAATTTGCTATGCAACGTGTGGTTTTTTTTACACTATTGTCAGCAGAATGGCACCTGGATCCTGGCCAGTCATGTAACACGGACCTGACACCCGCCTGGCCAGTCATGTAACACGGACCTGACACCCGCCTGGCCAGTCATGTAATACGGACCTGACAACCACCAACCACTCAGTAACAAGCCTCCACACCCACACGCTTTTGTATACCAAGAATACACGGAATACCGAGAAATTACAAGAGTTGTAGCACAACCTTCAAGTCGCGTGAGGCGGGACACAAACCCAATGACTAGCCAGTTGAAGCCGGAAAATAAATCCCGGTACAAATACCTTACAACTTTCTGCTAATTTCACACACCGAAATCCTCGTGCGTGCGTGCGTGCGTGTGTGTGTGTGTGTGTGTGTGCTCACCTATTTGTGGTTGCAGGGGTCGAGTGTGTGTGTGTGTGTGTGTGTATTTTTATCTAATCTACAGTTCTGAGACTGGCGTCTTGACACGACTACAGACTGGCGTCTTGACACGACTACAGACTGGCGTCTTGACACGACTACAGACTGGCGTCTTGACACGACTACAGACTGGCGTCTTGACACGACTATAGACTGGCGTCTTGACACGACTACAGACTGGCGTCTTGACACGACTACAGACTGGCGTCTTGACACGACAACAGACTAACGTCTTGACACGACTACAGACTGACGTCTTGACACGACTACAGACTGACGTCTTGACACGACTACAGACTGGCGTCTTGACACGACTACAGACTAACGTCTTGACACGACTACAGACTGACGTCTTGACACAACTACAGACTGGCGTCTTGACACGACTACAGACTGGCGTCTTGACACGACTACAGACTAACGTCTTGACACGACTACAGACTGACGTCTTGACACGACTACAGACTGACGTCTTGATTATTAGCAACTATTATTATATGTGATTATTGATATTAGAAACAGGTTGCTTATTATTATATAGTGTATTATTGATTAGTATTTTGATTAGTTATGATGCTTGCTTTATTATTATTATTATTATTCATCTGATATTATTATTACTATTCTTATGACTCCATATTAGATTTATTTTATACTACTTATTATTTATTATTACCTCGTCTGATTATAGATTAATTGACTACTCTGATGGATTATTATTATAGCTTATTTAGTTATTATGATTATTAGAGATTATCTTATTCTTCTGACGATTTAATTATTATTGATTATATTAGATTATATCAGTTAGATATTATTAGCATTTATTAATATTATTATTAATTATTCTATTATTTTGATGTATTATTTATTAGTTGGATTAGTTATATTCTTGCTAGTATTATTACCGATGATGAGTATGTGCGAGTCCTATTCAGGCATGACCCGGAAGGAAGTATAACACCCTCACCAGAGGAGGTAATCCGTTCTACCGCGTCGCACCCGACGCAGTGCCCCCCACAAGAACACCAGGACGAAACGAGGCAGAGCAGTACGTGGCCGTAGACCTATGTAAAACCAGAGTTAAACCCGTGTAGCACTGAGTCGACCGCTACCCTGAGCAAATGACCAACCTACCAACCGTTAAGTGAGACACATGTTATATGTATGAGCCAGACATTAAGTGTGAGTCATGAGATCAGTGTAGTCACACTGTAAATTAGGAGTTCGCCTGTTTATGTGGAGTCACGTGATAATGTGATCACTGTGGAAAGTCGTTATCACTTGATAATTGGCGGAGTCACTGTGTTATGAGAATACTGTGTTGATGTCACGTTATGAGTCACTGTTATTGAGAGTCACTGTTATGAGAGTCACTTGTATGAGAGACGACTGTTGTGAGTCACTGATGTGAGTCACTGTTGGTATTCTGTCACTGTTTAGTTGATGTTCACTGTTATGTGAGTCGCGCTGTTATGAGAGTCATCTGTTATGGTGAGTTCACAGGAGTTATGGTGAGTCACGTGTGTTAATGTGAGTCACTGATTATGTAGAGTCCAAAGCTAATGGAATTGCCTTCAAATATAAGCTGTCCCTAAAGTCAATCACGTGGGCGCCGTAAGTACCGTCCTTCTTAGGTACTGAGGATCAGGGGCGCCTTCCCATAGTGATTACTTGGTATGGCAAAAAGCACCAAGCAATCATCTAATTAAAGAATATGGGATGTTCTGAACAGGTGAACTTTGTTGAGCGAGTGAGGCATTTCTGTCAGACAGGTGTACATAAAATAGGTCGTAGGGAACCGACGTGTAGTTAAGTGTGATACAATGTGAATTAGGCTCGTAACCCATCGTCTCACCTCACGTGGCTTTGAACGGACTTTAGTTCAATAGAAGCAAGCAACAACGTCTGACCTTGTCTGGTGAAGTCGGGAGGGAGGACTAAGAGCTTCTCCTCTACTTGGGTGGAGTGGGATTGAATACAGTTGAGTAGAATGAACTATCCCCGGTATGAAGTTGAGTGCAACCTGTAACCGCAGCTGGTCAGGTGGAGCAACGTCGTCGCGACTACATGAACGAGGTTAGGATCTTCATGTGTGTTGTGTAGTGTGAGTTTATAAGATACGTAATAGGGGTGATAGGTATAGACGTAAGGTGGTTGTGTGTTGTGTTTAAATATAAGATATAGAGATATATAAGTATATATATATATAGTGTATATATATATATATAAATATAAGTAATATATATATATATTTAGTATTGTGTGTGTGAGTTAACAAAAAAAACGCGATTCGAAAACCGCTGCGTTTAGAGATCGTCTCTCCAGTGAATACTATAAAGGGACGGCCCTTCTGTAGCATCCAGGCCCTGTGAGACGGGTTTTCGTGTAACAAGTAGTAGCAGATCCTGTCCAATTATCCATTTAATTCAGTAATTGGAACAAGAGAGGGGGATGTGCGGGGGTTATGGATAACAACTGTAGGGGTGCAACTAACTAGAGAAATTAAAATTTAATAAATATTTAGTTAAGTGCCTATAAGTGGTCTAGATGTATATAATCAGAAGTAACGTTTAAATTCACATCAAACAAAAGTAAATCAATCTCTCGGAGTTTCAATATATTTGTGCTGAAAGCACCTATCACAGATTATAATTCTTAATACCGTCCGTGTAGCATTAACAGTTTAAATAAGATATTACAAATACTTACAATAAGAGTGTGAATGCGTGTATGTATGCTCATTAAGTAGTTAGCTATGTCAACATACAGAGCGAATAAGATCTTTCAAAATTGTGACTGACAAAGTCCTGCAAGATAAGCCAGAACTTTCTGGAGACCGACATGGCAACCCGAACGTCTGCTTTGAACAACAAAGAATGCTAAGCCGCGAATCGCAATGCAAAAGCAAGCGACTGCGACACAGAATCGAGAGATAATATAACACGACTAATTAGGGACCCTATCTGGCGAGATCCTCCCACAAAAGTTACAAAGCTCCGCTCCGCAGAATACCAATGTTCAGCGATAGGAAAAACAGATGACTGTGACAATGAGCACAGGAACCAGGTGACAGAACTTAGGCTCAGAAGCAATAGCTAAGGACCCTGGAGAATGCCTCAGAGTGGTCTATGTGACAGCACAAGGGGGAGAAGACCTCAGTGACAGAGGGGACGTCCGAAAATCACTAAGTCGTGAACAATGTGTTCTTAGAACAAAGTTCTAGCAGAACTAACAAGAATGATGAGACATACAATCTGTCCAACCAGCAAGCGAGACTCCAGCGATACTGACTACTTTCACGAGAGGGGTGAGGACCAACCCCCCCCCTGCTGATCACGTGATAGTGCAGAACTAGGACAACTGCAGGCTCAGAAGCCGGCAGGTGATAGACGAGCGGACAAGCGGATAATTTGACAGTCGGTTTGACAAATAGCAAGCCTAGACAGATTCACGGAATTTGATATAGGTACAACGCTAACAACATAAGCTAAAAGAACAATAATAACATTCAATAATAATATAAAAAGTCCATGACATGTTAACAAATTTAGCAGGAAGTTATCGCAAATATAGAGGCAATATAAAATGGATAATGAAAGTAATATTACATTACATATGATACATCAGAAATCATTGGTAACCCATTCAGGGGTTGCAACACCCCCCCCCCCAACAAGCGCGACCCAGAGGGTCGCCTAAGGAGTTGCATGACGTTACAATTAGACATTAAGTTCTTGTTACTCATATCAATATTATATAATATAAAATTAATTTAGTCACTGCTGCGTCCGCAAGCACGCTCTACACTTTCACAGGCGTCCGGACAGGCTAGGATTTACGGGAGGGTGCAGTACACAGGATCGTAGAGCGGTCTTCATACTCGTGTTATGTACATCAGGTGTACAGACAGGACAACGGCTGACAAGGGAGGGCACTTGTAGGCTTCGATCGCGTGGGGAGTAGAGGAACTGCATTCCACTCTTAAGGGTAGTGGGTTGTGGAATGCGAGGCCAGTATAACATCTGAGTAATGAAACATGCTTAAGGTGTGAAGTGAGGGGGAGGGTCTGCGACAGGACAGGGTTTGTGCGTCCACGCAGTACATCAACGCAGTCACCACGACTACCCACTCAGACACGGTCGGCTTGTTCTCCTCCTCACGACAACAATACGGAGAATATATAAATATAATAATTAGCGCCTGACTGAGTATATATAGGTAATATTGCTGAGGGATTAAGTTACTGTTACTGAATTTGACATAACAAGTAACAAAAGGGAGCAGTGGGCATATAAATACGTTATTAATGTACACTGATAATTATTAAGGACGTTGACAGAGCGTCAGTCAATGTACATTACAAATGACCACTTATGTGATTTATACTAATGATAATAAGGTTGGAGTGTCTGAGGGCCCAGCTCATGATCCTGAGCGATTTTAATTTTCATGGAAGTAATATAGATTTGAGTGGATTGTGACTTGAAAAAACGTTTAATTTAAATGGGGAAGTGCCAAATACACGTCAAAAATGTTCCAAGGACAACGACAAGAGCTAGAGCCTCTTTCGCAATAGTGCATCATTTTTCTGGTGTCCGTTTGAAGCTTAGATGAATAGTAACATATAGGATGGAGAATGACAGTGGGATGTTTGACTTTGGAGCAGCACAGCACCACTTGCAGTAGCCAGCCTGCATCTAACGTGAGAAAGTAGAAGGGAAGATTGAAAGTTTAGGACGCTTCAACACAGGGAGCAGATGATTAGCAAGCGCGTGATCAACTTTTGAACGAGTCTGAACAAATCTCTAGTGCCAGGTAGAACTGGAAGCTTTGTGCAGACTAGTAAGGCTCGAGTGAGAGGAGCTGCAATCTGGAGAAATAGGCAGTTGGACAGAAGCCTGCGATAAAAATCGCTGCCCTAGGGCCCAGGAATCGCTGTACTCCTTTCCTATCCTGTTGCACTGGAATTCAGAAATTGCAACGATAACCTTAGCCTGCGAATAGAGCAGACCTCACCTTTGCCGATACAAGACCAGATAGGTAATCATGGCTGTGACCAAAAACCGTACATGTTAGCGTAATTTAAAACAGTGAAGTTGTAGATTGGTCGGGCCAGTCTCTCAAACACGCGTCTCGAGACGCGGATCAATGTGCTGTTTCGGCCTACTCGTCAGCTGTAACACCACTAAGTCGTCAAGGTAGGCTCTACTCCTTCTAATGTTTTTGGGGTCAACTCGTTCATTATAACGTTGGAATGAAGAGCCGCGTTACATAGGCCGAAGGGGGTGACGAAGAAGTTAAACAATCCATCTTGAACAGTAAAAAGCAGATATTTCTTGAGCACGTTCAGTAAGGAAGCGGGACTAGATAATTAGCCCACGTAAGAGACTAAACGGCTTGACAAGACTGGTCACCTTAACAGCGGTCAATAAGGTCTCAATGCGAGGTATAAGGATAACCACAGGCAAGTTACCAGAGTTCAGCTTTCCTTGTAATCATAGCACTACCTGAAACTACCCGTCCAGGTTTAGGGCACTAAATACAGGAGATGCCGCATGGACTTGTACTGCGCTAAATAAGACCGTGAGCTAACAGAAAAACAACCTCTTCCACAATGCTTTTATGCTTCGTTGGGGGAACTCATTCTATATGGTGATTGCTTAATGGTGAAAGCTCCCAGTACATCAACGTCATGTACACCCAGAGTAGCAACGTTTAGGAACATCACCGAACAATTCAGGGAAATGCAAAAATCAATGTTTTTAAACATCACCAGCTTTATCAATCCCCAGGATACTAAGAAAATCGTCTGTGACTGTAGAGTCACAGAAATTTCTAAAAAAACTGCCCCTCCTCACTAGTTATAACCTCAAGAGATGTCAGGTAAGACGACTTTTCTTCTCTGTCCTAGGAAGATCTGAGGGACGAGTAGTAGGTTCTGAGGACTAGCGTAGTAATGCCTTAAGCAGGCTAACATGGTAACACATTATTAGATTTCTTTTTTCCCCCAGCGTACGTACCAAATAATTTAAACGTCGCTAGCTTTTTCACTACTTCCATGGGGACCCATCATACCTGGCTGTAGAGCATGACCGTGGTACTAATATCCGATCCATCACTCCTTACCTCCTGCTTTAAAAGAACAGAGACAGCCCGCCGTTGTCAAATGTTGCTGTCATGCTAGCTGTGGGCTGAAACTAGGTTTTCGAAAGCTGAGCTCACTAGCGCTTGTCAAATGTTAGATTGCAGTTAATGAAGGTGAAGTACACTCAATAAGGATTTGATTTTCCTGTCCACAACGTCTTTTTAACACTGCGAGAGGACCACGCACTTGGGTGTCCGAAATTAGGTTTTCAACGGACTAAATCCGAACTTTCTCTTGCATCACTTTCTCATCTCTCATAGCGAACAGAAGAAAAAAGGTATAACCCGTCATCCCAGACTGCTAGAAAAAGTGATTCACGGAGAGATAAGCTCTCAAGCATAGACTTCAATGTCTGATGAAATCTCTCCTAAGCGCACCTGGTGACTGTGGATGAGAACTGGTTGAAAGTTATGTCAGACTTTAATCTATGTTAGGGGGGGGTGGATAATGGCGTTCTCGAAGAGATCTAGAAGTGAAATTGAGATCGCCTGATCTGATATGTAGTCTCTCGTGGCAATCGCAGACCATGGAGGAAAATATTTTCATCAGCGCTCTCACAATAAGTGCACGAGGCATTAATATTTTCGTCAAGGAATAGGCTTCGGATAGTGCGTGTTGGGGCATGCGTCCAAAATAGTAAATAGAGTAGAGGGTTTCCTAGTTGTGGTTCAAGGCAAAAGACCAGACACAATCAATAATAAGACGTGAGAATGGTTCAACCATGGCACGTGTAATAGAACGGTAGAGGGCGCAGGTGGAGGTGTGTGCGCTGGCTTGCGCTGTCACTTAGTGCACACACGTGGTGCAATGGAGCGCACATGAAGCCAGGCTACTGTTTCCTTCATCTTGGCCAAGTAAAATGTTTTGTGGGTGCCAGTTAGACCGAGTGTCTTCTTGACACCCACGATGGTGTCCTCCTGATGGGACTATTGTGTGAGCAAATCAATGTCTGAATCCGAAATGAACTGGGTAAGCGATCTGACGGAAAGCTTGACTGTTGTTTGGGAAACACTATCAGCTGAACAACATAACAGGTAGTTTGGATTACTTTCTTCCATCATACAGCCGTTACTAAAATAGTAACTATTATCGAGATCCTTTAGTGCTTCACGACTCAGTAACTGCTATGACTTTCAGGTCTTTCCATGACGGATCAACAAACTGATCCTTGATTAAAGTGCATCATGGAGTTAGAAATTTAACGTCAGTGTGTCCTGACTAGGTGATGACCGGGTGGGAGTCAGGTTAATGATCCTGTGCGCGTGAGTGGCTTACTAGAACAACATATTCAGCGCCCCAAATCAATTGTCATCTAGCTAAACTCAACGAGGGGCAGACAAGGAAGGTTTTGTATCTTTGACATAGCACTAGTAATTGCGTTGAGAGGATAATATAAAGGTTTCTCTCACACCTTTCCAATTGCAATAATTTGATCATCAGTGTTATTGAACAATCGACGGGGAAGTGTGGTTCTTTTAACATATACCACATGAAGGAATCGTTCCCTATCAACAAGTCTACTGACCCAGATGTGGAAATACAACCACTGATTAATACCCACTGAAATATAACCAGTAATAATAAGCGTGGGTGTTTCAATTAACTTTGTGCAGGGGCACTTTTTATAAACAGCCCCGTGCGCATAGGCTCTAGACAATACAGTCTATCGAAGCAAAGGTCTCGATAGTTATGGCAGTAAATCTTCCTTGCCTTTAACGAGAGAAAACTGCCAGTGGTCCTCTGAAGTAGTAGAATTAAGCTCAGGATTAGATGTGTGATTCGTTCCCCCCCCCCCCCCACAATCCTATTCTAGTCTGCTGGCGAGAAAGGTAAGGCGGCACCGCTGAACGAATAGCTGGGTTTCGCAGATACACTTTACTGACGCTATTGCATCTATCCTGAGTAACATAATCTAAACGCAGTGAGGAACATGAGGCCATTGCTAGGCTTTCGGTGCCTTTGGTTGCTACGGATAGGATACGACATAGTGGGGGCGCCACCGCACAGACTGTGAGATCTCGCATCGTCTTTTCTAAATTTTATAGCAATACTCTCTAGCAATGTGCTTTACGTTTACGAATAGGTTACATACAACTTTTCTTCTCTCGTGATACCGCGGGAGATGTTCTGACTAGCCGACAGAGACGAGAGATTCAGGATTGTGAAGGGGTGTTTCCTGTAAAGTACAGAAGTGTACAGTAGCAGGTACATCAGGCCGCGAATGAGGCCTGAGTTTAGGTTGCCAACTTGCAGACAATTGTTAAGTTAAAAACCCACTTTCTGAGAGGGTTTAAGAGAAACGTACAGAGTTTGTGGAGAAGCTTGTCGTAATTGTCTGGCTAAGAGCTGTGCAGTTTCCAGAATAGTGCTGAGTAGTATGATCCATGCAGATCAGGAGACTTGTCGTTGTCAGCAGTCATACAGTGTTAAACTGCTTACATTGTAGTAAGCAACTGAACTAGACTGTCCGAGTTGGTACAGCTTATAGCAGCTCTAGAGCCATCTCTCAAATGCAACTTGTTTTCGTTTCTCACGAGCAGCAACTCTACGCAAGTTGTGATCTTTCAGTCCGTTGTAAACGTACTGCAATGCTCTTTGATAAACTTACAGGTTAACGAAGTATAATATTTCTCTAGAAATAGTTTGGTTTGACAGCGATCATAACTCGATGTGGACTTGGCAAAGTGGGTTAAGGCTGCAGTACAATTTTGAGCTCTTCCATGTCAAGTTGCTGGATTGAGCAGCAAGTGTTGCCCCGGATGCTGATACTGGGCCAGGTTTCATAGCACGAGGCCTTGTTGCTCAAACACATTGCAAGAATTGATTTGTCTAAGTCACTTTTCAACAAAACTTAGGAACCCAGGGATGCAGCTGTTGTCTGCACATTAAATGAGTTTCCCTGTGATCTATCAGTCTTATGTCGTGGTGGAACAGACGAACATTATATCTCTTTGGGAAATCTTCTTCGTTACTATTTCTCTGGGCCTCGTATTGTGCGCTTCGTGCAACAAAGGAGGCGTTCCGCGGAGCCTCTCAAAACTGTTGATCCTGAGAGATAGGACCGGTAGGATAAAGGAGGGGAGTAGTGAAGAGTTAACATGGTTCTGGACGATCCTAGTCGGACAACTTTTCCAGCCGTCTCTAGAGAGCTAGATCTGGTCTAGGATAAGTAGATACAGGTGTAGCATACACTGTACTGAGTATTAAGGCTTTGTTCATCCTACCAGCTAACTCTGTACTATAAGTGTCAGTGCGGGGGGAAAAGGAAAGGTCCCCCCGTGGGAGCGAGAACTGAGCTAGCACTGAGGTGCTCAGAGCATGGGGAACGAGGCTCACTTCTGCCTTAGGTTATGCTCTTTCTCAGACTCAAATGAGAGTCATACATCCTAATTGTGACACTAGACCATTCTGGAATCGTGAAACATAGCACAGACATCTCAGGTATGAGCAGGAAACAATAAATGCGTTTAATTACAATGTGTGCTCTTGACAGTGTGTTTGTCTGCGGTGTAAAAAATTTCGCTGTTATACTTCACAGGGGCCGAGAATCATTATGGCTACTTCCACACGTCTGAAGTTTTTAGATGTACTTTAACTCAGAGGGCAAAGACAGAGTAAACAATTAACGTTTCACTGATTGGCATACATCACGAAAATAAGGTTGGTAGGGCTACGAAGAGTGAAGTATGGGAAACTATAATCTGATAATAGGGAATTTTTAGTGGTTGTGATGTCTTAGAGTTAGAGCTCATCAACAGACGTTTCCATCGTCGCAGGAGGATCAAGAGACTCAGTCAAGTTACGATAACATCCACCTGTATGTTGTTACACGGACTAAACTCAAAGTCTTCAGTTAGGAAAGTACACAAATTTGGGGTGTTTGAACATGAGGCGAGTACGAGATAAGTCAAGCGCTGACAATTGAGCCTCCAACACCTAGGATCAAGAGCCTCCCGGAGCAGGCCCCCAAGTTGTTACAAAAGAAGCGCGATTTCTAAAATGCTTAGAGATCTCGCAGTGAATACTCGAAAGGACTTGCCCTTCTAGCAACCAGGCCTGTATACTGGGGATTACGTAACAGAGTCAGGTATCCTTGTCCAATTATCCAATTTTTAAAAAAAAAAAATTTTCCAGTATGGTTTCAATGTGCTTAGGGAGTAGGGCAAGCTTGCCAGGGGCAACAAACAAGGGAGAAATTAAAAATTTAATAAATTTATTAAGGTCTATAAGTTGTCTAGGAGGAGATATTTAACAAAGTAAGGGATTAAAAATCACACAAGTCAAAATAAAAGGTCAATCACTCGAGTTAGGCAATATTATTGTGCTGAAAAGCCCGGATATCGCCATTATAATTTCTAAGCAGTACCGTCAGTACATTAGACGCGATTAATAAGAGTATGGAACAAAAATATTACAAGTAAGTGTGTGTATGCGTGTGTAAGTGGCTCTTAAGTATTTAGCTAAGTCTCAAGACTCGAATCAGAGCTTAACGAAGTGACTTACAAAGTCCTCAAATAAAATAACTAACTGAACATTCTATACTCGAGCAGGTGGCAACCACCGAACGTCGCTATTGAACAAGCAAGGAGATTGCTAAGGGGGCCCAATAGCAAATGCAATATCAAGCAAGCGAACTGCGACAAAGCCAGCATCAGGCGTGATAATAGAAACGAGCACTAAGGTAGGGACCATCTGCGAGATCCCGACCACAAAAGTTAGGCCGCGAGCTCCCCATAATACTATGTCATGCATAGGGAAAAAAGCTGTGACTTGTGACAAACACAGGAGACCAGTGAACAAAATTTAGGGAGCAGAAGCCTATAGGCTAGGCAGGTACCTGAGATGCACAGAGTGTCTATGTGACACACAACCTCATTACAACGTCGAAAATCACTAAGTCTATACAAGAGTTCTGGAACAAAGTTCTAAGCGAGGAACTACGCCGGGAAATAATGATGACAGCGCAATCTGTCCAAGCCAGCAAGGAGTCTCCAGCATACTGACTACTTCACGAGACGGGTGAGACCCACCCCCCCTGCGAGTCACGTTGATATGCTACGTTGACAACTGCAGCTCAGAAGCCGGTCAGTATAATGACTGACAATGCGATAATGTACAGTCGTTTGACAATCAAGCCTCGCGCTGAGCACATATTATATAGGACATCCTAACAACATAAGCTAAATTAACAAGTATAACAGTCAAATAATAATAGTAGGGAAGTCATACAGATTTGACGATTTAGCTATTATCGTCAAATATAAGCGAATAGTAAAATTAGAATGAACGCGGTAATATACATTACATATATACATAAGAGCGATCATTTGTAACCCATTCAGGGGGTTGCAACAGTGTGTGTGTTCACCTAGTTGTTGGCACACACGCGTAGTAGTATTGTGCAGGGGATGATCACAGCTCCTGTGCTCCGCCTCTTCCGTGGTCCCTACGTCCAGGTGGGTGATTGGCGCGGTGGCGTGCGTGCACAACACACACACAGCACACAGCACACACACACACAGGGCACACACACACGACACACAGCGGGCAGTGGGCACACACACACACACAGGTTGCAGGGGGGGCACGCACACGGAGGTGACGCAGGTGTAAGCACACTTTTGATTACATTTTCCTTAAGCGTTATTAACTAAGAGACTATGACGCAGAGGCAAACTTCTAATAATGCTTCACATATCTGTGGTAGATAGAGGTAGTGCCAAAGAACAAGTTGGAATAAGCGAACAGTATAGTGCCCAGAGCTAGTCCCTGGCATTGGATAGACAGGAGTGGCCGTGCAAATATACATTTTAAAAATAAAATTTGTTACAAGCAATTGTCAGATTACATCTCCAACCACAATTACTAGTGTCTTAATTATGGACACATCATACGTTAATATATATTCGCTGGGCAATAAGTGGAGATCAAGCAGATGTACAAGAAAGTAGACTTCAAGTCACTATATACCTTGTTTACTTGTGATCATCGGCCATGTGTATATTACCTGAACTGCTAGAAATACCGAGTAAAGCCAAACCAAAGCCTAGTTAACCTAGACATAATTCATTGTTTACATGGGGGGGGGGGGGGGGGGGGGGGGGGGGGGGGGGGGGGGGGGTGATGGGCAAGTATGTAGACATAACGCCTGTTTAAAATGTTCACTTGTTATGTGAGCAAACTTGATTGGCCTTATTGTTTTATTTATTAGATAGTGTTATTATAAGGGGGTTTTGTAATAATCGAAATGATATCTGGTTGGTGACTGCCCTATAAATTTTAGGTGACAAATTGAAAGTGGGAGGCAAATGCGGTTTTGTTAGTTAAGAGAAGATGGTAACTATTGCCATAACAGCATGCCTTTTCGCGAGGTTTATTTTCAGAGGATGAAGGAATGACTGCGGCTACTAACTCTTTAGGAGCTGAAGACTCACACGTGAGATGCACCTGTGTGGCTCACCTGGGAACCTTACGATATAGCATGAGAGACCCTCTTGAATGTGAGACTAAGATTGTGACAGTGAGTGGCACTCCAGTCACTCATGATTGGGACGCAACCACACACTCGGTGGCGATGGAATCCCCACCGCACGTCAACACTAGTGGTGTTAAGTTGCACTGCTGGCAAGGGACCATCGTAACGCGCCAATTACTGTTACTTATTGATTTCTCTGAGCGGGAAATAATTTACATCGCTACTAATTGACTATCGTTTCTAGCAACAGCTTATTAATTACAAGAAACTCTCTCTAGGAAGCAACTTGTACTTATTGCACTCTCGTTACAAGTTGTTACTGTTATTCCTTTTTAACACTTATTAGTTACTACGGTGCTCACTACTACCAACGCTGATTACTAGTTTGCGGTTATCTTGCTCTACGACATCAATTAGTTTCTTCTCTAAGTCATCTGCTACTACAACGCCTAATTCCTGCTTTTATTTAGCCTTCCTAGTACCTTTCTCTAACAATCATGTATGAACGATAAGAAGTCACATTTGCCAAGCAACATGTGTGGAGAAGACTCCTGCAGGTGTTGGTGCGTCTACAAATGATGGTCCAGAGCAACATGTTGTTAGGAGGAGATCCTGTGCAGGAGTTGGGTGTACTAAAGGAAGGTCGGGTCCCAAAACATTGTGGTGGGAGGAGATCATGTGGCAGGTGTTGCGTCTGACTAAATGATGATCACGGAAAGGGAGCGAGCAGGCAATCTTTGTGAACGAGGAAATGATTTCACTTAAGAAATGGTTCAAAGCTCGACTTCGAGAGATGCAAGAGAGAAAGAGGTCAGGAACACCGTTACTGCAACTGTGAGTATTCCAGTGACTACTGACTTGGGTGAGCATGTCCCAGTGACTGACTGGAAGTAATCCAGTGATGTGACTGGAGTTATTCCAGACTGGACTGTGAGTAGTTCCAGAGACTGACGTGTCTTGAGTAATCCAGTTGACGTGAGCTGGAGTATCACAGTGACTGACGTGGAGTATTCGCAGTGACTGACTGGAGTATTCCATGGGAGACTGACTGGAGTAATCCAGTGACCTGACCTCGAGTATTCGCGAGTGACTGAACGTGGAGTAATCCAGTGACTGATCTGTGAGTAATGGCCAGTGAACTTAGCTGGGAGTATTCCAGTGAGCTGACTGTGGAGTAGTTCGCAATGTGACGTGGACTGGAGTAATTCCAGTGACACTGACTGTATTAATCAGTGACTGACGGTGAGTATTCCAGTGACTGGACATGGAGTTATAGTCCTCATTAGGTCAGGAGTATTTCCAGTTTTACTACAGAGCTGGAGTATTCAGTGACTGACTGGGGAGTATTCAGTTAGTATCACGGATAAATGCTTTATATAGGTGCAGCGGGGCATGATACGACAAAATCACTAACTATTATTATTACTGTGAAGCGTCGACCAACAACTGGAAACCATCGTGCAGCCAAGAAGTACAGTGAAATAAAGTGAATAATAAAAAAAATATATAAAAATTCGCTTATAACGGTGATAGTAGTTACTCAAAATATAATTTGCAAAAGCAAGGAGAGTACAAACAGAATGCGCGGATGAAAAATACACAGACTTTTGCAAAAGCCATTCAACAGGGCGGTGTGAGACCATGGTCGTAATAACACACAAGCGGATGGCGTGATTAATGAGATACGGGCACAGTGGTAGATGAGGATCTATAATTCCCTGACAAGACTAGAACCGCCAAAGAATAGTATTCAACATAGTGTAAAAGTAATGAGGCGGATGCCCGGGTTGAAAAGGGGCAGGGGGGAAGGGGGTGGAGGCGGGCGGGCGCGCAGAGGCACAGTACTCTCTCGCCATGCTGTTCCACATGCCACATATCGTACCATATGGATGTAAGCCAGCAGCACACGCGTGTCTTCTTTGCGAGATGACACCAGCGGTAAGGATCTGCATGACAGTGTCCTCCATGACGACAGCTGCAGAAGGCTCCAGGAGGACAACAACCAAATCTTTATAAATGGGCTAGCAGAAAACAATGTGAAATTCAACCGATGAGAAATACTATTACTCCGAAATGGGTAAACGTGATGAAATTAAAATTTCATTCGGAGTAAAAAACAAATACCAAACCACACAATAGAGAGAAAAATTAACGTCAAAGACCTGGGAGTGATCATGTCGCTAGATCGGGTATTGTATAGTGGGTGTGGTTGGTGAGTGTGGGGTTGTGGGTGGTGGTGTGTTGGTGGAAAGAGGTTGTGGTGGTGGTGTGGTGATGTTGGTGGTGGAGGGTGGTTGGTCGAAGTAGTAGTAGTAAGTAGGGTGTGGTGGTGGTGGTGGTGGTATGGTGGTGGGAGGGTGTAGTAGTGTGGTGTGGTGTGTTTTATATAGTAGTGGTGTGGTGGAGGTGGGAGGTGGATGGTTAGTGTGAGTGTGGTGGTGTTGGTGGTGATGTGAGAGTGGTGGAGTGGTGGTGGTGTGGTGGTGGTTGTGTGTGTTGGTGGTGGGTGGGTGGTAGAAGTGTGGTGGTGGTGGAGGTGTGTGGTGGTATGCAGTGGTGAGGGTTTGTGGATGGATTGGTATGATGATTATAGTAGGTAGTTACGAGCGACCGATTAGTTATGATTAGAGTAGTGTAGGTTTTAGAGAGTAGTGTACTACATTAGTAGAGGATATTAGTAGGAGTATGATAGTGAGGACTACGACTACTATCGAGATGTTAAGTATTAGTATTATTAGTATTTTTAATGACTATGAGTGAGGCTTAGTATGTAGTATGGAGTTTCTAGTAGGATGATGTTATTATTTTTATTACTACGATGATCATGAGGATTAGTGTGGAGTTGGAGTAGGATATGATGTACTACTATATGATATGTATGTGAGTTGTATTACAACTAGTTGAGGTAGGTGATGATGGTAGTTGGGATAAAGAGGATGTGGGTTAACTTCGAGGATGGAGGTAGTACTACGAGGATGGATTGATTATTATGTGATTATGTGTAGTATTATGGTATGTGGTACTCCGATAGAATTAGGTGTTAGACTGGCGTGCCGACGGACTATTATTATATTAGGGATTATGTACTCCTACGATGATTATTATTATTTGTTATTATGACGACGTATTATGATTTTGTAGTATAAAGATTGATTGATTATGATTGAGTAAGAGTTCTACTACGAGTAGATGTAGTTGTTGTGATTATATGTATGCAAGGGGACGATGTTATGAGGAGGTGAGTTGTGAGGAGCAATGTCGAGATGAGTGATGTAGTGATTAGGGTTGAGTAGGTTTATGTAGTTTATTATTACTAGCTACAGTTAGTTAATGATTAGGTTGGAGGAGGACGTACGGAGGAGGAGTTAGGGAGTTAGGTGAGTAGTGTTTTATGTGAGTAGTTATTAGTTACTACTAGCGCTATGGTAGGTTGATAGATAGATTAAGTGATGGATTGTAGTGATAGATGATTATTTGCTGACGATATTATTATTAGTTATGGTGAGGATGATGTGTATGATTACTACACACTGACTAGGTAGGTATTATTATTGATTATTTTTATTATTACTATCTAGTTAGAGGTATTGATTATTATTATTATTATTACTGAGTATTAGTATTATTTTAGTGAGGATTACGACTATGGTATCTTTAGCAGTATTATAGTAGGCGTAATTATGTATGGATATTACCTACTATTATGGTGATGAATTATTATACTACTAGTAGTATTATTATTATGTTATTATAAAGAGGTATTGAGTGAATGATAGCTACTATTGTAGTTTTCTACATACTATTATTATTATTTTGATTAGTTATAATTTATGTAGTATTATTATCTACGAGGTTATTATATGTATTTACTCCTCGCGACTACTATTATTATGTGCGATTAACTATACTCCACTATTATTATAATTAGTAGGAATGATTAGCTACTAGTGTATTTAGATGATTAGATTATTACGATTATTAGTAGTATTATTAGCTACTACTAGTATTATATTATTACGGTGTTTATTACACGATTATTATTAATTAGGTTACTGCTGATTGAATTATTAGGAGTATTTATTATGATTATGATGTGAGTATTTGTTTATGAGATATGATTATATAGAAATAGCGTACTATTAGGATTAGTAGATGTATATTATATGTATTGCGCTATACTATGTATTATATTATAACATACTATTATTATTATATTGGGTACTAATATTTAGAATTGATTATTAGCAACTATTATTATATGTGATTATTGATATTAGAAACAGGTTGCTTATTATTATATAGTGTATTATTGATTAGTATTTTGATTAGTTATGATGCTTGCTTTATTATTATTATTATTATTCATCTGATATTATTATTACTATTCTTATGACTCCATATTAGATTTATTTTATACTACTTATTATTTATTATTACCTCGTCTGATTATAGATTAATTGACTACTCTGATGGATTATTATTATAGCTTATTTAGTTATTATGATTATTAGAGATTATCTTATTCTTCTGACGATTTAATTATTATTGATTATATTAGATTATATCAGTTAGATATTATTAGCATTTATTAATATTATTATTAATTATTCTATTATTTTGATGTATTATTTATTAGTTGGATTAGTTATATTCTTGCTAGTATTATTACCGATGATGAGTATGTGCGAGTCCTATTCAGGCATGACCCGGAAGGAAGTATAACACCCTCACCAGAGGAGGTAATCCGTTCTACCGCGTCGCACCCGACGCAGTGCCCCCCACAAGAACACCAGGACGAAACGAGGCAGAGCAGTACGTGGCCGTAGACCTATGTAAAACCAGAGTTAAACCCGTGTAGCACTGAGTCGACCGCTACCCTGAGCAAATGACCAACCTACCAACCGTTAAGTGAGACACATGTTATATGTATGAGCCAGACATTAAGTGTGAGTCATGAGATCAGTGTAGTCACACTGTAAATTAGGAGTTCGCCTGTTTATGTGGAGTCACGTGATAATGTGATCACTGTGGAAAGTCGTTATCACTTGATAATTGGCGGAGTCACTGTGTTATGAGAATACTGTGTTGATGTCACGTTATGAGTCACTGTTATTGAGAGTCACTGTTATGAGAGTCACTTGTATGAGAGACGACTGTTGTGAGTCACTGATGTGAGTCACTGTTGGTATTCTGTCACTGTTTAGTTGATGTTCACTGTTATGTGAGTCGCGCTGTTATGAGAGTCATCTGTTATGGTGAGTTCACAGGAGTTATGGTGAGTCACGTGTGTTAATGTGAGTCACTGATTATGTAGAGTCCAAAGCTAATGGAATTGCCTTCAAATATAAGCTGTCCCTAAAGTCAATCACGTGGGCGCCGTAAGTACCGTCCTTCTTAGGTACTGAGGATCAGGGGCGCCTTCCCATAGTGATTACTTGGTATGGCAAAAAGCACCAAGCAATCATCTAATTAAAGAATATGGGATGTTCTGAACAGGTGAACTTTGTTGAGCGAGTGAGGCATTTCTGTCAGACAGGTGTACATAAAATAGGTCGTAGGGAACCGACGTGTAGTTAAGTGTGATACAATGTGAATTAGGCTCGTAACCCATCGTCTCACCTCACGTGGCTTTGAACGGACTTTAGTTCAATAGAAGCAAGCAACAACGTCTGACCTTGTCTGGTGAAGTCGGGAGGGAGGACTAAGAGCTTCTCCTCTACTTGGGTGGAGTGGGATTGAATACAGTTGAGTAGAATGAACTATCCCCGGTATGAAGTTGAGTGCAACCTGTAACCGCAGCTGGTCAGGTGGAGCAACGTCGTCGCGACTACATGAACGAGGTTAGGATCTTCATGTGTGTTGTGTAGTGTGAGTTTATAAGATACGTAATAGGGGTGATAGGTATAGACGTAAGGTGGTTGTGTGTTGTGTTTAAATATAAGATATAGAGATATATAAGTATATATATATATAGTGTATATATATATATATAAATATAAGTAATATATATATATATTTAGTATTGTGTGTGTGAGTTAACAAAAAAAACGCGATTCGAAAACCGCTGCGTTTAGAGATCGTCTCTCCAGTGAATACTATAAAGGGACGGCCCTTCTGTAGCATCCAGGCCCTGTGAGACGGGTTTTCGTGTAACAAGTAGTAGCAGATCCTGTCCAATTATCCATTTAATTCAGTAATTGGAACAAGAGAGGGGGATGTGCGGGGGTTATGGATAACAACTGTAGGGGTGCAACTAACTAGAGAAATTAAAATTTAATAAATATTTAGTTAAGTGCCTATAAGTGGTCTAGATGTATATAATCAGAAGTAACGTTTAAATTCACATCAAACAAAAGTAAATCAATCTCTCGGAGTTTCAATATATTTGTGCTGAAAGCACCTATCACAGATTATAATTCTTAATACCGTCCGTGTAGCATTAACAGTTTAAATAAGATATTACAAATACTTACAATAAGAGTGTGAATGCGTGTATGTATGCTCATTAAGTAGTTAGCTATGTCAACATACAGAGCGAATAAGATCTTTCAAAATTGTGACTGACAAAGTCCTGCAAGATAAGCCAGAACTTTCTGGAGACCGACATGGCAACCCGAACGTCTGCTTTGAACAACAAAGAATGCTAAGCCGCGAATCGCAATGCAAAAGCAAGCGACTGCGACACAGAATCGAGAGATAATATAACACGACTAATTAGGGACCCTATCTGGCGAGATCCTCCCACAAAAGTTACAAAGCTCCGCTCCGCAGAATACCAATGTTCAGCGATAGGAAAAACAGATGACTGTGACAATGAGCACAGGAACCAGGTGACAGAACTTAGGCTCAGAAGCAATAGCTAAGGACCCTGGAGAATGCCTCAGAGTGGTCTATGTGACAGCACAAGGGGGAGAAGACCTCAGTGACAGAGGGGACGTCCGAAAATCACTAAGTCGTGAACAATGTGTTCTTAGAACAAAGTTCTAGCAGAACTAACAAGAATGATGAGACATACAATCTGTCCAACCAGCAAGCGAGACTCCAGCGATACTGACTACTTTCACGAGAGGGGTGAGGACCAACCCCCCCCCTGCTGATCACGTGATAGTGCAGAACTAGGACAACTGCAGGCTCAGAAGCCGGCAGGTGATAGACGAGCGGACAAGCGGATAATTTGACAGTCGGTTTGACAAATAGCAAGCCTAGACAGATTCACGGAATTTGATATAGGTACAACGCTAACAACATAAGCTAAAAGAACAATAATAACATTCAATAATAATATAAAAAGTCCATGACATGTTAACAAATTTAGCAGGAAGTTATCGCAAATATAGAGGCAATATAAAATGGATAATGAAAGTAATATTACATTACATATGATACATCAGAAATCATTGGTAACCCATTCAGGGGTTGCAACACCCCCCCCCCCAACAAGCGCGACCCAGAGGGTCGCCTAAGGAGTTGCATGACGTTACAATTAGACATTAAGTTCTTGTTACTCATATCAATATTATATAATATAAAATTAATTTAGTCACTGCTGCGTCCGCAAGCACGCTCTACACTTTCACAGGCGTCCGGACAGGCTAGGATTTACGGGAGGGTGCAGTACACAGGATCGTAGAGCGGTCTTCATACTCGTGTTATGTACATCAGGTGTACAGACAGGACAACGGCTGACAAGGGAGGGCACTTGTAGGCTTCGATCGCGTGGGGAGTAGAGGAACTGCATTCCACTCTTAAGGGTAGTGGGTTGTGGAATGCGAGGCCAGTATAACATCTGAGTAATGAAACATGCTTAAGGTGTGAAGTGAGGGGGAGGGTCTGCGACAGGACAGGGTTTGTGCGTCCACGCAGTACATCAACGCAGTCACCACGACTACCCACTCAGACACGGTCGGCTTGTTCTCCTCCTCACGACAACAATACGGAGAATATATAAATATAATAATTAGCGCCTGACTGAGTATATATAGGTAATATTGCTGAGGGATTAAGTTACTGTTACTGAATTTGACATAACAAGTAACAAAAGGGAGCAGTGGGCATATAAATACGTTATTAATGTACACTGATAATTATTAAGGACGTTGACAGAGCGTCAGTCAATGTACATTACAAATGACCACTTATGTGATTTATACTAATGATAATAAGGTTGGAGTGTCTGAGGGCCCAGCTCATGATCCTGAGCGATTTTAATTTTCATGGAAGTAATATAGATTTGAGTGGATTGTGACTTGAAAAAACGTTTAATTTAAATGGGGAAGTGCCAAATACACGTCAAAAATGTTCCAAGGACAACGACAAGAGCTAGAGCCTCTTTCGCAATAGTGCATCATTTTTCTGGTGTCCGTTTGAAGCTTAGATGAATAGTAACATATAGGATGGAGAATGACAGTGGGATGTTTGACTTTGGAGCAGCACAGCACCACTTGCAGTAGCCAGCCTGCATCTAACGTGAGAAAGTAGAAGGGAAGATTGAAAGTTTAGGACGCTTCAACACAGGGAGCAGATGATTAGCAAGCGCGTGATCAACTTTTGAACGAGTCTGAACAAATCTCTAGTGCCAGGTAGAACTGGAAGCTTTGTGCAGACTAGTAAGGCTCGAGTGAGAGGAGCTGCAATCTGGAGAAATAGGCAGTTGGACAGAAGCCTGCGATAAAAATCGCTGCCCTAGGGCCCAGGAATCGCTGTACTCCTTTCCTATCCTGTTGCACTGGAATTCAGAAATTGCAACGATAACCTTAGCCTGCGAATAGAGCAGACCTCACCTTTGCCGATACAAGACCAGATAGGTAATCATGGCTGTGACCAAAAACCGTACATGTTAGCGTAATTTAAAACAGTGAAGTTGTAGATTGGTCGGGCCAGTCTCTCAAACACGCGTCTCGAGACGCGGATCAATGTGCTGTTTCGGCCTACTCGTCAGCTGTAACACCACTAAGTCGTCAAGGTAGGCTCTACTCCTTCTAATGTTTTTGGGGTCAACTCGTTCATTATAACGTTGGAATGAAGAGCCGCGTTACATAGGCCGAAGGGGGTGACGAAGAAGTTAAACAATCCATCTTGAACAGTAAAAAGCAGATATTTCTTGAGCACGTTCAGTAAGGAAGCGGGACTAGATAATTAGCCCACGTAAGAGACTAAACGGCTTGACAAGACTGGTCACCTTAACAGCGGTCAATAAGGTCTCAATGCGAGGTATAAGGATAACCACAGGCAAGTTACCAGAGTTCAGCTTTCCTTGTAATCATAGCACTACCTGAAACTACCCGTCCAGGTTTAGGGCACTAAATACAGGAGATGCCGCATGGACTTGTACTGCGCTAAATAAGACCGTGAGCTAACAGAAAAACAACCTCTTCCACAATGCTTTTATGCTTCGTTGGGGGAACTCATTCTATATGGTGATTGCTTAATGGTGAAAGCTCCCAGTACATCAACGTCATGTACACCCAGAGTAGCAACGTTTAGGAACATCACCGAACAATTCAGGGAAATGCAAAAATCAATGTTTTTAAACATCACCAGCTTTATCAATCCCCAGGATACTAAGAAAATCGTCTGTGACTGTAGAGTCACAGAAATTTCTAAAAAAACTGCCCCTCCTCACTAGTTATAACCTCAAGAGATGTCAGGTAAGACGACTTTTCTTCTCTGTCCTAGGAAGATCTGAGGGACGAGTAGTAGGTTCTGAGGACTAGCGTAGTAATGCCTTAAGCAGGCTAACATGGTAACACATTATTAGATTTCTTTTTTCCCCCAGCGTACGTACCAAATAATTTAAACGTCGCTAGCTTTTTCACTACTTCCATGGGGACCCATCATACCTGGCTGTAGAGCATGACCGTGGTACTAATATCCGATCCATCACTCCTTACCTCCTGCTTTAAAAGAACAGAGACAGCCCGCCGTTGTCAAATGTTGCTGTCATGCTAGCTGTGGGCTGAAACTAGGTTTTCGAAAGCTGAGCTCACTAGCGCTTGTCAAATGTTAGATTGCAGTTAATGAAGGTGAAGTACACTCAATAAGGATTTGATTTTCCTGTCCACAACGTCTTTTTAACACTGCGAGAGGACCACGCACTTGGGTGTCCGAAATTAGGTTTTCAACGGACTAAATCCGAACTTTCTCTTGCATCACTTTCTCATCTCTCATAGCGAACAGAAGAAAAAAGGTATAACCCGTCATCCCAGACTGCTAGAAAAAGTGATTCACGGAGAGATAAGCTCTCAAGCATAGACTTCAATGTCTGATGAAATCTCTCCTAAGCGCACCTGGTGACTGTGGATGAGAACTGGTTGAAAGTTATGTCAGACTTTAATCTATGTTAGGGGGGGGTGGATAATGGCGTTCTCGAAGAGATCTAGAAGTGAAATTGAGATCGCCTGATCTGATATGTAGTCTCTCGTGGCAATCGCAGACCATGGAGGAAAATATTTTCATCAGCGCTCTCACAATAAGTGCACGAGGCATTAATATTTTCGTCAAGGAATAGGCTTCGGATAGTGCGTGTTGGGGCATGCGTCCAAAATAGTAAATAGAGTAGAGGGTTTCCTAGTTGTGGTTCAAGGCAAAAGACCAGACACAATCAATAATAAGACGTGAGAATGGTTCAACCATGGCACGTGTAATAGAACGGTAGAGGGCGCAGGTGGAGGTGTGTGCGCTGGCTTGCGCTGTCACTTAGTGCACACACGTGGTGCAATGGAGCGCACATGAAGCCAGGCTACTGTTTCCTTCATCTTGGCCAAGTAAAATGTTTTGTGGGTGCCAGTTAGACCGAGTGTCTTCTTGACACCCACGATGGTGTCCTCCTGATGGGACTATTGTGTGAGCAAATCAATGTCTGAATCCGAAATGAACTGGGTAAGCGATCTGACGGAAAGCTTGACTGTTGTTTGGGAAACACTATCAGCTGAACAACATAACAGGTAGTTTGGATTACTTTCTTCCATCATACAGCCGTTACTAAAATAGTAACTATTATCGAGATCCTTTAGTGCTTCACGACTCAGTAACTGCTATGACTTTCAGGTCTTTCCATGACGGATCAACAAACTGATCCTTGATTAAAGTGCATCATGGAGTTAGAAATTTAACGTCAGTGTGTCCTGACTAGGTGATGACCGGGTGGGAGTCAGGTTAATGATCCTGTGCGCGTGAGTGGCTTACTAGAACAACATATTCAGCGCCCCAAATCAATTGTCATCTAGCTAAACTCAACGAGGGGCAGACAAGGAAGGTTTTGTATCTTTGACATAGCACTAGTAATTGCGTTGAGAGGATAATATAAAGGTTTCTCTCACACCTTTCCAATTGCAATAATTTGATCATCAGTGTTATTGAACAATCGACGGGGAAGTGTGGTTCTTTTAACATATACCACATGAAGGAATCGTTCCCTATCAACAAGTCTACTGACCCAGATGTGGAAATACAACCACTGATTAATACCCACTGAAATATAACCAGTAATAATAAGCGTGGGTGTTTCAATTAACTTTGTGCAGGGGCACTTTTTATAAACAGCCCCGTGCGCATAGGCTCTAGACAATACAGTCTATCGAAGCAAAGGTCTCGATAGTTATGGCAGTAAATCTTCCTTGCCTTTAACGAGAGAAAACTGCCAGTGGTCCTCTGAAGTAGTAGAATTAAGCTCAGGATTAGATGTGTGATTCGTTCCCCCCCCCCCCCCACAATCCTATTCTAGTCTGCTGGCGAGAAAGGTAAGGCGGCACCGCTGAACGAATAGCTGGGTTTCGCAGATACACTTTACTGACGCTATTGCATCTATCCTGAGTAACATAATCTAAACGCAGTGAGGAACATGAGGCCATTGCTAGGCTTTCGGTGCCTTTGGTTGCTACGGATAGGATACGACATAGTGGGGGCGCCACCGCACAGACTGTGAGATCTCGCATCGTCTTTTCTAAATTTTATAGCAATACTCTCTAGCAATGTGCTTTACGTTTACGAATAGGTTACATACAACTTTTCTTCTCTCGTGATACCGCGGGAGATGTTCTGACTAGCCGACAGAGACGAGAGATTCAGGATTGTGAAGGGGTGTTTCCTGTAAAGTACAGAAGTGTACAGTAGCAGGTACATCAGGCCGCGAATGAGGCCTGAGTTTAGGTTGCCAACTTGCAGACAATTGTTAAGTTAAAAACCCACTTTCTGAGAGGGTTTAAGAGAAACGTACAGAGTTTGTGGAGAAGCTTGTCGTAATTGTCTGGCTAAGAGCTGTGCAGTTTCCAGAATAGTGCTGAGTAGTATGATCCATGCAGATCAGGAGACTTGTCGTTGTCAGCAGTCATACAGTGTTAAACTGCTTACATTGTAGTAAGCAACTGAACTAGACTGTCCGAGTTGGTACAGCTTATAGCAGCTCTAGAGCCATCTCTCAAATGCAACTTGTTTTCGTTTCTCACGAGCAGCAACTCTACGCAAGTTGTGATCTTTCAGTCCGTTGTAAACGTACTGCAATGCTCTTTGATAAACTTACAGGTTAACGAAGTATAATATTTCTCTAGAAATAGTTTGGTTTGACAGCGATCATAACTCGATGTGGACTTGGCAAAGTGGGTTAAGGCTGCAGTACAATTTTGAGCTCTTCCATGTCAAGTTGCTGGATTGAGCAGCAAGTGTTGCCCCGGATGCTGATACTGGGCCAGGTTTCATAGCACGAGGCCTTGTTGCTCAAACACATTGCAAGAATTGATTTGTCTAAGTCACTTTTCAACAAAACTTAGGAACCCAGGGATGCAGCTGTTGTCTGCACATTAAATGAGTTTCCCTGTGATCTATCAGTCTTATGTCGTGGTGGAACAGACGAACATTATATCTCTTTGGGAAATCTTCTTCGTTACTATTTCTCTGGGCCTCGTATTGTGCGCTTCGTGCAACAAAGGAGGCGTTCCGCGGAGCCTCTCAAAACTGTTGATCCTGAGAGATAGGACCGGTAGGATAAAGGAGGGGAGTAGTGAAGAGTTAACATGGTTCTGGACGATCCTAGTCGGACAACTTTTCCAGCCGTCTCTAGAGAGCTAGATCTGGTCTAGGATAAGTAGATACAGGTGTAGCATACACTGTACTGAGTATTAAGGCTTTGTTCATCCTACCAGCTAACTCTGTACTATAAGTGTCAGTGCGGGGGGAAAAGGAAAGGTCCCCCCGTGGGAGCGAGAACTGAGCTAGCACTGAGGTGCTCAGAGCATGGGGAACGAGGCTCACTTCTGCCTTAGGTTATGCTCTTTCTCAGACTCAAATGAGAGTCATACATCCTAATTGTGACACTAGACCATTCTGGAATCGTGAAACATAGCACAGACATCTCAGGTATGAGCAGGAAACAATAAATGCGTTTAATTACAATGTGTGCTCTTGACAGTGTGTTTGTCTGCGGTGTAAAAAATTTCGCTGTTATACTTCACAGGGGCCGAGAATCATTATGGCTACTTCCACACGTCTGAAGTTTTTAGATGTACTTTAACTCAGAGGGCAAAGACAGAGTAAACAATTAACGTTTCACTGATTGGCATACATCACGAAAATAAGGTTGGTAGGGCTACGAAGAGTGAAGTATGGGAAACTATAATCTGATAATAGGGAATTTTTAGTGGTTGTGATGTCTTAGAGTTAGAGCTCATCAACAGACGTTTCCATCGTCGCAGGAGGATCAAGAGACTCAGTCAAGTTACGATAACATCCACCTGTATGTTGTTACACGGACTAAACTCAAAGTCTTCAGTTAGGAAAGTACACAAATTTGGGGTGTTTGAACATGAGGCGAGTACGAGATAAGTCAAGCGCTGACAATTGAGCCTCCAACACCTAGGATCAAGAGCCTCCCGGAGCAGGCCCCCAAGTTGTTACAAAAGAAGCGCGATTTCTAAAATGCTTAGAGATCTCGCAGTGAATACTCGAAAGGACTTGCCCTTCTAGCAACCAGGCCTGTATACTGGGGATTACGTAACAGAGTCAGGTATCCTTGTCCAATTATCCAATTTTTAAAAAAAAAAAATTTTCCAGTATGGTTTCAATGTGCTTAGGGAGTAGGGCAAGCTTGCCAGGGGCAACAAACAAGGGAGAAATTAAAAATTTAATAAATTTATTAAGGTCTATAAGTTGTCTAGGAGGAGATATTTAACAAAGTAAGGGATTAAAAATCACACAAGTCAAAATAAAAGGTCAATCACTCGAGTTAGGCAATATTATTGTGCTGAAAAGCCCGGATATCGCCATTATAATTTCTAAGCAGTACCGTCAGTACATTAGACGCGATTAATAAGAGTATGGAACAAAAATATTACAAGTAAGTGTGTGTATGCGTGTGTAAGTGGCTCTTAAGTATTTAGCTAAGTCTCAAGACTCGAATCAGAGCTTAACGAAGTGACTTACAAAGTCCTCAAATAAAATAACTAACTGAACATTCTATACTCGAGCAGGTGGCAACCACCGAACGTCGCTATTGAACAAGCAAGGAGATTGCTAAGGGGGCCCAATAGCAAATGCAATATCAAGCAAGCGAACTGCGACAAAGCCAGCATCAGGCGTGATAATAGAAACGAGCACTAAGGTAGGGACCATCTGCGAGATCCCGACCACAAAAGTTAGGCCGCGAGCTCCCCATAATACTATGTCATGCATAGGGAAAAAAGCTGTGACTTGTGACAAACACAGGAGACCAGTGAACAAAATTTAGGGAGCAGAAGCCTATAGGCTAGGCAGGTACCTGAGATGCACAGAGTGTCTATGTGACACACAACCTCATTACAACGTCGAAAATCACTAAGTCTATACAAGAGTTCTGGAACAAAGTTCTAAGCGAGGAACTACGCCGGGAAATAATGATGACAGCGCAATCTGTCCAAGCCAGCAAGGAGTCTCCAGCATACTGACTACTTCACGAGACGGGTGAGACCCACCCCCCCTGCGAGTCACGTTGATATGCTACGTTGACAACTGCAGCTCAGAAGCCGGTCAGTATAATGACTGACAATGCGATAATGTACAGTCGTTTGACAATCAAGCCTCGCGCTGAGCACATATTATATAGGACATCCTAACAACATAAGCTAAATTAACAAGTATAACAGTCAAATAATAATAGTAGGGAAGTCATACAGATTTGACGATTTAGCTATTATCGTCAAATATAAGCGAATAGTAAAATTAGAATGAACGCGGTAATATACATTACATATATACATAAGAGCGATCATTTGTAACCCATTCAGGGGGTTGCAACAGTGTGTGTGTTCACCTAGTTGTTGGCACACACGCGTAGTAGTATTGTGCAGGGGATGATCACAGCTCCTGTGCTCCGCCTCTTCCGTGGTCCCTACGTCCAGGTGGGTGATTGGCGCGGTGGCGTGCGTGCACAACACACACACAGCACACAGCACACACACACACAGGGCACACACACACGACACACAGCGGGCAGTGGGCACACACACACACACAGGTTGCAGGGGGGGCACGCACACGGAGGTGACGCAGGTGTAAGCACACTTTTGATTACATTTTCCTTAAGCGTTATTAACTAAGAGACTATGACGCAGAGGCAAACTTCTAATAATGCTTCACATATCTGTGGTAGATAGAGGTAGTGCCAAAGAACAAGTTGGAATAAGCGAACAGTATAGTGCCCAGAGCTAGTCCCTGGCATTGGATAGACAGGAGTGGCCGTGCAAATATACATTTTAAAAATAAAATTTGTTACAAGCAATTGTCAGATTACATCTCCAACCACAATTACTAGTGTCTTAATTATGGACACATCATACGTTAATATATATTCGCTGGGCAATAAGTGGAGATCAAGCAGATGTACAAGAAAGTAGACTTCAAGTCACTATATACCTTGTTTACTTGTGATCATCGGCCATGTGTATATTACCTGAACTGCTAGAAATACCGAGTAAAGCCAAACCAAAGCCTAGTTAACCTAGACATAATTCATTGTTTACATGGGGGGGGGGGGGGGGGGGGGGGGGGGGGGGGGGGGGGGGGGTGATGGGCAAGTATGTAGACATAACGCCTGTTTAAAATGTTCACTTGTTATGTGAGCAAACTTGATTGGCCTTATTGTTTTATTTATTAGATAGTGTTATTATAAGGGGGTTTTGTAATAATCGAAATGATATCTGGTTGGTGACTGCCCTATAAATTTTAGGTGACAAATTGAAAGTGGGAGGCAAATGCGGTTTTGTTAGTTAAGAGAAGATGGTAACTATTGCCATAACAGCATGCCTTTTCGCGAGGTTTATTTTCAGAGGATGAAGGAATGACTGCGGCTACTAACTCTTTAGGAGCTGAAGACTCACACGTGAGATGCACCTGTGTGGCTCACCTGGGAACCTTACGATATAGCATGAGAGACCCTCTTGAATGTGAGACTAAGATTGTGACAGTGAGTGGCACTCCAGTCACTCATGATTGGGACGCAACCACACACTCGGTGGCGATGGAATCCCCACCGCACGTCAACACTAGTGGTGTTAAGTTGCACTGCTGGCAAGGGACCATCGTAACGCGCCAATTACTGTTACTTATTGATTTCTCTGAGCGGGAAATAATTTACATCGCTACTAATTGACTATCGTTTCTAGCAACAGCTTATTAATTACAAGAAACTCTCTCTAGGAAGCAACTTGTACTTATTGCACTCTCGTTACAAGTTGTTACTGTTATTCCTTTTTAACACTTATTAGTTACTACGGTGCTCACTACTACCAACGCTGATTACTAGTTTGCGGTTATCTTGCTCTACGACATCAATTAGTTTCTTCTCTAAGTCATCTGCTACTACAACGCCTAATTCCTGCTTTTATTTAGCCTTCCTAGTACCTTTCTCTAACAATCATGTATGAACGATAAGAAGTCACATTTGCCAAGCAACATGTGTGGAGAAGACTCCTGCAGGTGTTGGTGCGTCTACAAATGATGGTCCAGAGCAACATGTTGTTAGGAGGAGATCCTGTGCAGGAGTTGGGTGTACTAAAGGAAGGTCGGGTCCCAAAACATTGTGGTGGGAGGAGATCATGTGGCAGGTGTTGCGTCTGACTAAATGATGATCACGGAAAGGGAGCGAGCAGGCAATCTTTGTGAACGAGGAAATGATTTCACTTAAGAAATGGTTCAAAGCTCGACTTCGAGAGATGCAAGAGAGAAAGAGGTCAGGAACACCGTTACTGCAACTGTGAGTATTCCAGTGACTACTGACTTGGGTGAGCATGTCCCAGTGACTGACTGGAAGTAATCCAGTGATGTGACTGGAGTTATTCCAGACTGGACTGTGAGTAGTTCCAGAGACTGACGTGTCTTGAGTAATCCAGTTGACGTGAGCTGGAGTATCACAGTGACTGACGTGGAGTATTCGCAGTGACTGACTGGAGTATTCCATGGGAGACTGACTGGAGTAATCCAGTGACCTGACCTCGAGTATTCGCGAGTGACTGAACGTGGAGTAATCCAGTGACTGATCTGTGAGTAATGGCCAGTGAACTTAGCTGGGAGTATTCCAGTGAGCTGACTGTGGAGTAGTTCGCAATGTGACGTGGACTGGAGTAATTCCAGTGACACTGACTGTATTAATCAGTGACTGACGGTGAGTATTCCAGTGACTGGACATGGAGTTATAGTCCTCATTAGGTCAGGAGTATTTCCAGTTTTACTACAGAGCTGGAGTATTCAGTGACTGACTGGGGAGTATTCAGTTAGTATCACGGATAAATGCTTTATATAGGTGCAGCGGGGCATGATACGACAAAATCACTAACTATTATTATTACTGTGAAGCGTCGACCAACAACTGGAAACCATCGTGCAGCCAAGAAGTACAGTGAAATAAAGTGAATAATAAAAAAAATATATAAAAATTCGCTTATAACGGTGATAGTAGTTACTCAAAATATAATTTGCAAAAGCAAGGAGAGTACAAACAGAATGCGCGGATGAAAAATACACAGACTTTTGCAAAAGCCATTCAACAGGGCGGTGTGAGACCATGGTCGTAATAACACACAAGCGGATGGCGTGATTAATGAGATACGGGCACAGTGGTAGATGAGGATCTATAATTCCCTGACAAGACTAGAACCGCCAAAGAATAGTATTCAACATAGTGTAAAAGTAATGAGGCGGATGCCCGGGTTGAAAAGGGGCAGGGGGGAAGGGGGTGGAGGCGGGCGGGCGCGCAGAGGCACAGTACTCTCTCGCCATGCTGTTCCACATGCCACATATCGTACCATATGGATGTAAGCCAGCAGCACACGCGTGTCTTCTTTGCGAGATGACACCAGCGGTAAGGATCTGCATGACAGTGTCCTCCATGACGACAGCTGCAGAAGGCTCCAGGAGGACAACAACCAAATCTTTATAAATGGGCTAGCAGAAAACAATGTGAAATTCAACAATGAGAAATATCAATTACTCCGATATGGTAAACGTGAGGAAATTAAAATTTCATCGGAGTATAAAACAAATTCCAACCACACAATAGAGAGAAAAATTAACGTCAAAGACCTGGGAGTGATCATGTCGGAAGATCTCACGTTCAAGGACCATAACATTGTATAAATCGCATCTTCTAGAAAAATGACAGGATGGATAATGAGAACCTTCAGAACTAGGGAGGCCAAGCTCATGATGACACTCCTCAGGTGGCTTGTTCTATCTAGGCTGGAATATTGCTGCACACTAACAGCACCTTTCAAGGCAGGTGAAATTGCTGACCTAGAAAATGTACAGAGAACCTTCACGGCGCGCATAACGGAGATAAAACACCTCAATTACTGGGATGAACATGATTATATACACCTAAAAAATCTTAGAAGGATTAGTACCAAACTTGCACACGAAAATCACTCCCTTCGAAAGCAAAAGACTCGGCAGACGATGCAACATCCCCCCAATGAAAAACAGAGGTGTCACTAGCACGTTGAGACAACACAATAAGTGTCAGGGTGCCAAGACTGTTCGACTGCCTCCCAGCATACATAAGAGGGATTACCGATAGACCCCTGGCTGTCTTCAAGCAGGCACTGGACAAGTACCTAAAGTCGGTACCTGACCAGCCGGGTTGTGGTTCGCACGTTGGATTGCGTGGGGCCAGCAGTAACAGCCTGGTTGATCAGGCCCTGATCCACCAGGAGGCCTGGTCGCAGACTAGTTACTACAGACAAGGATATAACCTCTATAACAAGGTAGTCATTAATGCCTAAAATATTTTAGTAAATAAAGATACTTCCGTTATATCCTGGTAGTGACAACTAACCAGAGTTTATCGTAAACGAGGATACAGTTACGAGACCACTGGAGCGACGGCCTCATTTACTCTCATCTGCATTGCAGCTCCTCACTACCAGTTAGATGGTCACTGTTACAGTAGTGATACAAGGCAACACCAGTCAGGCCAGCACAGGAAGCCAGTTAGATGGTCACTGTTACAGTAGTGATACAAGACAACACCAGTCAGGCCAGCATAGGAAGCCAGTTAGATGGTCACTGTTACAGTAGTGATACAAGACAACACCAGTCAGGCCAGCACAGGAAGCCAGTTAGATGGTCATGTTACAGTAGTGATACAAGACAACACCAGTCAGGCCAGCACAGGAAGCCAGTTAGATGGTCACTGTTACAGTAGTGATACAAGACAACACCAGTCAGGCCAGCATAGGAAGCCAGTTAGATGGTCACTGTTACAGTAGTGATACAAGACAACACCAGTCAGGCCAGCACAGGAAGCCAGTTAGATGGTCACTGTTACAGTAGTGATACAAGACAACACCATCAGGCCAGCACAGGAAGCCAGTTAGATGGTCACTGTTACAGTAGTGATACAAAGACAACACCAGTCAGGCCAGCACAGGAAGCCAGTTAGAGGGGTCACTGTTACAGTAGTGATACAAGGCAACACCCAGTCAGGCCAGCACAGGAAGCCAGTTAGATGGTCACTGTTACAGTAGTGATACAAGGCAACACCAGTCAGGCCAGCACAGGAAGCCAGTTAGATGGTCACTGTTACAGTAGTGATACAAGACAACACCAGTCAGGCCAGCACAGGAAGCCAGTTAGATGGTCACTGTTACAGTAGTGATACAAGACAACACCAGTCAGGCCAGCACAGGAAGCCAGTTGGATGGTCACTGTTACAGTAGTGATACAAGACAACACCAGTCAGACCAGCACAGGAAGCCAGTTAGATGGTCACTGTTACAGTAGTGATACAAGACAACACCAGTCAGACCAGCACAGGAAGTACAGGATTTTGTGAGCCATATCGAACTATATGTTTGTTGTAACTTTTAGATTTGAAGACAAAAAGTATAAACAACTGTTCGGGCTAAACAGTGGGTCTTAGCATACAGGGGATCGAGCCTTCACAACACAGTCTTACCACAAAACAAGCCAAACTAACTCCACCAGAGGAAATAATTTAACGTCAGGTCAAGTGACATCATATACGAGTGTGAGAAGTAAAAAAAATACAAAAAAAAAAAAAACACGTATTGACTAGTGACAGATTAGTCAGAGAATTTGTGCCAGCAGCACTAGTATTAACAGGTATAAACATTATAGAGGTTAGTCAGTCACGCCAGTCTAGCGTCCTCACTACAGCAGCCAGTCACTACCAGATCACACCTACCACAATAATAATAATAATAATAATAATAATAATAATAATAATAATAATAATAATAATAATAATGTTTTTTAATACAGTTATTATTCAACATAAAATTACTATTTTCATTAATTTGAAATATTATTATTACTGGAAAAAATAATCATTACCATTATAATTATTAACATTATTCGTCGTTGTGTTCATTTATAAGTAACAAATTATTTGGAGGAAAAATTTGAAGAAGGGTTCGGCCCATCTTGCACGGAAGCCTCATTTAAAGTTTTTTCTCAGAAGTGTGAGTCAGTTGTGGGTTGTTCCAGTTGTGGGTTGTTCCAGTTGTGGGTTGTTACAGTTGTGGGTTGTTCCAGTTGTGGGTTGTTCCAGGTGTGGGTTGTTCCAGTTGTGGGTTGTTCCAGTTGTGGGTTGTTCCAGTTGTGGCTTGTTCCAGTTGTGGGTTGTTCCAGTTGTAGGTTGTTCCAGTTGTGGGTTGTTTCCAGTTGTGGGTTGTTCCAGTTGTGGGTTGTTCCAGTTGTGGGTTGTTCCAGTTGTGGGTTGTTCCAGGTGTGGGTTGTTCCAGGTGTGGGTTGTTCCAGTTGTGGGTTGTTCCAGTTGTGGGTTGTTCCAGTTGTGGGTTGTTCCAGTTGTGGGTTGTTCCAGTTGTGGGTTGTTCCAGTTGTGGGTTGTTCCAGTTGTGGGTTGTTCCAGTTGTGGGTTGTTCCAGTTGTGGGTTGTTCCAGTTGTGGCTTGTTCCAGTTGTGGCTTGTTCCAGTTGTGGGTTGTTCCAGTTGTGGGTTGTTCCAGTTGTGGCTTGTTCCAGTGTGGCTTGTTCCAGTTGTGGCTTGTCCAGTTGTGGGTTCTACCAGTTTTTGGGTTGTTCCAGTTGTGGGTTGTTGCAGCTGTGGATTGTTCCAGATGTGGATTGTTCCAGTTGTGGATTGTTCCAGTTGTGGATTGTTCCAGTTGTGGGTTGTTCCAGTTGTGGATTGTTCCAGTTGTGGATTGTTCCAGTTGTGGGTTGTTCCAGTTGTGGGTTGTTCCAGTTGTGGGTTGTTCCAGTTGTAGATAGTTCCAGTTGTGGGTTGTTCCAGTTGTGGATTGTTCCAGTTGTGGATTGTTCCAGTTGTGGATTGTTCCAGTTGTGGGTTGTTCCAGTTGTGGACTGTTCCAGTTGTGGACTGTTCCAGTTGTGGGTTGTTCCAGTTGTGGGTTGTTCCAGTTGTGGATTGTTCCAGTTGTGGATTGTTCCAGTTGTGGATTGTTCCAGTTGTGGGTTGTTCCAGTTGTGGACTGTTCCAGTTGTGGACTGTTCCAGTTGTGGGTTGTTCCAGTTGTGGGTTGTTCCAGTTGTGGATTGTTCCAGTTGTGGGTTCCAGTTGTGGATTGTTCCAGTTGTGGATTGTTCCAGTTGTGGGTTGTTCCAGCTGTGGATTGTTCCAGATGTCGATTGTTCCAGTTGTGGATTCTTCCAATTGTGGATTGTTCCAGTTGTGGGTTGTTCCAGTTGTGGATTGTTAAAGTTGTGGACTGTTCCAGTTGTGCGTTGTTCCAGCTGTGGATTGTTTCAGATGTGGATTGTTCCAGTTGTGGATTATTCCAGTTGTGGATTGTTCCAGTTGTGGCTTGTTCCAGTTGTGGATTGTTCCAGTTGTGGATTGTTCCAGTTGTGGATTGTTTCAGTTGTGGGTTGTTCCATTTGTGGGTTGTTCCAGTTGTAGATTGTTCCAGTTGTGGGTTGTTCCAGTTGTGGATTGTTCCAGTTGTGGATTGTTCCAGTTGTGGATTGTTCCAGTTATGGATTGTTCCAGTTGTGGACTGTTCCAGTTGTGGATTGTTCCAGTTGTGGATTGTTCCAGTTGTGGGTTGTTCCAATTGTGGATTGTTCCAGTTGTGGGTTGTTCCAGTTGTGGATTGTTCCAGTTGTGGATTGTTCCAGTTGTGGGTTGTTCCAGTTGTGGATTGTTCCAGTTGTGGGTTGCTCCAGTTGTGGATTGTTCCAGTTGTGGATTGTTCCAGTTGTGGATTGTTCAAGTTGTGGGTTGTTCCAATTGTGGATTGTTACAATTGTGGATTGTTCCAGTTGTGGATTGTTCCAGTTGTGGATTGTTCCAGTTGTGGATTGTTCCAGTTGTGGATTGTTCCAGTTGTAGATTGTTCCAGTTGTGGAATGTTCCAGTTGTGGATTGTTTCAGTTGTGGATTGTTCCAGTTGTGGATTGTTCCAGTTGTGGATTGTTCCAGTTGAGGTTTGTTCCAGTTGTGGATTGTTCCAGTTGTGGATTGTTTCAGTTGTGGTTTGTTCCAGTTGTGGATTGTTCCAGTTGTGGGTTGTTCCAGTTGTGGATTGTTCCAGTTGTATGTTCCAGTTGTAAATTGTTCCAGTTGTGGATTGTTCCAGTTGTGGATTGTTCCAGTTGTGGATTGTTCCAGTTATGGATTGTTCCAGTTGTGGATTATTCCAGTTGTGGATTGTTCCAGTTGTGGATTGCTCCAGTTGTGGATTGTTCCAGTTGTGGATTGTTTCAGTTGTGGGTTGTTCCAGTTGTGGGTTGTTCCAGTTGTAGATTGTTCCAGTTGTGGGTTGTTCCAGTTGTGGATTGTTCCAGTTGTGGATTGTTCCAGTTGTGGGTTGTTCCAGTTGTGGATTGTTCCAGTTGTGGATTGTTCCAGTTGTGGGTTGTACCAGTTGTGGATTGTTCCAGTTGTGGATTGTTCCAGTTGTGTTTTGTTCCAGTTGTAGGTTGTTCCAGTTGTGGATTATTCCAGTTGTGGGTTGTTCCAGTTGTGGATTGTTCCAGTTGTGGATTGTTCCAGTTGTGGATTGTTCCAGTTATGGATTGTTCCAGTTATGGATTGTTCCAGTTGTGGATTGTTCCAGTTGTGGATTGTTCCAGTTGTGGATTGTTCCAATTGTGGATTGTTCCAGTTGTGGATTGTTCCAGTTGTGGATTGTTCCAGTTGTGGATTGCTCCAGTTGTGGATTGTTCAAGCTGTGGATTGTTCCAGTTGTGGGTTGTTCCATTTGTGGATTGTTCCATTTGTGGATTGTTCCAATTGTGGGTTGTTCCAGTTGTGGATTGTTCCAGTTGTGGATTGTTCCAGTCGTGGGTTGTTCCAGTTGTGAATTGTTCCAGTTGTGGATTGTTCCAGTTGTGGATTGTTCCAGTAGTGGATTGTTCCAGTTGTGGTTTGTTCCAGTTGTGGATTGTTCGAGCTGTGGGTTGTTCCAGTTGTGGACTGTTCCAGTTGTGGACTGTTCCAGTTGTGGATTGTTCCAGTTGTGGATTGTTCCAGTTGTGGATTGTTCCAGTTGTGGATTGTTCCAGTTGTGGGTTGTTTCAGTTGTGGATTATTCCAGTTATGGGTTGTTCCAGTTGTGGATTGTTCCAGTTGTGGACTGTTCCAGTTGTGGATTGTTCCAGTTGTGGATTGTTCCAGTTGTGGATTATTCCAGCTGTGGATTGTTCCAGTTGTGGATTGTTCCAGTTGTGGATTGTTCCAGCTGTGGATTGTTCCAGTTGTGGGTTGTTCCATTTGTATATTGTTCCATTTGTGGATTGTTCCAATTGTGGGTTGTTCCAGTTGTGGATTGTTCCAGTTGTGGATTGTTCCAGTCGTGGGTTGTTCCAGTTGTGGATTGTTACAGTTGTGGATTGTTCCAGTTGTGGATTGTTCCAGTTGTGGATTGTTCCAGTAGTGGATTGTTCCAGTTGTGGTTTGTTCCAGTTGGGGATTGTTCCAGCTGTGGGTTGTTCCAGTTGTGGGTTCCAGTTGTGGGTTGTTGCAGTTGTGGTTTGTTCCAGTTGTGGATTGTTCCAGTTGTGGATTGTTCCAGTTGTGGATTGTTCCAGTTGTGGATTGTTCCAGTTGTGGGTTGTTTCAGTTGTGGATTATTCCAGTTATGGGTTGTTCCAGTTGTGGATTGTTCCAGTTGTGGACTGTTCCAGTTGTGGATTGTTCCAGTTGTGGATTGTTCCAGTTGTGGATTGTTCCAGTTGTGGATTGTTCCAGTTGTGGATTGTTCCAGTTATGGATTGTTCCAGTTATGGACTGTTCCAGTTGTGGATTGTTCCAGTTGTGGATTTTTCCAGTTGTGAATTGTTCCAGTTGTGGATTGTTCCAGTTGTGGATTGTTCCAGTTGTGGATTGTTCCAGCTGTGGATTGTTCCAGTTGTGGGTTGTTCCAGGTGTGGATTGTTCCAGTTGTGGATTGTTCCAGTTGTGGATTTTTCCAGTTGTGGATTGTTCCAGTTGTGGATTGTTCCAGTTGTGGATTGTTCCAGTTATGGATTGTTCCAGTTGTGGATTTTTCCAGTTGTAGATTGTTCCAGCTGTGGATTGCTCCAGTTGTGGATTGTTCCAGTTGTGGATTGTTCCAGTTTTGGATTGTTCCAGCTGTGGATTGTTCTAGTTGTGACTTGCTCCAGTTCAGTGTTATTCCACCCCTCAGGGAAGGTTCCTTGGTACTGACGAGGGGCTCTTGATCTAGGGAATTGGGTCTGTGATCCAATTCCTTGAATTAAGCCTGATTGCCTTTAATTCCCTCCATCACAGGCTCTCTATAATCCCTCCGGGTTTAGTGCTCCCCATGATAATGAAAATAATAATAATAATAATAATAATAATAATAATGATAATAATAATAATAATAATAATAATAATAATAATAATAATAATAATAATGATAATAATAATAATGTATTGTTCCACATGTGAATCCTCCAGGTAGTGTCTACCAGGTCTGGTCTGGGACCGGACCTCCAGGTAGTGTCTACCAGGAGGCCTGGTCTGGGACCGGACCTCCTGGTAGTGTCTACCAGGAGGTCTGGTCTGGGACCGGACCTCCAGGTAGTGTCTACCAGGAGGTCTGGTCTGGGACCAGACCTCCAGGTAGTGTCTACCAGGATGTCTGATCTGGGATCGGACCTCCAGGAAGTGACTACCAGGAGGTCTGGTCTGGGACCGGACCTCCAGGTAGTGTCTACCAGGAGGTCTGGTCTGGGATCGGACCTCCAGGTAGTGTCTACCAGGTCTGGTCTGGGACCGGACCTCCAGGTAGTGTCTACCAGGAGGTCTGGTCTAGGATCGAACCTCCAGGTAGTGTCTACCAGGAGATATGGTCTGGGAACGGGCCTCCAGGTAGTGTCTACCAGGATGTCTGGTCTGGGAAGGGACCTCCAGATAGTGTCTACCAGGATGTCTGGTCTGGGATTGGTCCTCCAGGTAGTGTTTACCTGGTCTGGTCTGGGATCGAACCTCCAGATAGTGTCTACCAGGATGTCTGGTCTGGGACCGGACCTCCAGGTAGTGTCTACTAGGATGTCTGGTCTGGGATCGGTCCTCCAGGTAGTGTCAACCAGGTCTGGTCTAGGACCGGACCTCCAGGTAGTGTCTACCAGGATGTCTGGTCTGGGACCGAACCTCCAGGTAGTGTCTACCAGGAGGTCTGGTCTGGGAACGGACCTCCAGGTAGTGTCTACCAGGATGTCTAGTCTGGGATCGGACCTCCAGATAGTGTCTACCAGGTCTGGTCTGGGACCGGACCTCCAGGTAGTGTCTACCAGGTCTGGTCTGGGGCCGGACCTCCAGGTAGTGTCTACCAGGAGGTCTGGTCTGGGATCAGACCTCCAGGTAGTTTCTACCAGGTCTGGTCTGGGACCGGGCCGCGAGGACCATCACTCCTACTGGAACCAGGTACAGTATGTCTGGGTTACTGGAACCAGGTACAGTATGTCTGGGTTACTGAAACCAGGTACAGTATGTCTGGGTTACTGGAACCAGGTACAGTATGTCTGGGTTACTGGAACCAGGTACAGTATGTCTGGGTTACTGGAACCAGGTACAGTATGTCTGGGTTACTGGAACCAGGTACAGTATGTCTGGGTTACTGGAACCAGGTACAGTATGTCTGGGTTACTGGAACCAGGTACAGTATGTCTGGGTTACTGGAACTAGGTACAGTATGTCTGGGTTACTGGAACTTGGTTCAGTATATCCCGGTCACAGACCAGATCTCTTATTAATGACCTGATCAAGCAGGTTATTGTTGTTGTTGTTGTGCACGCACTCCATCGTAGGATCAACAACTGAGCTGCACAACTAATTTGCTTAACTTCTCCAGTTCCTTCTTTAAGTCAGGTAGGGAACCTATAGTAATTTCCCTTATGTATGAAAAGATGGTGTTGAGAAGTCTTGGTCCCTCTACATTTATTGAATTATATTAATGTTGGTAGAATTACCGACAATGTTAGGTAAAAGGACACAAGTGCAACTAATGTGACATTCTACTGTGGCAACATCCCTTCTTCTGTCCTCTGGTTAATACACTTAGAATCTCCGCAATATCCAAGCTACGGATTCTCAAATTTGTATAAAAATATTTATATTAAAAATCCAAGCCTAAGTGTTACTCAGAAGCGTTATTATTATTATTATTATTATTATTATTATTATTATTATTATTATTATTATTATTATTATTATTATCCATTATTATTATTATTATTATCATTATTATTATTATTATTATTATTATTATTATATCATTATTATTATTATTATTATTATTATCATTATTATTATTATTATTATTATCATTATTATTATTATTATTATTATTATTATTATTATCATTATTATTATTATTATTATTATTATTATTATTAGTATTATTATTATTATTATATTAAAGAAACAAAAGGTAACCCCGTTTGGATGACACAGGCTGATAGCAGTAGCACTGTACAAACAACTGCTCACAGGCTGATAGCAGTAGCACTGTACAAACAACTGCTCACAGGCTGATAGCAGTAGCACTGTACAAACAACTGCTCACAGGCTGATAGCAGTAGCACTGTACAAACAACTGCTCACACCGTAGACAAGAGGCCGCCAGTAGTGTGTACTTGGATGGTTCACGTCTACAATCAACAGGTCGTACTCAAGCAGTGTGTAAAGTTTACAAAAACAATATTTGCACACTGACTACCAACATTAAACTAAACAATTGGCTGAACTCTAAAGAGAGTTGGGTAATGGAGGAGCGAGTCTGTGGTAAGCCAATCCATTTTCTTTACTACCGTGAACAATCATCTGGCTTTCCCACATAGAGTTTGTAACAAATTTCTGGGTTAGTTTAGGTTAACTTTGTAACAAAGTTCTTTAATAAAAAATATAGACAATTATAACATACTCGACATAAAAAAATATATAAATATATAAATATAAAAGATGGAATATTAGTAACGCCAGAACAACTGGAATGTTAGTAACGCCAGAACAACTGGAATGTTAGTAACGCCAGAACAACTGGAATATTAGTAACGCCAGAACAACTGGAATATTAGTAACGCCAGAACTGGAATATTAGTAACGCCAGAACAACTGGAATGTTAGTGACGCCAGAACAACTGGAATGTTAGTAACGCCAGACCAACTGGAATATTAGTAACGCCAGACCAACTGGAATATTAGTAACGCCAGAACAACTGGAATGTTAGTAACGCCAGAACAACTGGAATATTAGTAACGCCAAAACAACTGGAATGTTAGTAACGCCAGAACAACTGGAATGTTAGTAACGCCAGAACAACTGGAATATTAGTAACGCGAGACCAACTGGAATGTTAGTAACGCCAGAACAACTGGAATATTAGTAACGCGAGACCAACTGGAATGTTAGTAACGCCAGAACAACTGGAATGTTAGTAACGCCAGAACAACTGGAATATTCATGGGTTAATTATTCGAGAACTACTCTAGTGTTTGAGTTAGTGACTCCAGACCTAATAAAGTGTTATAATAATTAGTCATAAATTACTTCAGAACCACTGGAATGTATGAATGATTCCAGACCTAATATATAACCCCGACACCCACTGAGGTAATATATTGCTACAAGACTGGTTCCAAACAGGTATTCGTAACTCAATATGAAAGCAAGAAGCTTGACAGACGGTGTAAAATACCCTCAGTGAAAAGCTGAGGTGCGACGAATGTACCGAGTTAGTCAGCATGACTGGAACAAGTGTAGACCTTCAAGAGCAAACTGGACAAGTATCTTCACCAGGTGCCAGATCAACCAGGCTATGATGGATATGTGGGGCAGTGGGCCTCCAGCAGCAACAGCCTGGTTGACCAGGCCGGGCTCAGAGAGTAGAGAAGCTCTCGAAGCTCTTCAAAGATATAAGGTATATCAAAAGTATAAAGAAAGTGTATGAAGAACAAGCCTCTTCACGTTCACTTCGTGTACTGGCTAAGATCAGATTCAAAACTTAGACATTCCCCGTGTCCGACTAAACCTTTACAAAAATTCAATGTATGTCAAAGGCCCTAAAATCTGGAACCCCCTACCTGAAAATTCCAAAACTCCCCAGACCTTTCACCCCCTTCAAAAACCCAGAAAACACTTAGGGGGAATAAATGGTATAAAAATTTACCGACAAAAGGGCAATTAAAACAAATGCGTATAATGTGACCTTTATTGAACTTTCGCCCACCCCAGGGGCTTTTTCAGTCAAAACAGAACTACCTGGGGGGGAAGAACGCGAGTATTTTTTTCCGCTTAGGCGGGAAGAAAAACGCATCTGATGATGTACCGGTTTTGGGGGAGAGTCTAAAACTTGGGTACTTGGAAAGGAACGGACAAGTTTGTGAGCGACCTTCACAGTGTTTTTATTGGGGGTACGATGAAAAAGTTTCTTGGGAAGTGGTTCAGCTATGTTTAAACCAAATTTGAAGTTTTTCGGGGTAAGAAATAATTTATGATTCCCGGATTCTTTGGATTGGGTTTGTCTTCTGTGCGATAAGTCTTGAGTTTCTGTATTTACAAATTTGTTGAATTACGGTGTAAAGGGCCTCCAAACACGATTTCAGAACACCAATACCAAGCAGGTCTGACGACACAAAAAACCTGCGTACAACACCGTAATTTACACAACCCTTATAAACTACAGAAACTCAAGACTTATGCCACAAAAAGACAACACCCCAAACCGAAGAATCCGGGAAACTCACTTATTTCTATATCCCACAACTTCAAACCCAAAAAGTGGGTTCTATAAAAAGCTGAACCCCTTTGCCAAGAAAATTTTCACGCTACCCACTAAAACCGTAAAGGTCTGCTCACAAATTGTCCAGCCCTTTCCAAGCTACCCCAAATTTTTTTGACTCTACAACCCCCAACTCGGGACATCTCGAATGCAGCATTCTTCCCGACCTCAGCCGACTATAAAAAACTCGCGTTCCTTCCACCCCCGGTAGTTCTGTTTGATTGAAAAACCCCCTGTGTGGGCGAAAAGTAAATCAATAAAGGATCACATTATACTGCCCTTTGTTTTTATTTGCCCAAAAAACTTTGTATTGGCCCATTGGCCTATCGGGGGGGGAAGACAATCATGAAGTACACAGTATTGTGAGCCCCATGACGTCAAAAAGTTAGATAATTGGCTAACCCTCTCTGGCAAAAAAAAAAAACCCTCAGAAATGAACAATTTTCCCCAGACCGTCCCCAGACAATGGCGACTGGAAAGGTTTGTCTGGGGTCGGGCCGCGGGCTAGGAATCGCAAGTTACACTTCCGAAAAAATATTTAATTTGCAGATGCCCCCCAAACTCACTATTAAAATGAACATTAACTGCCCAAATAATTTTAAAAAATTTAAAGTCACGAACTAACACTTTGAGTCAGGTATAGAGATGATCTCCCGATAACTTTTTTGTCGTGCCGTAGTCAAAACCCAAACATGGGAAAAAGGTCTAGATTTTGCCTAAAATCTGGGAAAAATTTGATGTGTACAGTGACAATGGACTGCTATCCATCCGCAGTCTGACATTTTTTTGCCATCCAAGTTTCATAACGAACTTAGGCATCTATGCGTCAGAAATTTTTAATTCCCCCCGAATTTTCTAAAAATTTTTTCCTTCGTGGAGAACTTAAAAGAGTTCCCGAGGGGAGGGCACACAGGGGACCCAATAAGATAACGGCTTCAAAAACTTTTAAATCTTCCTATGTTTTTTAAAAAATTCAGATACCATCCATTTTAAAATTAAATGTGACAAGTTCAAATCAGTTGGGGTTTAAGTTAATTGGTGCCCCCTCAAAAGGAAGGCCCCTTGATGTTGGTGGGGGCTTTTTTTTGGGGAATTGGCTTTGTCCAGTTCCCCGAATTAAGCCGAATGCCTTCCCAATCCCCCCCCAGGCGTGTTAATCCCCCGGGGTTTCGCTTCCCCTTGATTATAATAAAATAATAATAATAACTTGGTGCGCTAAAAACATGTCGTCATATCAAACTTTTTAAGCAGGAACCCTAGTCGGGTAGCTACCCCAGGTGGTAGATAAAGGGTTTCGGAGAAACAGACAAGAAGTAAATTCACACATATGAAACTCTTGGGGAAACCCTTTTACGGGGAACATTTCGCCCCAAAGTGATTCATCGTCCAATAAAAAGAAATTGCTAAAAATTTAAAGGGGGTATTGAGGTAATCAGTCCATCAATCTTTTCAAGACAATGAACGACTCATCGACTCCAGCTTGGGGGGCGATTAACTAAATACCCATTTAATGTTCACCTCCTTTTAATTTTTGATTGGATGATGAAGCCATTTTGTGGGGGGGGACGTTTCCTCAAAAAAGTTTTCCAAAAGTGTTGCCCATGTTCTAATTTCCCTACCCCAGGAAACCCCCGAAAACATAACCGGGAAAACCTTCAGCTGCCCGTTATCATTGCTCTCAACCTGGTGGAGAACCCACATCTACACAAATAAATGACAACAAGAACGATAAAACGAATATTTGAAAAAAAAAATTGTGCAATGCATACCGAAAAAAATGCAAGAGGCCTTTTCGGGGCCCCGAGCTGCGGGGGCAAGATCCTCGGAATAAGCATTAAAAAAAATTAGACAACGCAAAAGAACTACCACCCTACTGGGGAACGCTGATGTCAGATTTCCAGGCGAAAATATAAGGAAAACCTCATAGGTTAATACACAGGGTGAATTTCAGGTTAAAAGGGGTACTCCCTGTAGTTTCACACAGGCTGAGCCTTATAACTGAACCCGAAGGATCCCTAAAAAAAGTCTTCCGGGGGGTTTTAACGCCCCAGGGGCCCCGGCCCCCCCAGGACTCGGAGGAAAAAGATCTCAAAAAACCAGGTGTATGATGGCAGCACGCCGAGTTACAAACCAAAGCCGGTAGTGGGGCACAGGTCTGAGGATTTGTCCATTCAGTCTTGAAGAAGCCAAGTTTTTATGGTTTTTCTCCTTTGAAAAGAGGGAGGCAGCTGAAGAGTCGGAAAACCCTCTGACATCATCCAAATTTTCTTTCTCGGCTCGTCACCCCTCTGCTTTTTAGTGGGGGGTGTTTCTACTATCGCAAGTTTGTCTTTAAGAGTGTTTTCAGGTTTAAAATTTTTGGGACTACTACCCCCGGGAGTTTCCAGGTGAAATTTTATACAACTTTCTCACCTACTTTTAACGAATTCAATGTGGGATTCATGTTTTTTCAGTTTTGGTGATGACATTTATGGGAGCAGTGAAAGTTCTTTGAACGTTTTACAGTTTTAAACAATCTTGCCTCCCTTGAGGAGGCCGTTAGTTGCAGTTATATTCCGTTTGGGGAAAAAGTGAGGAAAGGTATCTCTTTAGCTCGGTTCTTGTCTTGAAATTTTATTTGCAGTCTATATCTTTCTTGCGAGCAATGGAAAACATTTTTGTTATCCTTGAAGTGAGATTTTCCCACAAAATTTCTCGCCAGTGTTTGTCCAGTACTCCGTTGCATTCTTTATTTCCTCGTTCTTTCCCTAGTGGAATAACTGAAAGTTTTCCTCGTTAAACCTGATATTATTGTTTAAACCTATTGGAAGACACAGTTATATATCCATCTGAAATCAGTGCAACTCGAGGACGCCCCGGACACAGATCTGGGTCATAACAAAGTTTTTAGTCGGATATAGAATGAGGGGAAGTGGGTAAGTACTGTTTTTGAGGGAAAAGAGCTGTTGATGCTATGACCCCCGACTTTATTTTATTGTACAGATATCCAAACCCCTTTTGATTACTGCTCTCCCATCCTTGATATGGGAGAGCAAATCCGCCTATCGACACAAAGTTTCGTCTTTGCACGTCCCACCTAGCCAGTACATAAGCCTATTTTCATGTCTGTGCTTTTTATTCTTCAACATACGGTGCTCGCACCCTTTCCCAAGCTGAGGGATGATTACCTTTTTTTTTATTACTGTTCCAGTCTTATAGTGTTCCCTTGTATTTTATTATAAGCCCCCGGTTTGGGGAAAGTTTTCCCCAAAAAGATAAAATGTTCACATGTGTCAATTCCCCATCTCTCGGATTATACACTTTCATTACACTTCGTAGTACAAAAAATCGACTGAACTTTTTTCATCTACGTCTTCGCTGCACTACATTTTTATTATAATAAAATAAGACTAAACCAGTGAGGCCTCAGCACTGGTGTTTCCCCGCCATCATCGACCGGGGCCCCCCAAGATTAACCAAGTCACTCTTGTTGCTTTTCCCCTTCGTAAAATTTTTTTTTCCTTTTTCAATTTTTATTCAGTCGGTTATTTAAATTAACATTTTTTTTAAATTTTTATAACAAACTTAATTTTTTTTTCTAATTTTATATCTTTTTTGATTTTCAATTGAATTAATATAATTTTTTTATCTATATTTTTTTATAAAGAAACTTAAGATAACTTCATTCCTGGGTTTCATTCCCCACACGTGCAGTGGCGGCGCTTCTCTCTCTCGAGCGCATTTCCCTTTGCCTATTTAAAAAGACGGAGTTCATGTGTAAAAAAAAAGGTCCTGCCCCAAGTTTTAACATACAAACAAGGCCCCGCCCCATGTTTCAAAATACAACACAAAGTCCGTCCCATTTTTCAACATACAACACAAGGCCCGCCTCTTTTAACTACAACACAAGGTCCTGCCTCTTTTTTAACATGCAACACAAGTCCCCCGCCCCCAAGTTTCAACATAAACCAAGGGCCCCGCCTCTTGTTTCAACATACAACACAAGGCCCTGCCTCATAGTTTCAACATGCAACACAAGGTCCTGCCTCATAGTTTCAACATGCAACACAAGGTCCTGCCTCATAGTTTCAACATACAACACAAGGTCCTGCCTCATTGTTTCAACATACAACACAAGGCCCTGCCTCATAGTTTCAACATGCAACACAAGGTCCTGCCTCATAGTTTCAACATGCAACACAAGGTCCTGCCTCATAGTTTCAACATGCAACACAAGGTCCTGCCTCATTGTTTCAACATACAACACAAGGCCCTGTCTCATAGTTTCAACATGCAACACAAGGTCCTGCCTCATTGTTTCAACATACAACACAAGGTCCTGCCTCATAGTTTCAACATACAACACAAGGCCCTGCCTCATAGTTTCAACATACAACACAAGGTCCTGCCTCATAGTTTCAACATACAACACAAGGTCCTGCCTCATAGTTTCAACATACAACACAAGGCCCTGCCTCATTGTTTCAACATACAACACAAGGTCCTGCCTCATTGTTTCAACATACAACACAAGGTCCTGCCACATAGTTTCAACATACAACACAAGGCCCTGCCTCATAGTTTCAACATGCAACACAAGGTCCTGCCTCATTGTTTCAACATACAACACAAGGTCCTGCCTCATAGTTTCAACATACAACACAAGGTCCTGCCTCATAGTTTCAACATACAACACAAGGTCCTGCCTCATAGTTTCAACATACAACACAAGGCCCTGCCTCATAGTTTCAACATACAACACAAGGTCCTGCCTCATAGTTTCAACATACAGAGAGGAATTGCTTTGTGGATCACTAATACTCTATCTCAGACCAAGCCTTTGAGATAAATAAAAACTATTGAGGAAGACACCCAAGCAAGTTAAGTGTATGCTGAATGGAAGCTGAAGATTGTAAGATTTAGCTGTTTTCTTAAATATTTATGAGAGGGAGAGAAAAGACAAGTAACGTTGCCTAAGCGCAAAACATTTAACAGACTTCCACTTCTCACTCCTCTGACAAAAGGGTAGCAAATTCTGGGTGGTTTCTGTGTAACATTGCTTGTTGCTCTAGCTACAATCGATTTGTTTTTAAGTATTGGCCTTATCACCTCAGTTACTAGAAGTATTCATGCGAGTGCTGAACTCTATCTCCTCTGCATGTAGGAAGTGCTGACCTGGGTTTTTAGCAGACCTACCCCCCTAAAGCAAATGTTATTGTTCGAAAGCTCTGATGTATATACCAGGTCCTGTCTGATTAGTTGCTTTTATACCTGGAGTATACCTGGGTTCAAGAACCCCGCGGCTCGGTCTGAGACCAGGCCTCGTGGTGGATCAGGGTCTGATCAACCAGGCTTAAACTAAAGCCACATATTTTTAATACAGCCAGTACGGGTCAAGTCTTGGGTGTGAGAGGCACAAAGTGTTTGGTCTTCACGGACTAAGGAGAGGCGAGGCTGCTGTCCTCTACACTCTCATCAGAATCTTTCAAAGTGAATCATCTGTAAGTTACTTATTTGTCACCAGAATTAGTATTTTTATTTCTTATAGCTGTGTAGTCGAACAGTGAATAATACATCGTATTAAGTATTGTATTCCCTTCCCATTAACCGATACTTTACTACTAATTGGTTATTGCTCATCTTTCCTTTATCACAGAAGTAAAAAAAAATACATTCCCTTCATATTTTTGTATATCATTCTCTTCAGAATAATCTACCTGATAGTTAATGTACTGATTAAGTAGAGTTTAAGTGATGACAGTCCATTAGAATGACGAGAAGAAGCACGCAACCTCCTTAACCCTGGAATGACAACTGGAAGGTTAATGTCTACCAGTCAGTCTCTGCTGGGAGGGTAGTACCTTCCTTTGTGGTTGTTGCCTACCTACCTACTAATGCTGAGTGGGTAGTACGTCTGTGGATGGTTGCTGTCTACCAACCTACTATCTCTGAATAGAGGGTAGTCTGTTTCTGGATGGTTGCCGTCTAAAAAAAAGAAATATTTTGAGAGGAGGGTAGTAAGACCCTGGATGGCAGCTGTTTACCAGTCAACTACCTCTGACAGGAGGGTAGTACCTCCCTGAATGGTTACTGTCCACACTCCTGCCACTGAGCAGAATAATGATAGTACGTTCCAGGATGGTTGCGTCTATTAACCTACTAGTTTTGACAGGAGAGTAGTACGTCTCGGAATATCTGCATCCTAATAACGTACTATGACACAGCGCTGCATGACCCTTGTGGGTTTAGCGCTCAGTTATGATAATAACAATAATAATAACTACCTATGACAGGTGAATAGTATCTAACAGGATAGTCAACTCTCCTAAACAGCTACACACACACAGCCTGGGTATAAAAAATCAACAGAAACACAAACATGTGGGAGCTACTACGACCGTTCACTACAACACCTGGCAGACGAATGTCTGGAATTGAATATTATGCAATTTAACTGATACTGTCACATTTACTCCCATCTACTCCACCTTCCCTCATCCTGTTCCTTCCCCTATTCCCTTTACTCGTTCTCCTTCACTTTCTTCCTCTTACCCTCCTTCTCTCCCTTCAGCACAATGCTGATGTATCAGTTTCACTAAACTAAAAAATCCACCTGTTATCACAGAGACGTACCTCTGTGTACTTCATATACGCAGTAACAGCCTGGTTAATCAGGCCCTGATCCACCGGGAGGCCTGGTCATGGACCGGGCCGCGGGGGCGTTGATCCCCGGAATAACCTCCAGGTAACCAGGTTGAGTTATTGTCAGTTTAGGTTCACAATTAAATGTGCGTATCTCTCACTGTACATACACATGAGAGTGCGCATGCGCATCTCTCAGAGTATACACACACGTGTGTGTACCTGTGACTGGTTTCCCGATTTTTTCCCCCCTCGCATCCCGGCCGAGTCCATGCTTTTCTCTAGACTGCTTGTTCAACCTGGCTGTTGCTGTTTATGGCCCTCTGGCCCCCAGTCATTACAGCCAGGTTGATCTAGCACGCAGCGAATGTAGTCATCCAGTTTCCTCTCGAGAACTTATACACTCGTTAGGGCAGTATTTCTGACATCTACTGGCAGCAGCAGGTTGAATAATCCTGGACTACAGATTCTGACACTGCGCTATATTTTGTGTTCATGACGTTCCTGCTTTTTACTCCACATTTTTCACATTATCCCATATTTCTCACCCCAATATATTGTTATGGTAGAGTACAGATCAGGGACTAAGCTCCCAAGTACCTTACATGTATATTTTACCAGGTGTCTATCTTCGTCACTCCAGAGAGTGGATTCCAAGTACTCTGCGGAGTTTTCAGTCGTATAAATGCTTATTGGGTCAGTGTGGGCAGCACACGATCTTCGCAGGTTTTGTCAGCTTTGCTATCTCTCCTGCCTTGAAATTTGTCTCTCTTCTAGCGTAGGAATTTTTATGCTTATTTTAGTATCGTCAGCAAAGGATGATGCGAATTAGTGGCTGGTGCTTTTATCAACGTATGTCTGCTATGAGAATGAGACGGTGCGACAGTGCTCTGGGATACTGAACTTTTTGCTTTGATAACACTAAATTATGCTTTGTTTACCAGTCAGCGTTCTGTTTGTTAAAAAATGAAGATTCATTTACCTAATTTCTTTCTTATAACTAATGACCTAATTTCAAAGGCTGTCACTCCATGATCGCTTTTGTGAAATGCTAAAGTTAGTCTTTCTAAATCCCCGTAATATTGTCATAATGATCCAGTATTTGTGGCATACATGATCCTCCGGTTCTATAGCCAAGTCTCTAGTTGTCACATGGAGTGATTCCGGTGTGGAGGTTTGGAACCTGTCCCTCCAAGATTTTACAAGTGTAAATTATGACGCACATTTCTCATCTACATTCCAAAGAATTCTCAGTAGTTTAAATGTTTGATTGAGTGAACTGTTACGCTTTTTGGCTGCGTAATGTAAATAAGAATCCTGGCTCCAACCTGCCTAGTCTAGGGGCATTTAAATTATTTAAAATAGAAGAAACCACTCTAGCGCCAGCTTGTACCTTCATACAAATTATGAAGCATAAATTTTAATGATCATTGTATTATGAGGAAGGACACAAAAACGCTCCACATATAATGTTATTTCTGAGATATGTTCTGCAACCGGACGAGTATTATTCTTGGTCAGAGTGGTCAAGAGAGGAGAGTGAGGTGTGTATTAATACAAGAAGTGCGGCGACGGGTAGGAGTCGTCATGGTTAGGCTTTGGTGTAAGTAGGTGGGGGTGATTTGTTTGGGTAATTTACAGAATTTGCGATCTTGGCTTAAATAGCAACGCTCATCTTGCCATATAGGACAAGAGAAAATTTGTGTATGCAGTAATTTCGCCAAAATCATTCTGAACCTAACGAAAAAAATATATTTCACTGTGTTTGTTTAGTATTAAATTATTGTAAACAAATCTAAAATATATATAGTTGGGTTAGGCTAAAATAAAATGTTCTTGTTATAATAAGGTTAGGTAAGTTTTCTAAGATTCTTTTGGTGTAAAATTATAAATTTTTATATCAACATTAATGAAAATATATATCTTTAAACGTATAAGAGAAAATTTCAGAAAGGACTTAATTTTAAATGAGTTCTTGCTAATTGACCAGTTTTACATATTCGGCACGACATATATATATATATATATATATATATATATATATATATATATATATATATATATATATATATATATATATATATATATATATATGTCGTGCCGAGTATGTAGAACTTGCCATCTTGGCTTAAATAGCAATGCTCTTCTTACCATATAAGACAAGCGAAAATTTGTGTATGCAATAATTTCGCAAAAATTATTCTGAACCTAACGAAAAAATATAAATTCCAATGTATTTGTTTAGTATTAAATTATTGTAACCTTATCTAAAATGTATTTAGTTGGATTAGGCTAAAATAAATTGAGCTTGTTATAATAGGGTTAGGTAAGTTTTCTAAGATTCTTTTGGAGCAAAATTATAAATTTTTACAATAACTTAAATGAAAAAATATATATTTCAACGTATAAGAGAAAATTTTTGAAAGGACTCTATTTTACTAAGCCCCAGGCGCAGACTCGTGGAACTGCGTTTTCATTAATTACTGCAACAAACCCCTTTCGCGTGCCTTAACTAAACTAAGAACTATAGATCAACAATCAACAGCTTTAACGTCCAAAATCATAAAATTCTTTAAAATTGCAGATCACTTGGATTCCCAACAATTCCACAATGCTGGGCAGCATAGGTTCAGAGCAGGTCGATCCTGCCTCTCGCAACTACTGCACCACTATGATATGGTCTTGAGTGCACTGGAAGACAAACAGAATGCAGATATAGCATACACAGAGGGAACTGGACCGATACCTAAAGTCAGTACCCAATCATCCGGGCTGTGGTTCGTACGTTGAACTATGTGTAGCTAGCAGTAACAACGTAGTTGATCAGGTCCTGATCCATCGGGAGGCCTGGTCAAAGACTGTGCCTCGGGGGCGCTGGCCCCTGAACACCCTCCGGGTAGGTAGGAGAATACAAGCGGATACAAGGGATCTGGACAGGCTGGCAGCCTGGTCCAACAATTGGCTTCTGGAGTTTAACTCGACCAAGTGCAAAGTCATGAAGCTTGGGGAAGATCAAAGAAGACCGCAGACGGACTACAGCCTTGGGATCAAAGGCTGCAAAATTAACTCAAGAAAAGGATCTTGGGGTGAGCATCATGCCGAGCACATCCCTTGAGACGCACATAACCAAATAACCGCTGCAGCATATGGGCGCCTGGCAAACGAAAGTATAGCATTTTGACATCTAAGTAAGGAGTTATTCACGACACTATTCATCGTGTACGCCAGGCCCATAGGTCAGGCCCATAGGTCAGGCCCATAGGTCAGGCCCATAGGTCAGGCCCATAGGTCAGGCCCATAGGTCAGGCCCCTGGTCAAACAAGTCAAGAATTTAGAGAAAGTGCAAAAGTTTTCATGAAGACTAGTCCCGGAGCTAACGGGTATGTCCTACGAGGAGAGGTTAAGGGAACTCAACCTGACGACACTGGAGGATAGGCGAGGTAGAGGGGACATGATAACGACGTATGAAATACTGAGAGGAATTGACTAGGTGGACAGGGCCAGAATGTTTCAGAGATGGGACACAGGAACAAGAGGACAGATGAGCTATATGGATGTTAGGAAGTATTTCTTCAGTCTCAGAGTTGTCAGGAAGTGGAACAGTCTGGAAAGTGAGGTAGTGGAGGCAGGATCCATACATAACTTTAAGAATAGGTACGATAAGGCTCGTTTAGCAGAGAGTGGACCTAGTAGCGATTAGGGAAGAGGCGGGGCCAGGAGCTTTGAATCGACCCCTGCAACCACATATAGGTGAGTACATACACACACACACAGCGTTCAGTGAAGAGGCGGGGCCAGGAGCTGAATATCGACCCCTGCAACTACAATTAGATGAGTACAATTAGGTGAGTACAGCCACTGAGAATTTTCTGAAGGTATAATTTGAAGAATCAAAGCATTCTTAAAGTAAGCGTGTAGACCGGCCTCGGGAACATTTTTAGTGAGGAAGGAAGTACTTCCCTGCTAGCTGAGTTGTGGCCATAATGACCCTCCCTGACCACCAACATTACTTGCTAATCTTACTTACATTCACTCAGGCAAAGTGCTGTGACACAGACACGCCTCCCAACCCCACAGACCCATGGTGTCCCTACACACAGCACGGACACCCCACACCGTCCCTCGGACACCCTACACTGTCCCCCAGACACCCGCACACCGTCCCCTGGACAGCCCACACCGTCCCCCGGACACTGTCACATTAACATAAACCACACGGACACACGATCACAGAGTCGGTCACACAACACCAGAGCACAAACTGAAAGACACAGGAGACACCCTAACACCAGTCACCCTTGTTAACACAGCCATCACGCAGTCACACAAGTACTGTGCTGCTACACACTCACAAGTACTGTGTTGCTCCACACTCACAAGTACTGTGCTGCTCCACACTCACAAGTACTGTGCTGCTCCATACTCACAAGTACTGTGCTGCTCCACACTCACAAGTACTATGCTGCTACACACTCACAAGTACTATGCTGCTACACACTCACAAGTACTATGCTGCTATACACTCACAAGTACTATGCTGCTACACACTCACAAGTACTATGCTGCTCCACACTCACAAGTACTATGCTGCTCCACACTCACAAGTACTATGCTGCTTCACACTCACAAGTACTATGCTGCTACACACTCACAAGTACTATGCTGCTATACACTCACAAGTACTATGCTGCTCCACACTCACAAGTACTATGCTGCTTCACACTCACAAGTACTATGCTGCTCCACACTCACAAGTACTATGCTGCTCCACACTCACAAGTACTATGCTGCTCCACACTCACAAGTACTATGCTGCTTCACACTCACAAGTACTATGCTGCTTCACACTCACAAGTACTATGCTGCTACACACTCACAAGTACTATGCTACTCCACACTCACAAGTACTATGCTGCTCCACACTCACAAGTACTATGCTGCTTCACACTCACAAGTACTATGCTGCTTCACACTCACAAGTACTATGCTGCTACACACTCACAAGTACTATGCTGCTATACACTCACAAGTACTATGCTGCTTCACACTCACAAGTACTATGCTGCTACACACACTCACAAGTACTATGCTGCTATACACTCACAAGTACTATGCTGCTACACACTCACAAGTACTATGCTGCTTCACACTCACAAGTACTATGCTGCTACACACTACAAGTACTATGCTGCTATACACTCACAAGTACTATGCTGCTCCACACTCACAAGTACTATGCTGCTTCACACTCACAAGTACTATGCTGCTACACACTCACAAGTACTATGCTGCTATACACTCACAAGTACTATGCTGCTTCACACTCACAAGTACTATGCTGCTCCACACTCACAAGTACTATGCTGCTACACACTCACAAGTACTATGCTGCTACACACTCACAAGTACTATGCTGCTATACACTCACAAGTACTGCGCTGCTCCACACTCACAAGTACTATGCTGCTACACACTCACAAGTACTATGCTGCTACACACTCACAAGTACTATGCTGCTATACACTCACAAGTACTGCGCTGCTCCACACTCACAAGTACTATGCTGCTACACACTCACAAGTACTATGCTGCTACACACTCACAAGTACTATGCTGCTACACACTCACAAGTACTATGCTGCTATACACTCACAAGTACTGCGCTGCTCCACACTCACAAGTACTATGCTGCTACACACTCACAAGTACTATGCTGCTCCACACTCACAAGTACTATGCTGCTCCACACTCACAAGTACTATGCTGCTCCACACTCACAAGTACTATGCTGCTTCACACTCACAAGTACTATGCTGCTACACACTCACAAGTACTATGCTGCTATACACTCACAAGTACTATGCTGCTACACACTCACAAGTACTATGCTGCTTCACACTCACAAGTACTATGCTGCTACACACTCACAAGTACTATGCTGCTATACACTCACAAGTACTATGCTGCTCCACACTCACAAGTACTATGCTGCTTCACACTCACAAGTACTATGCTGCTACACACTCACAAGTACTATGCTGCTATACACTCACAAGTACTATGCTGCTTCACACTCACAAGTACTATGCTGCTCCACACTCACAAGTACTATGCTGCTACACACTCACAAGTACTATGCTGCTACACACTCACAAGTACTATGCTGCTATACACTCACAAGTACTGCGCTGCTCCACACTCACAAGTACTATGCTGCTACACACTCACAAGTACTATGCTGCTACACACTCACAAGTACTATGCTGCTATACACTCACAAGTACTGCGCTGCTCCACACTCACAAGTACTATGCTGCTACACACTCACAAGTACTATGCTGCTACACACTCACAAGTACTATGCTGCTACACACTCACAAGTACTATGCTGCTATACACTCACAAGTACTGCGCTGCTCCACACTCACAAGTACTATGCTGCTACACACTCACAAGTACTATGCTGCTCCACACTCACAAGTACTATGCTGCTCCACACTCACAAGTACTATGCTGCTCCACACTCACAAGTACTATGCTGCTTCACACTCACAAGTACTATGCTGCTACACACTCACAAGTACTATGCTGCTATACACTCACAAGTACTATGCTGCTACACACTCACAAGTACTATGCTGCTACACACTCACAAGTACTATGCTGCTACACACTCACAAGTACTATGCTGCTCCACACTCACAAGTACTATGCTGCTACACACTCACAAGTACTATGCTGCTACACACTCACAAGTACTATGCTGCTTCACACTCACAAGTACTATGCTGCTACACACTCACAAGTACTATGCTGTTTCACACTCACAAGTACTATGCTGCTTCACACTCACAAGTACTATGCTGCTACACACTCACAAGTACTATGCTGCTTCACACTCACAAGTACTATGCTGCTACACACTCACAAGTACTATGCTGCTACACACTCACAAGTACTATGCTGCTTCACACTCACAAGCACTATGCTGTTTCACACTCACAAGTACTATGCTGCTACACACTCACAAGCACTATGCTGCTTCACACTCACAAGTACTATGCTGCTTCACACTCACAAGCACTATGCTGCTTCACACTCACAAGTACTATGCTGCTACACACTCACAAGCACTATGCTGTTTCACACTCACAAGTACTATGCTGCTTCACACTCACAAGCACTATGCTGCTTCACACTCACAAGTACTATGCTGCTACACACTCACAAGCACTATGCTGTTTCACACTCACAAGTACTATGCTGCTACACACTCACAAGCACTATGCTGTTTCACACTCACAAGTACTATGCTGCTACACACTCACAAGCACTATGCTGTTTCACACTCACAAGTACTATGCTGCTACACACTCACAAGCACTATGCTGTTTCACACTCACAAGCACTATGCTGCTACACACTCACAAGTACTATGCTGCTATACACTCACAAGTACTATGCTGCTACACACTCACAAGTACTATGCTGCTATACACTCACAAGTACTATGCTGCTACACACTCACAAGTACTATGCTGCTATACACTCACAAGTACTGCGCTGCTCCACACTCACAAGTACTATGCTGCTACACACTCACAAGTACTATGCTGTTTCACACTCACAAGCACTATGCTGTTTCACACTCACAAGCACTATGCTGTTTCACTCACAAGCACTATGCTGTTTCACACTCACAAGCACTATGCTGTTTCACTCACAAGCACTATGCTGTTTCACACTCACAAGCACTATGCTGTTTCACACTCACAAGCACTATGCTGTTTCACACTCACAAGCACTATGCTGTTTCACACTCACAAGCACTATGCTGTTTCACACTCACAAGCACTATGCTGTTTCACACTCACAAGCACTATGCTGTTTCACTCACAAGCACTATGCTGCTTCACACTCACAAGCACTATGCTGTTTCACTCACAAGCACTATGCTGTTTCACTCACAAGCACTATGCTGTTTCACACTCACAAGCACTATGCTGTTTCACACTCACAAGCACTATGCTGTTTCACTCACAAGCACTATGCTGTTTCACACTCACAAGCACTATGCTGTTTCACACTCACAAGCACTATGCTGTTTCACACTCACAAGCACTATGCTGTTTCACACTCACAAGCACTATGCTGTTTCACACTCACAAGCACTATGCTGTTTCACACTCACAAGCACTATGCTGTTTCACACTCACAAGCACTATGCTGTTTCACACTCACAAGCACTATGCTGTTTCACACTCACAAGCACTATGCTGTTTCACACTCACAAGCACTATGCTGTTTCACACTCACAAGCACTATGCTGTTTCACACTCACAAGCACTATGCTGTTTCACTCACAAGCACTATGCTGCTTCACACTCACAAGCACTATGCTGTTTCACTCACAAGCACTATGCTGTTTCACTCACAAGCACTATGCTGTTTCACACTCACAAGCACTATGCTGTTTCACTCACAAGCACTATGCTGTTTCACTCACAAGCACTATGCTGTTTCACTCACAAGCACTATGCTGTTTCACTCACAAGCACTATGCTGTTTCACTCACAAGCACTATGCTGTTTCACACTCACAAGCACTATGCTGTTTCACTCACAAGCACTATGCTGCTTCACACTCACAAGCACTATGCTGCTTCACACTCACAAGCACTATGCTGTTTCACACTCACAAGCACTATGCTGTTTCACTCACAAGCACTATGCTGTTTCACTCACAAGCACTATGCTGTTTCACACTCACAAGCACTATGCTGTTTCACACTCACAAGCACTATGCTGTTTCACACTCACAAGCACTATGCTGTTTCACACTCACAAGCACTATGCTGTTTCACACTCACAAGCACTATGCTGTTTCACACTCACAAGCACTATGCTGTTTCACTCACAAGCACTATGCTGTTTCACACTCACAAGCACTATGCTGTTTCACACTCACAAGCACTATGCTGTTTCACACTCACAAGCACTATGCTGTTTCACACTCACAAGCACTATGCTGTTTCACTCACAAGCACTATGCTGTTTCACACTCACAAGCACTATGCTGCTTCACACTCACAAGCACTATGCTGTTTCACTCACAAGCACTATGCTGTTTCACACTCACAAGCACTATGCTGTTTCACACTCACAAGCACTATGCTGTTTCACACTCACAAGCACTATGCTGTTTCACACTCACAAGCACTATGCTGTTTCACACTCACAAGCACTATGCTGTTTCACACTCACAAGCACTATGCTGCTTCACACTCACAAGCACTATGCTGTTTCACTCACAAGCACTATGCTGTTTCACACTCACAAGCACTATGCTGCTTCACACTCACAAGCACTATGCTGTTTCACACTCACAAGCACTATGCTGCTTCACACTCACAAGCACTATGCTGTTTCACTCACAAGCACTATGCTGTTTCACACTCACAAGCACTATGCTGCTTCACACTCACAAGCACTATGCTGCTCAACACTTACAAGCACTATGCTGCTTCACACTCACAAGCACTATGCTGTTTCACTCACAAGCACTATGCTGCTCCACACTCACAAGCACTATGCTGCTCCACACTCACAAGCACTATGCTGCTCAACACTTACAAGCACTATGCTGCTCAACACTTACAAGCACTATGCTGCTCAACACTCACAAGCACTATGCTGCTCAACACTTACAAGCACTATGCTGCTCAACACTTACAAGCACTATGTTGCTCAACACTCACAAGCACTATGCTGCTCAACACTTACAAGCACTATGCTGCTCAACACTCACAAGCACTATGCTGCTCAACACTTACAAGCACTATGCTTCTCAACACTCACAAGCACTATGCTGCTCCACACTCACAAGCACTATGCTGCTCCACACTCACAAGCACTATACTGCTCAACACTCACAAGCACTATGCTGCTCCACACTCACAAGCACTATGCTGCTCAACACTCACAAGCACTATGCTGCTCAACACTCACCTCTCGCAAAGTATATGAGCGACCACACGTGTCCTCAGGCATCGTGTCAACATCCACGTACTGACACGTACGATCAGGGGCCCCTGGTCGCGTGTTGCATGCGGTATCCGCTTGCAACCACGTACCACCACGGTTAGTCAGGTGCATCACAACGGAATCCATATGCAATCACGTACCATCACGTGTAGACATACAGAGGCCTCACATCACTATCCACATACCACCACGTACACACATGGGCTCCACAACAGTACCCGCACATCATCATGTGCATACTGCCAAATAAAATGCCACATCAGTTGCATGTGTGCAAGTACCCACACATCACGTGCAGACAGGTGGCCCCTCACCTGTCTGCACGTACCCTCACCACGTACCCCCACGTATCATCACATAATACACGTAAAATCAGGGGACATTGCTTAAGAAATCTTCAATACGAAGTAAGATTGAGATCCCTTAACCTACATTCTCTTTAAAGACGCAGGATGAGGGGAGACATGACTAAAGTGTGTAAGTGGAAGATGGGCATAAATAAAGAAGATATAAATTATGTTCTGGGTATAACTCTTCAAGAAAGAACTAAAATAAAGGATTCAAAGTGGTTAAGTTTACATTTAGAGAGGATAGAGAAAAGAACTGGTTTGGAAACAGAATAATTGATGAGTTTAACAGTCTGCCTAGTAGGGCCACTGAAGCTGAAACCTTCGGTAGCTTTAAATATAGGTTAGATAAATACAAGTTTACATTTAGAGAGGATAGAGAAAAGAACTGGTTTGGAAACAGAATAATTGATGAGTTTAACAGTCTGCCTAGTAGGGCCACTGAAGCTGAAACCTTCGGTAGCTTTAAATATAGGTTAGATAAATACATGAGTGAGAGAGGTAGGATTTAAGTGGGACTTGAATACGGGTTTATAGGGTTACCAAGACTTATTCATTAGGAAACATTAAAAATGGGTTGAGCAAATATTTTTGTCAGTGGGTCTGGGTTTGAGAAGGTACGTTGAAACTGGTATAAAATACAGACAAGTTATGAGTAAGGCACTTACCTGACAGACACGGCAACACAACAGTATTGGCCCTAGTATGGGCCAATAGGCCTACTGCAGCGTTCCTCGTGTTTTTATGTGTAGCCATGGGCCTCTCAACTCTCACACAGCCATGGGTTCACGTACTCCCACGTACCACCAGGGACCCACATAACAGTAACTATATACAATCACATACTTCCACATACCACCAGGGTTCTCATACAATGTTTACATAACTCCACGTACCAGCGCCCACACACTGATTTGAGGAACTTGCCCGGTTCCCTCTTGAAAATAGCCAGAGGTTTATTGGTAATTCCCAGTGTACTGGGAACAAGAGCACTGAAAAGTCGGGGACCTCTGGCACTCATCGACCTCTTTCTTAGTAAATTCGTCGCATGATATTCATGTAACAAATGGTAATTAACACCGACAAGAATATAAGAGAGACAATACGAGGACACTTTATCAACATACTATTAGCAGATATTAGAATTTTTTCTTGGAAGCAGTGTGGAGGTCATCTGTTACAGTGTCGATGGGATCTTGAAAAGGGATAAAAATAGTTCTGCTGGTATTTATTGAGGACAGATACGAGTCCGCCTGTCAGTAATATGTACTCTAGTCTGTACTATAGTGTCCACCCTATGTGAGTCTCTCTATCCATTACAGTGTCATGTGAGTTCACTTAAACGGCCCCGATAAGGCCGCCGGTCCCGCAAGCGTTCCTCAGTCTAGATCAGGGTAGGTACACACAGCAGACGCATGCTAGACTAGGCTCTGTCTTCATCAATACACTATAACAGTCCACCTATTAGTGTTATTGCCTGGCTCCGGCTTTCGTCCGTGTCGCCTTCAAAACACTGACGTGCCCTGACACGAGGTAGAGGCGAGCTGCCTCACATGCGCAAATCACAGTAATGACATCACAAGGGACAGCCATCTTTTACTCATATAGAGTGATTCATCAGATAACTAGACAACCATCCTATTTGCCTTATGGTCACTACTACTGACACTTCAATAGGAAACTCCATAAATACCTTCAATATGTGCTAGATCAACCAGGCTGTGAAGCATGTGTGGGCTGGTGGGTTACCAACAGGAACAACCTGGTCAACCAAGCATTCAACATGGAGGTCTAGCCCAGTAACGGACCGCGGGAGTAAGAAAACTCCCGAATTCAAGTAAAACTCTCCGTTATCAATAAAAAAAAAGCCAATATATGAAATATAAGAAAAGGGCGACAAAAAGGTTGTGATGGAAGAACAAAAATTGTTGACACACAATGTACACTAGAAAAATCTACGCCATATAATCATACCATCACCATCAGGGACCTCACAACAGATACTACCACTAGTAAGGCCAGGTGCTGGTGTACGTTCACCGGCTCGTGTTGTCTTAGGCGGGATGCCATTAGATATTTTGGTCATTTATGGAAGGAGACTCTAAATAAACAGTGTTGACTAAGATCAATAGTACTGAAGCATTCATAACAATTCACTTGAGGGTCCTTTCACTCGCAGGCGAGATTAGCCTTACTTTCAAAGTGTAAAGAAACCCCACCTACATGGACGACCTGATACATTTCTAATCTTATCATAATATTAGGACTAAGAGACACATGGTCAGAGGGTTCTTTCTCTGAGCATACTGAATTTCCAACCCTAAGTTCTTAGCAGAGGAATGTGGCAGACCTAATTTATCTCGTGCTGCAGGAGACGTGACGGATCACCGTAGCAAGACAAAGGGTACCAATTAGATGCGTTAATATTTCTGTAGGCAAGGTGATCATCGGCCTCACCAAAGTTCTCGCTCTTTACAGAATGAACGTAGCCAAAAGCTTATCGTCCACTATCATATCAATGACTTAGTTAAGGAGACGGCATCATTACAATTGAAACTGGAGTTAATACTAACCCGCGTGTGGGATGCGATAATGTATATATCGGTGAGACGACCAGGACCTTGAAAAAACATATATTCATAAAGGAGAACAAATATTATACATGCAGGAGGGAAAAACTGAGCATCGCTTTAGTGATATGACACAATTCAAATGAAATGAAATGAGGCTGGATTAATTATCAAGGAAAGAGATCTGCAGAAACAGTGTTGTCTCGAAGCCGCCCTTAAAGTGGTTTCCAACACGGCTGACAAAACTCTGGGAGTGCTTGATAAACTGATGCAACCACGCCGAAGACCACACGTGCAGGTGAGCATGCATCGGCACTTTATTCCACCTAATTACACCTGATAAGCTCCCAGTGCGCGAAACGTCTTATAATAAAGTCCAAAATGTTGCATATGTCTTCCTCTCAATGAAAGACTGATGTAGTGGTAGACAAATTTAGGCTTAGATATAAGTACTTCTGGAAGTTGGATATAAACAGACAATACTCAGACTGCCAAGTATGACATCAATCATCAGGTTATTGAGTCGACCACTGCGTGACTGTCTACTTTTAAAAAAAGCATCATATACCAAGGTATGTTATTAATAAAAAAAAAAAGATATCAGACATAGTGAGCAAGTACCCTAAAATTGTAAGAAACAGGTAAACTGCAAATATTTACACAGAACTACTCATATTAACCCTTTTAAAGTCGAGCTCCTACGCCTTTTGTGTATCTATATATTCCTCAAAGTATAGTCTAAGGGACTTTTGGCGTTCGCAGTTATTTAGGCGCTTAAATTTATAGACTAAGTGAAAGTTCTCTGTATAATCTTCAGATCTATAACTCTGTCAGCCTTAAAGAAAACAGCTGTTACTGCACAACGATGTTCCAGTTCAGAACGAACAGAGTTTAATCACTGGACTGATACATGTTCCATGAAGGCGAGACACAATGTGTCTTCATAAATAAAATACTATAACCAGCAAATTGTATCTTATTTACATACTTCTGATGTATTCTGCCACTGTGTCACTGTCGTGCTTAATAGGTTTACCTTGCGATTTTGGCTTCAATAGCAACGTAATTTTTGCCGAATAAGGAAAGCGAAAATTTGTGTATGCAATAATTTCACAAAAACCATTCTGAAGCTAACGAAAAAAAAAATATGTTTCATTGTGTTTATTATTTATTTATCGTAAACTTACCTAAAATATATTTAGTTGGATTAGGCTAAATTAAATTGCGCGTGTTATAATAAGGTCAGGTAAGTTTTCTAAGGTTCTTTCGGTCAAAAATTATTAATTTTTACATTAACATAAATGAAAAATATATATATTTAATCTTATAAGAGAAAATTTTAGAAAGGACATAATTTTAAATAAGTTCTTGCTAGTTGACCAATTTTACCTATTCGGCACGACACCACCATTACAGAATCTGTTGCTCAAAAGTTCTAATATTGTCATAATTTTCCTTGTAACTGTGGTAGTAAGACTGTTCTGATCCTTCAGTGTAAGATCTTCCCACATCTTTCTCCAAAGTTCCTTACATTCCTTTTCTGCTGTAAGAAATTCTTTAACTTTTTTAGATTTCATTCTAGTTTTCTCTTCACATGTTTCGTAACGGAGAAACTTTGTCATGTGGCCCTTAGAACAGGTGGTCTATGTTAAAGAGATCTGCCGAGTCCTCAACGAGAAAGATAACACAGGATTATGATAGAAATCTCTGTCTGTATCATATATACAGTAGGAACGAGAAGGATAATTGAGGCCAGTGTTGTGTCTTGAGGAGCACAGCTGTTCACTGTGGCAACCTCTGAGTTTACTCTGGGTTTGTGTACTGTTGCATCATCATCAAACTTGTCGAAGGATTTTGCGATGTCTGTGTATATTATGTTGGCTTTATGTTAGTCGAAGACCTTGTCGTTGTGGCTGCAGTTGCGACAGGAGAGGACAGCCTGCTTGAAACTCAATGTTTGTACGTACGCGCACAATACTTCACACACTCCCACACTGCTAGTACACTATCCCACACTGCTTGTGCACTAGCCTACACTGCTTGTGCACTGGACCACACTGCTTGTGCACTGGACCACACTGCTTGTGCACTGGACCACACTGCTTGTGCACTGGACCACACTGCTTGAGCACTGGACCACACTGCTTGAGCACTGGACCACACTGCTTGAGCACTGGACCACACTGCTTGTGCACTGGACCACACTGCTTGAGCACTGGACCACACTGCTTGTGCACTGGACCACACTGCTTGAGCACTGGACCACACTGCTTGAGCACTGGACCACACTGCTTGAGCACTGGACCACACTGCTTGAGCACTGGACCACACTGCTTGAGCACTGGACCACACTGCTTGAGCACTGGACCACACTGCTTGAGCACTGGACCACACTGCTTGAGCACTGGACCACACTGCTTGAGCACTGGACCACACTGCTTGAGCACTGGACCACACTGCTTGAGCACTGGACCACACTGCTTGAGCACTGGACCACACTGCTTGAGCACTGGACCACACTGCTTGAGCACTGGACCACACTGCTTGAGCACTGGACCACACTGTTTGAGCACTGGACCACACTGCTTGAGCACTAGACCACACTGCTTGTGCACTAGCCTACGCTGCTTGTGCACTAGACCACACTGCTTGAGCACTAGACCACACTGCTTGAGCACTGGACCACACTGCTTGAGCACTGGACCACACTGTTTGAGCACTGGACCACACTGCTTGAGCACTAGACCACACTGATTGAGCACTGGACCACACTGCTTGAGCACTGGACCACACTGCTTGAGCACTGGACCACACTGCTTGAGCACTGGACCACACTGCTTGAGCACTGGACCACACTGCTTGAGCACTGGACCACACTGCTTGAGCACTGGACCACACTGTTTGAGCACTGGACCACACTGCTTGAGCACTAGACCACACTGCTTGTGCACTAGCCTACGCTGCTTGTGCACTAGACCACACTGCTTGAGCACTAGACCACACTGCTTGAGCACTGGACTACACTGCTTGAGCACTGGACCACACTGCTTGAGCACTGGACTACACTGCTTGAGCACTAGACCACACTGATTGAGCACTGGACCACACTGCTTGAGCACTGGACCACAATGCTTGCACACTCCCACACTGCTTGTACACACACGCCAACAATTCTTGCACACACACACACACACACACACACACCAACACTACCTGCACACACACTAACATGCCCACACACGGAGTATACGTGGAGAGAGTTTCGGGGGTCAACGCCCCCGCGGATTGGTCTGTGACCAGGCCTCGTGGTGGATCAGGGTCTGACCAACCAGACTGTTGCAGCTGGCCGCACGCAAACCGACGTACGAACCACAGCCAGGTTGATTAGGTACTGACTTTAGGTGCTTGTCCAGCGCCTTCTTGAACACAACCAGGAGTGTATTGGTAATCCCCTTATGTATGCTGGGAGTCAGTTGAACAGTTTTGGGCCCCTGACACACATATTTTGTTGTCTCTGCTTGCACACACATAACAACACTGTTTGTACACACATAACAACACTGCTTGCACACAGATGCACACTGCTTCGTTCCACATTGTTTACACATACGTCCACACTGCTTTCTAACACACACACACACACACACACACACACACACTGCTTGCCCAACGCCTCCAACGCTTGCTCACAAACCTACACTTCGCGCCCACAGCCTCACTCTGTTTACACAAATAACCCACACATACGAAAGAGGAGCTGGTAGGTAGGTAGGTAGGCAGTGGTAGGTAGGCAGTAGTAGGTAGGTAGTGGTAGGTAGGTAGTGGTAGGTAGGTAGTGGCAGGTAGGTAGTGGTAGGTAGGTAGGTAGTGGTAGGTAGGTAGTGGTAGGTAGGCAGTGGTAGGTAGGCAGTAGCAGGTAGGTAGTGGTAGGTAGGTAGTGGCAGGTAGGTAGTGGTAGGTAGGCAGTAGTAGGTAGGTAGTGGCAGGTCGGTAGTGGTAGGTAGGTATTGGTAAGTAGGTAGTGGTAGGTAGGTAGTGGTAGGTAGGTAGTGGTAGGTAGGTAGTGGTAGGTAGGTAGTAGTAGGTAGGTAGTGGTAGGTGGTAGTGGAAGTACTGTGCCTTTAAGTTATGTCTCACTCTGCTTGTCCACATACCCATGCTGTTTGCCCAAAAACACACACTACTTGCTCCGTGACCTCAAATACTTGCCCAGACACCCACTTGTTCACAAATCACACTCAATGCCTTCAAGCACATGATAGCTCCCGTTCATCAACACTGAGAACCTCACCCATCACCAGGAATATGGTGAACTGCCTGAGGTCACCATCACATACCATACAACAAACCACACACAATATCATGCACAGCATACCACAGACACTATAAAAAAACCATACCACGGGTGGGGTTAGAACCTGCTATGAGACAGTCTCAAAACTCCAGACCGTCGTGTTAGCCACTGGGCCAGCTAGCCACAATAAGATTCATCCAACCAGGTATATTTCTACACTATAGGAAGGTGTATAAATATACCTAGTTGGATGAATCTTATTGTGGCTAGCTGGTCCAGTGGCTAACACGACGGTCTAGAGTTTTGAGACTCTCTGATCGCGGGTTCTAACCCCACCCGAGGTATGGTTTGTTTGCAATCGTGTCATTACGATTTCGTGAGTCACAGACACCATACTTCACCCACTGTACCATCCCCCGCCCCACACTCACCTTTGATGAAGAATTATGAGTTTTTCTAAACACACACACACCCCCTCAAGGAAGGTTCCTTGATGCTAGTGTGGGGCTCTTGATCTAGGGAACTGGATCAATGCTCCAATTCCCTAAATCAACCGTGAATACCTTCTATATCCCCCCCCTACGGGCGCAGTATAATCCTACGGGTTTAGCGGTTCCCCCTTGATTATATTAATAATCTAAACACACACACGCACACACACACACACACGCACACACACACACACACACACACACACACACACACACACACACACACACACACACACACACACACACACACACACACAGAAGTTGAAGGTTTGGTACAAAAATGCAGATGGATTAACGAATAAACATGAGGAATGGCAAGAAAGAATCAATGAGAAGTCCCCAGACATCATAGCAGTTACAGAAACAAAACTCATGGAGACAATAACAGATGCAATCTTCCCACCAGGATACCAGATCATGAGGAAAGATAGAAGAGGCAGGGGGGGAGGTGGGGTTGCTCTGCTCGTAAAAAAACAGATGGAAATTCGAGAAAATGGAAGGAATAGATGAGACGGGAGAAAGAGACTACATAGCAGGTACACTTCAGTCTGGGGAACACAAAGTGGTCATTGCAGTGATGTATAATCCACCACAGAACTGCAGGAGGCCAAGAGAGGAATATGAAGAGAGCAACAGAGCAATGGTGGACACACTTGCTGAGGTGGCAAGAAGAGCTCACTCCAGCAGAGCAAAGTTGCTGGTTATGGGGGATTTCAACCACAGGGAGATTGACTGGGAAAACCTGGAGCCACATGGGGGTCCCGAAACATGGAGAGCCAGGATGTTGGATGTGGTGCTGGAAAACCTCATGCACCAACATGTTAAGGACACTACCAGAGTGAGAGGGGAGGATGAACCAGCAAGATTGGACCTTGTGTTCATCCTGGGCAGCTCAGACATTGAGGACATCAAGTATGAGAGTCCCTAGGAGCTAGCGACACGTGGTTCTGTGCTTTGAATACATAGTAGAGCTGCAAGTGGAGAGAATAAACAGGAGTAGAATGGGAAAAAGCTGACTATAAAAGAGGGGACTACATAGGGTTGAAAGAACTTCCTGCGGGAGGTCCAGTGGGACAGAGAACTGGCAGGAAAGCCAGTAAATGAAATGATGGAATATGTAGCAACAAAATGCAAGGAGGCAGTGGAAAGGTTCATTCCCAAGGGCAACAGTAACAACGGGAAGACCAGAACAAGCCCCGGGTTCACCCGACGGTGTAAGGAGGCAAAAACAAAGTGCAATAGAGAATGGAAAAAGTACAGAAGGTAGAGAACACACGAAAATAGGGGGATCAGTCGCAGAGCCAGGAATGAGTACGCACAGGTAAGGAGGGAGGCCCAGCGACAGTATGAAAATGACATAGCATCGAGAATCAAGACTGACCCGAAACTGTTGTATAGCCACATCAGGAGGAAGACAATAATCAAAGACAGGTGATCAGATTAAGGACAGAAGGTGGAGAACTCACAAGAATGATCAGGAGGTATGTGAGGAGCTGAACAGGAGATTTAAGGAAGTTTTTACAGTAGAGACAGGAAGGGCTGTGGGAAGACAGAACAGAAGGGAACATCAAGAGGGAATATCCCAAAACAAGTGTTGGATGACATACGAACAACTGAGGAGGAGGTGAAGAAGCTCTTAAGTGACCTTGACACCTCAAAGGCGATGGGACCGGACAACAATCTCCCCATGGGTCCTTAGAGAAGGAGCAGAGATGCTGTGTGTGCCTCTAACCACAATCTTCAACACATCCCTTGAAATGGGCAACTACCTGAGAAATGGAGAGACAGCTAATGTAGTCCCCATATTTAAGAAAGGAAACAGAAACGAGGCACTAAACTACAGACCTGTGTCTCTGACATGTATTGTGTGCAAAGTCATGGAGAAGATTATCAGGAGGAGAGTGGTCGAACACCTGGAAAGGAACAAGATTATAAATGAAAACCAGCATGGGTTCATGGAAGGCAAATCTTGTATCACAAACCTCCTGGAGTTTTATGACAAGGTAACAGAAGTAAGACACGAGAGAGAGGGTTGGGTAGATTGCGTTTTCCTAGACTGCAGGAAGGCCTTTGACACAGTTCCCCACAAGAGATTAGTGCAGAAGCTGGAGGATCAGGCACACGTAAAAGGAAGGGCACTGCGATGGATAAGGGAATACCTGACAGGGAGGCAGCAAACGAGTCATGGTACGTGAAGAGGTATCACAGTGGGCGCCTGTTACGAGCGGGGGTCCCACAGGGGTCAGTTCTAGGACCAGTGCTATTTTTGATATATGTGAACGACATGATGGAAGGAATAGACTCTGAAGTGTCCCTGTTCGCAGATGACGTGAAGTTGATGAGAAGAATTAAATCGGACGAGGATGAGGCAGGACTGCAAAGAGACATGGAGAGGCTGGACATGTGGTCCAGTAACTGGCTTCTCGAATTCAATCCAGCCAAATGCAAAGTCATGAAGATTGGGGAGGGGCAAAGAAGACCACAGACAGAGTATAGGCTAGGTGGACAAAGACTACAGACCTCACTCAGGGAGAAAGACCTTGGGGTGACCATAACACCGAGCACATCACCGGAGGCACACATCAACCAAATAACCGCTGCAGCATACGGGCGCCTGGCAAACCTGAGAATAGCGTTCCGATACCTTAATAAGGAATCGTTCAAGACACTGTACACTGTGTATGTTAGGCCCATACTGGAGTATGCAGCACCAGTCTGGAACCCACACCTGGTCAAGCACGTCAAGAAGTTAGAGAAAGTACAAAGGTTTGCAACAAGGCTAGTCCCAGAGCTCAAGGGAATGTCGTACGAGGAAAGGTTAAGGGAAATCGGACTGACGACACTGGAGGACAGAAGGGTCAGGGGAGACATGATAACGACATACAAGATACTGCGGGGAATAGACAAGGTGGACAGAGATAGGATGTTCCAGAGAGGGGACACAGGGACAAGGGGTCACAACTGGAAGCTGAAGACTCAGACGAGTCACAGGGACGTTAGGAAGTATTTCTTCAGTCATAGAGTTGTCAGCAAGTGGAATAGCCGAGCAAGTGAAGTAGTGGAGGCAGGAACCATACATAGTTTTAAGAAGAGGTATGACAAAGCTCAGGAAGCAGAGAGAGAAAGGACCCAGTAGCGATCAGTGAAGAGGCGGGGCCGGGGTAGTCTCGCCCCCTGCAACCACAATTAGGTGAGTAAAATTTTTGGTGGTACACACAAAAAACCACACACAACACACACCACACACACACACCACCCCACAACAACCACCACAACACACACACACCACGGGCCAGAAGCGAAGGGGGACAAGTTGAAAAAATAAAACGGAGGAAAAAAAAAAGTTTGAAGGCATCAGAAAACAATGGTGAGGGGATATACCCAGGTGACAAATTTTCAAGAAGGGTGGTTTGCGAGGGGAAGGATACGGCCGGGAAAGAACTTTCAAGGGAAAGAATCAGTTCGCCCAGGATTCTCAAAGAGAAAAGCAAGACTGGGGGGACAAACAGGGGTCCCAGAAGTATCCCCGACCGCGACGAACACAAGAAGAAAGGATAATGAAAGAGAAGGTACGAGACGCAAGGGGAACGGAGGCAATGACAAAAATGAGCGGACCCAGACCAGGGGGAAAGGGAAAAACACCCCCCACAGAATCCCCCCCAAAAAGACCCCCAACCCGCAAATTTCCCCAACGCAATGGAAACCTATACTAAACCCACTCACTGTTCCTCTGCCACCAACCCCATATCAAAAACCTCCCCCAACACGTCCTTAGGGGCTTTGACCCCCCCCCCCATCATCACAAACCCCCCAAAAACACCACAGCCCTATAGGGGCCCCCACCAAGGCTCTCGCCCCCCCAACCCCAATTTTCTTGCGACCACAATGATAAAAAAAATGAAAGTTTGGTACACAAAGGGGAGGGAAAATGAATAAACTGAGGAGTGGAACGAAAAATCAGTGAAAAATCCCCAGACTCATAGCAGTCACAGAAAAAAAAACCCCGGGGACAAAAAACAGACACAATTTTCCCCAACGGGATATCAGTCCTGAGGAAAGATGGAAGAAGTAGGGGGGGAGGAGGGGTTGCACTGCTCAAAAAACACCGTGGGGATTTGAGGAAATGGAAGGCATGGACTTTGATTGGAAAAAGAGACTACATTGTAGACAATTCAGTCCGGAGAACTAAAGTTTTTGGGAGTGATGTAAAAACCACCACAGAATGCGGAGGCCAAGAGGGGGGGTACAAAGAAAAAAAACAGGGTGAGGGGTGGACCAGGTGAGGTGGCAAGAAGAGTCACTCAGCGGGAGCAAAGTTACGGTAATGGGGCGTTTTAAAACCACGGGAGATCGACGGGAAAACCCTGGCCCCCATGGGGGTCCCGAAAACATGGAGACCAGATGATGGATGTGGTACATAAAAACCTCATGCATCCCCAGGGTCGGGGACACAACCCAAGAGAGAGGGGGGGGAAAGACCCAGCAAGTTTGGATTTGTGTTCACCCGAGCAGTTCAGACTTTGGGAAACTCACCTATGGGGGCCCCTTGGAGCTAGCGATCACGTGGTTTGAGTTTTAAATTTATAGTAGAGTTAAAGTGGAAAAGGAACAAAAATAAAGGGGGACGGGCCCCAAACTAAAAAGGGGGGGACTCACAGGTATGAAAACTTCTGCAGGAGGTTCATGGGACAGAGAAAATGGTAGGAAAATCAGTAAACGAGATGATGGAAATGTGGCAACAAGTCAAAGGGGGCAGGGAAAGATTTTTTTTCCAAAGGGAAAAGAAATAATGGAAGACCAAAACGGGTCCTTGGGTTTTCCAAAGGTGTAGGGAGGAAAAACTAAGTGCAAAAAAGAAGGAAAAAGGTAACCGGGGGGCATAGGGCCCGGAAAACAAGGAGATTAGTAGAAGAGCCAGAAACGAGTATGCACAGATAAGGAGGGAGGCCCAGCGACAGTATGAAAACGAAATAGCATCGAAAGTCAAATCTGACCCAAAACTGCTGTATAGCCACATTAGGAGGAAGACAACAGTCAAGGACCAGGTGATAAGGCTGAGGAAAGAAGGTGGAGAAACTCACAAGAAACGATCAAGAGGTATGTGAGGAGCTCAACACGAGATTTAAGGATGTATTTACAGTAGAGACAGGAAGGACTCTGGGGGGACAGACCAGATGGGGACACAAGCAAGGAATACACCAACAAGTGTTGGACGACATACATACAGATGAGGAGGAGGTGAAGAAACTGCTAAGGGACATCGATACCTCAAAGGCAATGGGACCGGACAACATCTCCCCATGGGTCCTTAGAGAGGGAGCAGATATGTTGTGCATGCCACTTACCACAATCTTCAACACGTCCCTGGAAACTGGGCAACTACCTGAGGTATGGAAGACGGCAAATGTAGTTCCCATTTTTAAAAAAGGAGACAGCTGTGTCACAAACCTTCTGGAGTTTTATGATAAAATAACAGAAATAAGACACGAGAGAGAGGGGTGGGTTGATTGCCTCTTCTTGGACTGCAAGAAGGCCTTTGACACAGTTCCTCACAAGAGATTAGTGCAGAAGCTAGAGCATCAGGCGCATATAACAGGAAGGGCACTGCAATGGATCAGAGAATACCTGACAGGGAGGAAACAACGAGTCATGGTACGTAATGATGTATCACAGTGGGCACCTGTGACGAGCGGGGTCCCACAGGGGTCGGTCCTAGGACCAGTGCTATTTTTGGTATATGTGAACGACATGATGGAAGGGTTAGACTCAGAAGTTTCCCTGTTTGCAGATGATGTGAAGTTAATGAGGAGAATTAAATCTGATGAGGACCAGGCAGGACTTCAAAGAGACCTAGACAGACTGGACACCTGGTCCAGCAAATGGCTTCTCGAATTTAATCCTGCCAAATGCAAAGTCATGAAGATAGGGGAAGGGCACAGAAGACCACAGACAGAGTATAGGCTAGGTGGCCAAAGACTGCAAACCTCACTCAAGGTGAAAGATCTTGGGGTGAGTATAACACCGAGCATGTCTCCGGAAGCACACATCAATCAGATAACTGCTGCAGCATATGGGCGCCTGGCAAACCTGAGAACAGCATTCCAATACCTTAGTAAGGAATCATTCAATACACTGTACACCGTGTATGTCAGGCCCATACTGGAGTATGCAGCACCTGTTTGGAACCCGCACTTGATAAAGCACGTCGAGAAACTAGAGAAAGTACAAAGGTTTGCCACAAGGTTAGTTCCAGAGCTAAGGGGAATGTCCTATGAAGAAAGATTAAGGGAAATCGGCCTGACGACACTGGAGGACAGGAGGGTCAGGGGAGACATGATAACGACATATAAAATACTGCATGGAATAGACAAGGTGGACAAAGACAGGATGTTCCAGGGAGGGGACACAGAAACAAGAGGCCACAATTGGAAGTTGAAGACACAAATGAGTCAGAGAGATAGTAGGAAGTATTTCTTCAGTCATAGAGTTGTAAGGCAGTGAAATAGCCTAGAAAATGACGTAGTGGAGGCAGGAACCATACACAGTTTTAAGACGAGGTTTGATAAAGCTCATGGAGCGGGGGAGGAGAGGGCCCAGTAGCAACGGTGAAGAGGCGGGGCCAGGAGCTAAGACTCGACCCCTGCAACCACAAATAGGTGAGTACAAATAGGTGAGTACACACATACACACAGTGTAACATGCAACATATGTCACTCACCATCTTATACATACCATACCACAGACACCATAACACACCTTATACATCATGCTGGTTCGGGTTATGTTGGTTGTGCTGGTCCATGAAATTTGTAATCTGCCGTCTCATCACTCTTTCGAAGATTTTTATGTGTGCTCTCTGTAAATCTGAACTAGAATGCCCTCTTTTGAGCAACTTTACCAGCAGCTGAAAGAAGAGCTTAGGGTTGCTAAGAAAGAGATACGGCGATTAACGGAGGAGAACAAGAGGATTCGTAGTAATCCTCCTGTTGTAAGTCCCCAGGTTAAGAGGGGAACTTCGTCAGTGGCCGGACAACATGGAACCAAGCTGAGGATCAAGAAGACTGTTGGAGAGGCAGAAACAACGAGGACCCAGAAGACTACTGTGGAAACTTCCAACCCATTTTCGGTGCTACCTTACGAATGTGGGTGTTCTACTAATGTCACAACGAGCACCAAGGAAGCATTGGCAGACGTGAGCCAGACATCCCAGGAAACCCCAACGAAGACCAGGGAGAACGTCTCGACGAATTCCACAAGTGAAGGTGTAGTGCTACCTAACGAATGTGAGTCGACTACTGGGAACATCACGACGGACGTCGCCAAGGAAGGTAAAAACATTGTTGTTGTTGGGGATAGCCAGATTAGGTACATGGATAGGGCGTTCTGCTTGAAGGATAGGAGTAGGAGGCAGAGAGTGTTTTCCTGGGGCTGGGATGAAGGATATTGTTAGCCGTCTGGATGACATCATGAGAGGTAATGGGAGCAATCCTATTATCTGTCTCAGGCCTGGAGGCAACGATGTTGGCAGACGTAGGAGTGAGGACCTGATTAGCAGGTATAGGTCAGCAATAGAGATAATTAGGAGGAAGGATGTGAAACCTGTCATATGTGGTATTTTGCCAAGGAGAGGAGTTGGAAATGAATGGTTGTCCAGGGCAACTGGTGTCAATTGCTGGCTGGACAAGTACTGTAAGGAAAATGCAGTAACATTAATTGACAACTGGGACCTCTTCTATGGCAGAAATGACATGTATGCCAGGGATGGGGTTCACTTATCTAGGTTTTGGGTGGGAGCACTGGCCAACGCAGTGGAGGGTGCTGTTAGGTCTTTAAACTAGAAATAGATAGTGGTATGGGATTTCGTAGAAAATCAATGAATTCTGAGTGTAGCGATAGTGTGAGTTTTAAGGAAACCAGTTATAGGAAGAATGAGGAAGAGTTATTGATAAACATAGGAAAGCCAATGGCATTAGGTGATAAGGAGAGTAACAGGCAAAGTGGAGGAACAGAAATCAGTAGGAAGAAAAAAGAGAAGGGAGGGTTTCTAAAAAATGTATTATACTAACAGTCGTAGTGCGAGAAATAAGATGGACGAATTGAGATTAGTTGCAAGTGCGGGTAACATTGATGTTTTACCATAACTGAGACGTGGTTTAATATGAAAAATAGAGACATACCTGCTGAATGTCACATTCAGGGTTTTAAATTGTTTCAAGTAGACAGACGTATTGGAAGGGGGGGGGTGGCACTCTATGTCCGTGATCGTTTAAATTGTTGCATAAAAACGGGTATAAAGTCTGAAACACACACTGAGTCTGTTTGGGTAGAATTTACAGAGGGGCATGAAAAATTTATTTTAGGCCTGATATACCGTCCACCAAACTTGGATAGAGACCAAGGAAGACTACTGTGGGAGGAAATTGTTAAGGCCACAAGGCACGACAACGTTGTAATTCTAGGGGGCTTTAACTTTAGTAATATTGATTGGAATTTTCTAACTGGGAATTTAGAATCTAACGACTTATTAGAATTAGTTCAGGATTGTAGATGAATGGTTCAGAGAACCGACATGTTGATGAACTAGACACATGTGCAACTCTTGGGTATCTTTATTGAGGAAACGTTTCGCCACACAGTGGCTTCATCAGTCCATACAAAGGAGAATCTTGAAGAACAGGAGGAGAAAGAGGTAATCAGTCCCTCAACCTTGAGTCGATGTGGTCAGTCCATCAATCTGCTATTCAAGATTGATGGACTGACCACATCGACTCAAGGTTGAGGGACTGATTACCTCATTCTCCTCCTGTTCTTCAAGATTCTCCTTTGTATGGACTGATGAAGCCACTGTGTGGCGAAACGTTTCCTCAATAAAGATACCCAAGAGTTGCACATGTGTCTAGTTCATAGTTCAGGATTGTTTTTTGAAGCAGTTAGTGACAGAACCTACAAGGGGAAATAACCTGCTTGACTTAGTTCTGGAAAACAATGAATCCCTTGTTAATAATTTAGAAATTTCAGAGGAACTTGGTGCAAGCGACCACAAATCAATAACATTTAGCATTGAATGGAAGTATGATAGTAGAGATAACTCAGTAACAGTCCCAGATTTTCGCTTAACAGATTACGATGGGCTTAGAGAACACTTATCATCTGTTGACTGGGGTAACGAAGAGAGCTATCAATATGGCAGTTTTCTGAACACTATACATGCTGCCCAAAGAACATTTATCCCGTATAAAGAAATTAGATCAAACAGAAATGATCCAAAATAGATGAAAATAAGCTAAATTTTTTAGGGCATAAAAAAGGGAAATTCATAGGCGCATCAAAAGAGGAGAGAGCCATCTTATGATCAGTATATTGACATAAAGAGGGACATTAAAAGGGATAAGAAAATCTAAACGGGACTATGAAATTAAAATTGCTAGGAATTCGAAAACTAACCCAAAAAAGTTTTTTCCAGGTGTATAGAAAAAAGTTAGAGATAAGATAGATCCCCTTAAAAATAACTCTTGGCATTCTTAAGAAAATAAGAACATAAGAAAGGAGGAACACTGCAGCAGGCCTGTTGGCCCCTATTAGGCAGGTCCTTTACAATTCATCCCACTAACAAGCATTTGACCAACCCAATTTTCAATGCCACCAAGAAATAAGCTTGATGAGCAAGTCCCACTAAAACCCAAACCCCCTCCCACTGATGTACTTATCCAACCAAAATTTTGAAACTACCCAAAGTCCTAGCCTCAAAAAACCCAACTAGGTAGATGTTCCACTCATCAACTACTCTATTTCCAAACCAATGTTTTCCCTATGTCCTTTCTAAATCAAAAACTTATCTAATTTAAATCCATTACTGCGGGTTCTCTCTTGGAGAGATATCCTCAAGACCTTGTTAATATCCCCTTTTTTAAATTTACCTATCTTCCCCACTTATACACTTCGATCAGGTCTCCCCTCATTCTTCGTCTAACAAGTGAATGTAACTTAAGAGTCTGCAGTCTTTCTTCATAAGGAAGATTTCTAATGCTATGTTTTAAATTTTTGTCACCCTACGCTGAATTTTTTCTAACGAATTTATGTCCATTCTGTAATATGGAGCCCAGAATTGAGCTGCATAATCTAGGTGAGGCCTTACTAATGATGTATAAAGCTGTGTATGACCTCTGGCTTCTGTTGGGTTACACTTCTTGATATAAATCCCAGTAATCTATTTGCCTTATTACGTATGCTTAGGCATTGCTGTCTTGGTTTAAGGTTGCTGCTTACCATAACCCCCAAGTCCTTTTCGCAATCTGTATGGCTAAGTTCTACATTATTTAACTTATAAGTGCTAGGGTTATGGACACTCCCGAGCTTCAGAACCTTGCATTTTCTACACTGAACTGCATCTGCCATTTTCGACCAAGAGTAGAGTTTGTCTAAATCCTCCTGAAGTTCCCTAACATCTACGCTTGAATCAATTAAAATACCTATCTTCGTGTCATCGGCGAATTTGCTAATATCACTTGTAATTCCTTCATCAAGATCATTGATATATATTATAAACAACAACGGGCCCAAGACTGATCCCTGTGGAACGCCACTTGTTACTGATCCCCACTCGGATTTAACCCCATTTATGGACACTCTTTGCTTCCTGTCTGTGAGCCATGATTCGATCCACGAGAGCACCCTTTCCCCAATGCCATGAGCTGCTACTTTCTTCAACAGTCTTTGGTGCGGAACTCTATCAAATGCCTTACTAAAATCTAAGTAAATAATATCAAATTCTTTATCGTGGTCAACAGCCTCAAAAGCTTTACTGAAGAAAGTTAATAAATTAGTTAGACATGACCGGCCTCTTGTGAATCCATGCTGAGTATCATTAATCAAGCTATGCTTATCGAGATGGCTTCTTATAATCTGAGCTATAATTGACTCTAGTAATTTGCCTACAATTGAGGTCAGGCTTATTGGGCGGTAATTTGACGGTAACGACTTGTCGCCTGTTTTAAAAATAGGAATTATATTAGCCATCTTTCACATATCAGACACTACACCTGTTTGAAGAGATAAATTAAAAATATTAGTTAATGGTTCACAGACTTCCATTTTGCATTCCTTTAGAACCCTTGAAAAAACCTCATCAGGACCCGGTGACTTATTTTGCTTCAGTCGGTCTATCTGCTTCACAACCATTTCACTAGTGACTGTGATGTTACATAATTTATCTTCTTCTGATCCACTATAAAAAATAATTACCGGAATATTATTAGTGTCTTCCTGTGTAAAAACAGAGAGAAAATAATTATTTAAAATCGAGCACATTTCATTCTCTTTGTCAGTAAGATGCCCATAGTTATTTTTAAGGGGACCTATCTTATCTCCGACTTTTGTTCTATAGACCTGGAAAAAACTTTTTGGGTTAGTTTTAGAATCCCTAGCAACTTTAATTTCATAGTCCCTTTTAGCTTTTCTTATCCCCTTTTTAATGTCCCTCTTAATGCCAATATACTGATTCATAAGATGGCCCTCGCCTCTTTTGATACGCCTATAAATTCCTTTCTTATGCCCTAGTAGATATTTGAGCCTATTATTCATCCATTTTGGGTAATTTCTATTTGATCTAATTTCCTTATAAGGGATAAACGTTCTTTGAGCAGCATGTATTGTGCTCAGAAAACTGTCATACTGATAGCTCTCTTCGTTACCCCAGTCAACAGATGATAAGTGTTCTCTAAGCCCATCGTAATCTGCTAAGCGAAAATCTGGACTGTTACTGAGTTATCCCTACTATCATACTTCCATTCAATTCTAAATGTAATTGATTTGTGGTCGCTAGCACCCAGTTCCTCTGAAACTTCTAAATTATTAACAAGGGATTCATTGTTTGCCAGAACTAAGTCAAGCAGGTTATTACCCCTTGTAGGTTCTGTCACAAACTGCTTCAAAAAACAATCCTGAACTACTTCTAAGAAGTCGTATGATTCTAAATTCCCAGTCAAGAAATTCCAATCAATATGTCTAAAGTTAAAGTCTCCTAGAATTACTACATTATCCTGCCTTGTGGCCCTAACAATTTCCTCCCATAGTAGTCTCCCCTGGTCCCTATCTAAATTTGGGAGACGGTATATCACACCTAAAATTAATTTTTCATGCCCCTCTGAAATTCTATCCAGACTCTGTATGTGTTACTTCAGACTTAATACCCGTTTTTATGCAACAGTTCAAGCGATCTCGGACATACAATGCCACGCCACCCCCCTTCCCGATACTTCTATCTACTTGGAACAATTTAAAACCCTGAATGTGACATTCTGCAGGCATGTCCCGACTTTTTGAATTAAACCACGTCTCAGTAATGACAAATATATCTATGTTACCTGCACTAGCAACTAGTCTCAACTCGTCCATCTTATTCCTAGCACTGCGACTATTTGAGTAATAAATATTTAAAGACCCTCCTCCTCTTTACCCTTCCCTTCTCATTTCTGTTTTTTCCACTAAACCTATTACTGTCCTTGTCAATTAGTGCCACTGGCTTTCCAATATCCACCTCATTTCCCTATTACTAGTTCTCCTAGTACTCATATTACTACCCTGCGACTTCACAGTTTTCCCGCAAAAACCCATACCACTAACTATTCCTAGTTTAAAGACCTAAACAGCTCCCTCCACTGCGTTGGCCAGTGCTCCCACCCCACACCTAGATAATGAACCCCATCCCTGGCATACATGTCATTTCTGCCATAGAAGAGGTCCCAGTTGTCCAATGAATGTTACCCGCATTTTCCTTACAGTATTGTCCAGCCAGCAATTGACACCAATTGCTCTGGACAACCATTCATTTCCAACTCCTCTCCTTGGGCAAAATGCCACATATGACAGGTTTCCCACCCTTTCCCCCTAATTATCCTATTGCTGACCTATACCTGCTAATCAGGGCCTCACCCCTATGTCTGCCAACATCGTTGCCTCCAGCACTGAGACAGATAATAGATTGCTCCCAAAACCTCTCATGATGTCATCCAGACGGCTAACAATATCCTTCATCCCCGCCCCAGGAAAACACACTCTCTGCCTCCTACTCCTGTCCTTCAAGCAGAACGCCCTATCCATGTACCTAATCTGGCTATCCCCAACAACAACAATGTTTTTACCTTCCTTGGCGTCGTCCGTCGTGATGCCCGAGTAGTCGACTCACATTCGCCAGGTAGCTTTACACCACTTGTAGAATTCGTCAAGACGTTCTCGATGGTCTTCGTTGGGGTTTCTGGGGATGTCTCACTCACTCTCCCAAATGTTTCTTTGGTGCTCGTTGTGGCATTCCCAGTAAAACACTCACTTTCGTCGGTACACGGGGGAATGGGTTGGAAGTTTCCACAGTAGCTTTCTGGTTTCTCGTTGTTTCTGCCTCACCAAACCCCGTTTTCTTGATCTTCAGCTTGGTTCCATTTTCCCCGGCCACTGACCAAGCTCCCCTCTTAACCTGGGGACTCACAACAGGAGGATTACTACGAATCCTCTTGTTCTCCTCCTTTTAATCGCCGTATCTCCATCTTAGCAACTCTGAGCTCATTCTCTCAGCTGCTGGTAAAGTTGCTCAAGAGAGGGCATCCTGGTTCGGGAAAGATAGAGTTCCGCACCAAAGACTGTTAAAGAAAGGGGCAGCTCATGGCATTCAGGAAAAGTGCTCTCATGGATCTAGCCCATGGCTCACAGACAGGAAGCAGAGTGTGCACAAATAGGGTTAAATCCGAGTGGGGATCTGTAAAAAATTATATACATTCCCCAGAGAGAAATTAGGTCTAAAAAATAACGATACCAAATGGTTAACAGGAAATATAAACACAAATGCAGTATAATGTGACCCTTTATTGACAACGTTTTCACCCACACAGTGGGCTTTCTCAAGTCACACACGGATCTACCTGGGTTTGGAAGGTACGAGAGTATTTATATCATGTTGAGGTCAGGTTGAGAATGCTGATGATCTCCCGGGGTGGGTTATAGAGTCTTGGGTACTTGGCAGGGTTTTGGGACAATTTTTTGAGTAGACCTTCTGCAGTGTTCTATGTTCTTATGTGGGAAAAGCGATGAAGAAGTTTCTTGGCGAGTGGTTCAGCTAGTTATAGAAGCCATTGTTCTGGTTGAAATTTTTGGTTGTAGAGATGAGCGATGATTCCAGAATTCTTCTGTATTGAGTGGTGCCCTTCTGTGGCTATAAGCTTGAGTTTCTGTATTTAACTAAATGGTTGTGTGAATTGCGATGTTGTACACAGGCATTCCTTGTACGTCAGCCTGCTTGCATATTGGTGTTCTGAAATACGTGTTTGGAGGTCTCTTGATGTTTCCCCCCACATATAATTTGTTGCAGTCATTACAAGGGATTATGGGATACCCCTGCAGAGGATGGAGGCTTGTCCTGTCTACTACGGTGATGTCCTTGATGGTCGTGGTTGTGGAAAGGGAGATACTTGGAATGATGTTTTGGCAAAGATGTTGGAAACATGTTTGGCAATGGAGTTGGTTTTGGGGGGACTAATGTATCTCTTCTCGGCAGTGTCTTCTCTGGGTGTGTTGAAGATGTTCAAAATGCCCCCCCGCTCTGCAGTCTCTGATGAAGTGACGAGGAAGTGGAGTTTAGAAAATACTTGTTCAATTATAGTGCACTCTTCCCCAAAGGGAAATCATTGCTGCATTCTGAGTGCACGTAGAAGAAGCCTATAATTAAAACCACGTTTTTGGGTTTTTGGGGTCGGGTGAGAGTAGAAGTGGAGAAGATCGTTTTGGTTGGTGGGTTTTCGATAGACTTTAAAACGAAGTTCGTTGTCAGCTTTTGCAGAGCAAACATCAAGGAAAGGAAGAGTGTTGTCGACTTCTTCTTCAAGTGTGAACTGGATTGAAGGCTCGACCTGGTTGAGCTTGTCTTGGAGAGCTTGAACGTTGAAGCGTTTAGGAGTTATGAGGAGAATGTCGTCAACATAACGGAGCCAGGTGACAGACGAAGGAATAATGGTGGAGAAACGTTCGGCTTCTAGATGTTCCATGTATAGGTTCGCCAGGACTGCACTGAGTGGCGAACCCATGGGTAGTCCAAAAGTCTGCTGAAAGAGGTGATTTTCGAAAGAGAAACACGTAAAGCCAACACATAGTTCAACAAGGTCGATGAAATCGCTGGCTGGAATGGGAAGATCAAGTGAATCATCAATTTTCCTGCGCAAAAGATCGATGGCTTGTGTAGTAGGTACTTTGGTGAATAGGGAAGTCACGTGACTTTAAGGGTGATGGACTGATTACATCGTCTTCAAGTATCTTCTGCTTCTATCAACTTTTCTGTACTCGACTGAAGAAGCCTACTGTGTAGGCGAAACGTTTCAAAATAAAGATACCTAACTGTTGCATATGTGTCTTACCTAACAATCTGTCGGTATTTTATACCATTTTAATGTTCATCCTTACCAGTGTTGTGCCAGAGTTGTGGAAGATGGCTAATGTGGTTCCTATATTCAAATCAGGGGTGAAGTCCACTCCTTCAAATTACCGTCCAATAAGCCTGACATCTATAGTGGGCAAGTTATTAGAATCAATTATAGCTGACATTATCAGAAGTCACCTTGAAGAGCATAACGAGAGGTCGTTCCTGCCTGACAAACTTACTGACGTTCTTCAACAGAACATTTGAGGCAGTTGACAGTGATAAGGAATATGATATTGTTTATTTGGATTTTAGTAAAGCAGCTCATGGTATAGGAGGTAAAGTTCTAGCATGGATTGAGGCATAGCTTACCAATAGAAAGCAGAGAGTTACCATTAATGGAGTGAAATCTGAATGGGGATTAGTCACTAGTGGCGTTCCACAAGGATCAGTTTTAGGCCCTCTCCTGTTCATAATTTACATTAATGACCTTGATGAAGGGATTACTAGTGACATGAGTAAGTTTGCTGATGATACAAAGATAGGCCGTATAATTCACTCTGAGGAGGATATCAATGAACTCCAGGACGATTTGAACAAATTAATGTCTTGGTCTGAAAAATGGCAGATGAAGTTCAATGTGGATAAGTGTAAGGTACTTGCCCTTGGTAATGAAAATAACCCTCGAAGCTATAATCTAGGTGAAGTAGAGCTTGATCATACAGAAAGGGTGAAAAAGACTTGGGAGTCATGGTAAGCAGAAATCTAAAGCCAAGACAGCAGTGCCTTAGTGTGCGCAACAAGGCCAACAGATTACTTGGATTTATCTCAAGAAGTATAAGTAACAGAAGTCCAAAAGTTATTTTACAGCTCTATACATCACTTTTTTTTTTTTTTTTTTATATTTTATTTAAAAACCTCATGTACAGATATTAATAGGTACATATATAAAAAAATGATCAAGGACAACATCAGTAAAACAATATATAAACACAAAACAATCCAGGCAACATCTGACAGTCTACTATATACAAGGTTTTATAACATATCACAATTTAAGAAGGAATAAAGTTATAATAACAAAGGCCACAAAATGGCTATTAATAAAACTCCTAAAATTACAACCTCAACACAATAATGCTCCAACCTTAATGACAATCACCCAAAAATACCACTCTCAACAAATACACCAACCTACAATATGCCTTATTAAGAAACCTGTGCTGCAACACAGGTGACCCATCATCCCCCCCCCACTCACACACACACATTGAAAACTAACCCTATCACCAACCTGAATAATCATGACATTAATTATCCTCAATTAGGATTATTATGACACATGCCCACTTGAGGAAGCATTATTTACAACCATGAATGGTACAGGACTCCCAAAAAATTACAATACCTTAAAATAAGAAAAAAATAATAGGTAATTACTACCAAAACTGATGCTGGACCACGTTACAATAAAACAAAAATAACTCAGTGCTTCAAGGAAATAGTGAAAGGAAAACCCTCTCAAGAAAATTCAAATTCAATTGCAATACCAGTGTAAGTGGAACATAAACGCTACCAAAGAAATATACATGTTATATAATTTATAGTTATACATTAATACATGTTATATATTTAATCTGCTCCTTACACCTTCCCCACCCAAGGGAACTAAGCAAAACTATCTTGCACAACCTCTCATCTGGTCACACACTAGTACCTCCAAACACACCCAATCACATCACTGCTTTCCCCAAAGGGAGGTGAGCCCGTTGAAATCCCCTGAACCCCCCCCCCCCTTTTACCAACCCACTCACCCCGGGCAGTTAAAGCCCCTTATAACGCCAATAAAATCCCTATTGGTAGTCCTCTATAACCTTCAGAAAAATACTCTTCCCCCCTTTTTCCCCATAAATGTCTCTGTTGCGACACAAAGTTCGATAAAACTCGCCGCCAAAGTCCTTCTCACACATCCCCACCCACCTTCCCCCCCAAAACCCCATAAAACATATATGTAGTCCACGATGACATATGCTAAACCTCTTACCACACTCTCCTCCACACCACTCATATCAAGACTCAACGCTCGCAATACCGCCACACCTTGGCCCCCCACCCTCACCACTACCTTACGCATCCATACCCTGATGCACTCCAAACCTTTCACAAAAAATAGACGACATGATACCAGTCTCTTCCCCCACTGCATCTGCCACACCCCCCACCCCAAAAACCCCCTGCCCTCGGAAGCATCGCTCCCGTTGGCAAAATCCCATGCAGGAAACGTAACAAAAACCTCACGCGCCCTAGGTCGTATCCTTAATTTACTAAACCTTCGCCATATTACATCCCATGCATACATGGGGTAGATCCCTTCAACCGGGGGCCACAAAATGTCTCTCTAACAATTTACACAAAGTTCCCACCTTTACTTTTCCTGGTTCCCTGGCTAACTTTAAAAGGCGCGTAACACTCTCGCATTCCTTCAAAATCCCCCCCTCCATACCATTTCCTCAGGTGAGCATGTACCTTATCTAGCAAACCCTCCCTCCATCCACCTGCACTCATCACTTCCCTCTTAATAAACACACTTTCACGCGCTTTCTCAAGTCCAACAAACCCAACCCTCCCCTACATACCGGCAATGTCACTACCCCCTTCGCAACCAGTTGAAACCCTGAACCCCACAAAAATTTGAACACCATTCTAAGAATACTCGTGATCGCCGTTCCTGTTAACGGCCCATCACAGCCGAAACAAACCAGCCCTTTACTATATAGAATACATTGATGAAAAATTACAACGCTGCCTAAGGGTTAAATGGTGAGGTCGCAGCATTCCCAACCGTCGCTGCACCTGTTCCACCCATCCTATTCGAATTGCTAACCCTTGCAGCACCAGGTCAGCCTCATACATGACACCGCAATTTTCAGACTCCCGGTCCTCCGCTGCACAACATCACATCCCCACTCTAATCTCTCTGTCCACTCTCCCAGCCCCATGATCATTGACTTTTCCAGATTTACCTTCATCCCAGTAGCTCTCCCAAAAGTGTGTACAACTTCCCCCCAAAAATCCTAACCGTGTCTCCTCACTGCCAAAATAGTGGTATCATCAACATAGCCCACCAAACCAGGCCACGGCTTCACTCACCATCCCTCCCCCCCGGCCTTAGACGATCCTCCCCCAAATCCTATAAAAGGGATCCAAACACATGCAAACAATATTTGTGAAAAGGACATCCCTGCCGAAGACCCCTCTCCAGTTGACACCCCCCCCCCCCACACACCCATTGATTTGCACCCTTACCTTCGCATTTGAGTACAGCGTATCCACCCACCCCACTATTTCTTCGCCAAACCCCTGTCGTAGGAGAATATCCCTCAAAGCCTTTCTTTCCACCCTATCATAACCCCCTTTGGGCCAATCCAACGCCCCCAAACGCTCCCTCTTTCCTTTCCATGTCCTCCAGGAACCCCTTGATAATCCCGTGGCCCCCCGCTCATTGACCTACCAGGTAAACCAAACTGAGACCAAACACGACCCTCCCCCACAACACTTTTAAGACCGTTTCCCCAAAGAATTTTCGCAAATAATTTATAATCACACAAAGCAATGAAATGGCTCGATAATCCCAAAGGGTACTCTGCTTTTTAAACCCTTTGGACCAACACCACCACCGCCGTTGCCTGAGATTCCCCCATCTTACCTCCGTCTTTCTGGCATTCATTAACCTTACTAGGAAACCCCTAAGCAGCCCCCATGCTGTACATAAAATTCGCTAGGTAAACCATCGATCCCGGGTGCCTTTAACCCTTCCTCATGTCCAAAAGGGGCTCTCCATATTTCCCCCTCCTCAATGACCCCACCCATGCCTCCCGATCACTCCTCCCCAGTTTGCACGGCACATACTCAAAATACCTTCCCAAGAACCTCACCATCCACCCCACTACTTTTCCCGTATTCCTCAAACCATCTATCTGCATATCCCACTCATCCCCTTGGTGTCCCTTAATACCTGACCCTCTCTAAAACCCCCCACAGAAGATATGACTTGCAAACCTGGTATTGTAGTCGTTCGCTGTCGAAACCTTCTTGCCCCTCGCAGCACACAAGCTGAGGGCTTGTCGCCCCAAAGTACTTCGTCTAACCCCGCCTGTACCCGTACAGCTGCAAAACGTTCTTCTTGCAAATCCCGTATTCTGTCCTTCAACATGTGTATATCCTCCACCGGGTACACCCCGGACACCGCCCCCCCCTCGTAACAATTCCGTAATCAATTCTAAGTAATTTGACAAACCATACCGCAATTGATTAATGCGTTGCCCTCCCTCACATAAAAATGACGTATTCGTAACTTAGCCACACTATCCCACCATCCTACCAAAGTCTTCCTCAGTTCTTCTGTCGGCACCCGAGCTGTTCCCAAAATAAATTGCAAAAAGCTTCCACTTTCCCCCCCTATCCCCCAAAACCATCGTGTTCAGTTTTTCCAATAACTTCCCTGCCTACGAGCCAAAGCATCCCATCCCCCTCCACTAATACCGCCCTATGATCGGAAGACACCATCTCTATAGTTTTAAAAGACTCTACCAAAACCCTCCGAGATAAATATAACCTGTCCAAACGAGCCGCAATATCCCCTTCTTATAAACGTATGTTCCACCTCCCACAGACCTCCCCGAAAGCATCACGTAACTGAAGATCTCTAAGCAGGCCCCCCAAGACTGAGGAAAAATATCCCGCTCCTCTGGGTTCCACGTCTGTCTTCTTAATTACACAATTCCAATCTCCCCCCACAATCGCGACAGACGGTAACGTGCGTAGGTAATACACGAGCTCCTCCCGCACAAAATCCATCTTCACTTTCACGTCACTTTCTGCTGGGGGATACACACACACAAACGCCACTCTCCCCTCCCATCCACCATCCTCTCCACACGTAATACTCTTCCCCCTCCCCCCCCCTCTTTCCTATGCAATACAAAACGGGCCCGCCTCCCTGATCATCACACCCCACCCTCCTTTTAAACGCTCAACGGCAACACATAAGCCTGATACCCAGGGACCACTTTAATTTACGACCAAGCTTAAATTGTGCTCCTGCACAAAAGCTACGTCAACCTTATACCTATTCAAAAAAATCCTGAAGCACTCCCGTTTAACACCATCACACAGACCATTAATATTTATTGTTACACACCTGAGGCCAGCTTAAGGTTTCCTTCCCCGCCTCATGTCAAGATTCTTCCCTTTCAGATTGTTCCCCGGACTGTCCTTTTCCACAGTTTCCCCCTCCTTCCCAACCCTCCCCCCCCCTTCTGTTGTGGCCCTCTCGCAGAGTCACCCTGGGTACCAGAACCCCATGTCTTTTTCCCCGGCCTTTGCGCCGGGTCAGAACATCGTCCGAATCTGACGCTGCTGCCCTTTTCCTGTAGCTCCCTCATTTCCATATCTGAGTCCTGGGAGCCAGCACAATGGACTTCCCCCCTCTACCACCCTTAATATCCGCCTCCATGCCCCTCCATGGCACTCGCACTGTCCACCACAGGTGCCACCTGATCCTCCCCTTTCCCCACACACACCTTTTACCCTGATCCCAGGGTCTTGTTCGCTGTAACTCTCCACCTCCGTAGACTGTAACATAGCCTGTACACCGTCTCCAACTCCTCCTCAATAGCCTTCACTGCTGCCCCTCCTGTACCTCCTCACTTGACAACTGTACTGTTGATGGGGCCCGGTGATTCATGGATCACCACTTCTTCCGATTCCCCAGGGGGAGCCACCACCACTTCACTCCACATGCGACCACGCCCTCCTCCTTGCACCCGTCTTCTTTAGGCATTGGGTGCTCATGCGCAGGTGCTTCCGCCCCTTGCCGGCCCAGGAGCCACTGTTGATGGGCCAGGTGATTCATGGATCACCACTTCTTTCCCGTTCCACTGGAGGAGCCACTACCTCTTCACTCCACATGCGACCACGCCCCCCTCCTTGCCCCCGTTCTTCTTAGGGATCTGGTGCCATGCCGCAGGGGGCTCCGCCCCTTCCGGGCCCCGGAGCCATACTCCGCTTGCCACAGTCTGCCGCCATAAAGGTCAAATTCGCCACACAGTCGGCACGTACGCCTCTGCCCCGCATACGCTACCATTACCTGGGTTCTAAACTCTTCGAGATATACATACGAGGGTATAGGATGCCTAAGCGTCATCTTGAATTAAAAGAACCCTCAGGAAATCCGTGTAAGCACCTTTTAAAACCCATTTGCCAGGTTGGGCCAGATGTACAGTTCCATAACGTTCGAAAACATTTCGAATATCTACCTCATCAGCCTCAAAAGGCAAGTTGCGGAGCTTAACCCACAATAATGTCGTGAACATCAATCAACTTGACCCTCACTGCCGGTGTTACAGTAATGCTGACATCTTGGTAACGATCAACCAAAGCCTCGTATACTTGAGCAGTTAGCACTTTCACGAAAATTCTATATACAACCGTTCCGTGCCACTCCATATAAAAACCTCGTCTCTGATGCCATATTCCTCTCGTATAATTTTGGGCAATAACACATCGACTGACGTAGGTGTTAAAGCCCCACTAATAAGTTCAATGCCCACAGTATTCACTCTCCTGCGAACACCTGGCGCCATGTCGTTGACTGATTAGCTCGTCTGGGAAACAGTAGAGGGGTGCAAAGCACGTCCGCACTCTACCTCATCCAGGCAGCGAATGCACAACACCTCCTCGTACCACTGCTGTCAGGTTACTGAGGAGCGTCAGGCAAGGGGGTCTGCACGGCCCAATAGCGATGCAGACAATATCTTGTAATCATAAGATTTGTAGTCTATACATCACTAGTGAGGCCTCATTTAGATTATGCTGCTCAGTTTTGGTCCCCTTACTACAGGATGGACATAGACTCATTAGAGAACATACAAAAGAAAAGACTAAAATTATTTACTGTGTAAGGAACCTCCCGTATGAAGATAGACTTAAAGCCTTAAATCTCCACTCTCTGGAGAGGCGTAGAATGAGGGGAGATATCATTGAAGTGTATAAGTGGATGACGGGCATAAACAAGGGAGATATTAATAAAGTACTGAGGGTGTCGAACCAGGTAAGAACCAGGAATAATGGATTTAAGTTGGATAAATTTAGATTTAGAAAGGACATAGGTAAGTACTGGTTTTCTAACAGAGTTGTAGATGCGTGGAACAGTCTTCCCAGACTGGACAAATATATGAGTGGGAGGGGCTGGGTTTGATTGGTATCAGGAGTTATTTCTTGGGTAGCTTTAGGTAGATGTCGTTTTGATAAGGACCTGCCTCGTATGGGCCAGTAGGCCTTTTGCAGTGTTCCTACATTCTTATGTTCTTATGTAAGTGCCGGTTAGCACTTCAGGTACTTAAGTCTCCCCTCATCACTTGAAACCCAAAGTGACGTCGGCTTACCACTCAGTGGTACCGCAGTAGGTTCACAGCACCTGCTCAGAGAAGGTTCACAACCCTTGCTCTGAGTAGTTTTACAGCACTCGCTGCGAGTATGTCCTTCACACTCACTCTGACTAGCATTCCCACTTCTAGTCTGGGCTTGCATAGCCATGGAGCATACCTCACTCATTGCCTCTCATAAAGAGAAAATGTCAAGTTTTTTTGTGGTGGTTTGTTTTTCTTTCATGACTGACTTCCTTTCTTAAGCTTGTCACTTTCGAGTTATTTATACTCGGGTAAATTAATCTTTCAGGTGACTGAATAAGCCTTGTCGGCCTTTATGTTAATTTGTGGTCTAAGCTATTCTTAGTCATGTTCTTGTATACTCTGAATTGATAGTTCAGATAAGTCTTTATAAGCATTGTAAGTTACTTTGTGGCTAGGTCTTAATAAGCCTTATAGGTGCATATTATTGGTGATTTTAGTACAAAGCTCGACCTCAAGAGGTTCATTTATTCATATCAATGTACTGTACGTACCAAGAGAAATGTAAGAGTTAAACTCCTTATTTTATGTTAATCATAACACACCATACATGAAGCTAAAACTACTAGTAAAGATTCTAAGTTTTAGTTATTAAAAGTTATTGTTACAAAACCGTAAACAGGCCATATGTTCAACAAGAATGCTACCTTAACACTCTACCATACCATTGGAGAAGGTTAAGAAGACGAGTTTTGTAACAGTGCTATTAATCAGATTATGCTGATCCAGATGGCTTCTTATAATCTTAGCCATAACTGACTGTAGCAATTTGCCTACAATTGAAGTCAGGCTTATCAGGCGGTAATTTGAAGGTAACGACTTGTCTCTTGCTTTAAAAACAGGAATTACATTAGCAAAGGAGCTATGTCTGCACTCTTTAAGGCCTCCGGTATTTCACCTAGATCTAAGCTCTTTCTCCAAAGAATACTGAGGGTTAGTGTTAGTGGTACTTTACACTTTTTTATAAATAGAGCATTCCATGAATCTGGTCCAGGTGCTGAGTGAGTGGGCATGTTGCCCATTTCTTTTTCGAAATGTATGGGATTTGTACTAATGTCAGTTAGTTGGTCTGTGCGGCCTTCTTCTGGAGTGAAAAATATTTCTGCATTTTCTACCTTGCTGTCATTTAGTTGGTTGCTGAACACAGACTCATACTGTTTTTAAAGAATTTCACTCATTTCTTGCTCATCGTCAGTATAATGGTCCAATTCTACAGGTAGTTCTTAGCTTGGATATTTTTACATAGGAATAGAAATATTTTGGGTTTATTGCAATATCCTGTATGACCTTCTGTTCCCTTTGTACTTCTTCTCTTCGGTACGGCATCTTAAGTTTTAGCTGGACTTCAGCGATCTCTCGGCTAAGTCTGTCTTTTCTTTGTTGCAACATATTTGTGTTTTTAGCAATTCAGTGGCCCGTTTTCTTCTGCTGTACCATCTCCTACGCTCTCTCTCTATATCTGATCTTCCTCTGGGTTTCCTCAATGGTACATGTTTCATACATACTTTGTATGCTTCTGTATTCAGCTTCTCTAGGCACTGGTGGGGATTTAGGTCGCTCATGTTTGATTCCCAGGGTATGTCTGATTGTTCTTGGTTTATTTTCCAGTCAATTCTATGGTTGTTAAAATTAAACTTACTGAACATCAAGTCTCTTACATTAGTGATGCAGTTCCGTAACCCTGAGTTAATACAAGTTTGAACCTCTATGATGTTGTGGTCAGAATATATTGTTTTTGTAACTGTTATGTCTCTGATTAATTCCTCGTTGTTTGTGAATATCAAATCCAGGGTATTTTCATTTCTAGTGGGATCAATTACCTGTTGGTTTAAAGAGTACTTTTCACAAAGCCTCATTAGTTGCCTGGTATGTACCTGTTGAGCCAGGGTGCTTCCCGCAGATATTTCTGGTATAACATTACGTTGTGCCATCTTCCATTTAACATTGTGGGAGATTAAAATCTCCAAGGAGTAAAATATTTGGTGTGGGATTTTCTAGCCTCTCCAGACAACTATCTATCTTCCTTAGCTGATCTGTGAATTCCTCAGCAGTTGCTGATGGTAGTTTATATACTAGGATAATTACCAAATTCCTATTTTCAACTTTAATGCCTAAGATTTCTACTATATCATTCGTAGAATTCAGCACTTCTGTGCAACAGTAAGTATCTTTTACATAGAGTCCTACTCCTCTCTGTGACTTATTAATTCTATCACATCTATACATGTTATAGTTTTCTATCTTTATCTCTCCGTCCAAAACATCCCTTGTATGTGTTTCTGTAAATGCTCCAAACATGGCATTCTCTTCTGAGAGGAACCCACTGACATAACGTTTTTATTTGATTTCAAACCCTGAATGTTTGCAAAGAGGAAGCAGGATTTACCATTTGCGATATTTTGCTCTGTTGTGTGTTTAGTTAGTACCACTGGTGATGTACTACCTGGTATGGCCCCTGGTGTACATACCCCTGGTTTCTCCAGTACTGATTTTGCATTTGAATGTATATTCGATCCTGATGGACTCATGCCTGGGTTGGTATGTCCTAGTGTTGTGACCCTCTGTCTTATCTGTATCATTTCCCCGTTTTGCCTCTCTTTGGTCCGACCGTTTATCTTTGTGTCTAAAAACCATGCTGTTCATTTTCCATTTCTGTTTTCTTTCTAGCGCCGCGTTCCTATTACATGGCGGTCTAGGCAGCTCAGGTCATAACATTGTCTGAACTGTGTTGAAGGTCTGCACATCACTGGGTGGAAGTACCTGCTGCTGCACTCTTTGTCAAAGCGACACTTTCCCTTTCTCAACATGTTCATGTATTTTCTGTTGTGTTTATTCCAGCATATTCTCCTTCCATTTCCCTTTTCTCTATGTAATTTACCTACTGTTTTGTCTTTTCTGACTTGCCCTGAATGTCGTTCTCAACCCTTATTTCAGCTCCTCAGTTCTTACCTTTATTTTTACTTTCCTCCTCTTCTTGTTCCCTACCCCATTTTTTCCATTCTTTGTATATATCTAGCAAGCTCCTTAGGAACTTCTTACCGTTTCTTACGTTTTTTAGACTCAGGTGACAGAAGCTACAGACCTCATTCAAAGAGGACCTGGGATTAAACATAATGCATAGCATATCGTCAGAATATCACATCAGCAGAATAACCTCTGCAGCCATTGCTCGCCAGGAATCTCAAGTCACTCTGGGCACTTTATGCAGCATGTGTCAAGTCAAAGTAAATCAGTATGGAACCCACATTTGAGGAAGCACTGGAGAAAGTGCAGAAGTATGCAACGAGATTAGTTTCAGAGCTAAATGGAAGGCTAGAGTTGACTCTAACAACCTTGGAAGACAGAAGGACTAGGGAATACCCGGAGAGTATACCTGGAGAGGGTTTTCGGGGGTCAACGTCCCCGCGGCCCGGTCTGAGACCAGGCCTTATGGTGGATTAGGGTCTGATCAATCAGGCTGTTACTGTTGGCCGCATGCAAACTGGCGTACGAACCAAAGCCCGGCTGATCAGGTACTGACCAGTGCTTCCAGTGCCTTCTTGCAGACAGCCAAGAATCTATTGGTAATCCCCCTATATTTACTGTAGGAAGTCTAGTAATAAGGTGATACAATATACAAAATATTCAGAGGAATTGGTAATGCAGACAAGGACAGGTTGAGAAAAGCGAGATACAGGTATTTGGGGACAAAACCGGAAGTTTAAGACACAGATGAGTCACAAGTTCGTCAGGAAGTAGAATGACCTCGACGAAGAAGAGGTGAAGGCAGACCCGATACATAGTTTTAAGAGTGGGTATGATAGGGCCCACGAGGCTAAAAGTGAATCTGACATGCGGCAAGTTGAGAGGCGGGGCCAGAGGCTGAGACTCGACCCTTGTAACCACATGTAAGTGATTTCATAAGAGTACACACACATACAAAGAGCAGGACCAGGAGCTGAGACTCCCACAAAACACATTTCACACATCAAACTGGCTCTCTCTCTCTCCCTCTCTCTCTCTCTCTCTCTCTCTCTCTCTCTCTCTCTCTCTCTCTCTCTCTCTCTCTCTCTCTCTCTCTCTCTCACACACACACACACACACTCTCAGTGAGGGAGAGCATCAGGTTACACTACACTAAGGCAACACAATCTCTCACCGGGGGATGGAGGGGAGAGGTGGAACCCGTCCTGAAACTTGATGTTTCTGATTACTCATACACACAGTTGTAAATAATAAAACTACACGTGCACGTACGTACATGTCCACGCACGACTTACATGCACCGGAACCCCTAGTCTCAGTGCACACAAGTGAGCTCGCGCACGCACGCACGTTGCGAAAAAAATGGATATAGTGTTAGTTTAATATGTTTATTAAGCACACCATAACCATCCTGTGGGCGGTAGTCAAAAGATTACACAGGTACATAATGGGTCCAGAGACTGAAGCCCAGAGTTTTGATAGCTGAACTAGGTACAAAGGTAATGAACTCACAAGTTACAAAGGTAATGAATCATGTAAGTAAGTAAATTTACTTACGTTTATACATGCCTACAATCATGAACAAATCCTAGAGTAATCAGTAATTCACACGTCCACACCCGGTCACAACTATGGGTTATTGGTGGATATAATGTTTGCGAGGAAAGTAGTGCCAGAGCTGAGGAGCTACGAGGAGACACTAGAGTTAAACCTGACATTTGACCACAGAAGGACCAGGAGCCACATGATTACGACGTGAAAAATACAAGAGGAATTGAGAGGGCGGATAGGGCGAGCCCATTGGAGAGGGTCTGAGATACTTAATGATTATACTGGGTAATGAAAACTCAGATGAGTCACGGGGATGTTAGGAAGAATTTATTTACCTTCAGAGTGGTCAGGAAGTGGAATGACCTAGGTAGCAAAGTGATACAGACGAGATCTGTACATAGTTTTAAAACGTTCACACAGCCAGGAGAGAGCGAGACCAGTCAGCCACTGGAAAGGCGGGGCCAGGAGCGTGATTCAACCCTTAAAACCCCAGTTAGGTGAGTGCAGGTTCATGGGATCCCGCGCGCACTCTACTCACGTGGTTATAAATAATTAAACATATATAAGTAAATATACACACTCACAGCACTTAAAAAGACCGGAAATCCTATCACAAACTTGCTGTAGCATAACTTCCTGTTGGGTACCTGTTGAGAGCCAGGTAAGATGTATAATGTAAGAGGCAGGGTTGGATGGACTGCATATTCCTGGACTAAGAAATTATATCACATTTAAACCCACCAGACATTAATTCACAAGACTAGGCAGGAGCAAAGAGAAAAACGCTTAAGGCGATAGAGAAGAAATGTTAAAACTAAACGGGAGGGAGATAACAACGGTCTCTCAAGATTCGGTCTGGATTTATTCTTTTTTGCTCCTATCACTTAAAATTTAAATATAAGTAGATAATTAGAACAAGAGACAACAGAAACAGTCTCCAACAAATCAAGGACAGTTTAGACATGTTACCACAGGTTTTAAGTCAAAGTAATTGCACATACGGAGAAGAAAGATATGCATCAGTTTGAGACATCTTAAATGGAAGAATGTGGCAAGGACTGTAATTACTTAAGGAGTTCCGGGAGTCAGCGTTGGTGGACACTCCTACACAACTGAATAATTAACCCCATGCAATAAATTATTAATAAGTCAGCATACTGCAGGACCGACCACACTGGGTAAAACCCTAGACCTTGATAAATTAGACACATGTGCAACTCTTGGGTATCTTTATTGAGGAAACGTTTCGCCACACATTAGCTTCATCAGTCCATACAAAGGAGAATAGTGAAGATTAGAAGGAGTTTGAGGTAATATATTTACTAATACTGAGGACCTGGTCCAGACCACAGCATAAAAACCTGTATGTATACAAACACCATAAATCATGAGGATGAGCTACTTATGATATACATTTGGTGGGTTTCGAGAGTTTTTCTTCTCTTATAGCCCAGCCAGTCTTCTCTGGTGCTTTCCTGATCAACCAGGCTGTTGCTGTTGGCGACTTGCTGGCTCCCATATCCGGCAAAGTCTGGATGATCCAGAAGATATTGTCTAGTTTCCTCTTTAAGACTGGCAACAAGTTAAAAAGTCTTCCCACGAAGTCTCTACCTTTCACCAGATTTATTCTACACACGATCTAATATCTCTCACTACAGTCTGTTGTAATGGCAGTGTGCAGATTGGGGACTAAGCCCTCAAGTACTTTCCAGGTATATATTAACATGCATCTCTCTCTCTCCTCCGCTCCAGCGAGTACATATTAAGTACTCTGAGGTGTTCCTCCAATTTTAATGTCTAACTGGCTCTATGCTGTGCGTAAACGATCTTTAATTTTGTTCCAGCGTTTATATCTCTCCTGTCCTGAACGGAACCGTTAACACTGAACAGAGAGAGCACAAGCTATTTGAAAAGTGTCTCATTAATGGTATTATTTCCCATGTTTTGAAAGGTCTCATTATTCACTCTGTCATTTTCTTGATCGTCGTGACATTTGCCTTATTGCGTATTTTGAAAGAATGGTTATCTGACATCGCACATCTTAACCAGGTCCTCCAGATGATGAGCTCTATGGCGAAGAAGATGCAAATTTGAGAGAGAGAGAGAGAGAGAGAGAGAGAGACAGACAGACAGACAGACAGAGAGATTTCCTCTACAGACGAAGAATGCAGATAACAGATCTTATCAAAGGCATCAGAGTCTCTGAGGCACGAGAGGAATTTCTGCTTAGAGAAACTGAGTCCAGGAGAGACAGAGGGAATAAAGAGCCATTAATGAAATTAAGCAAAAATCCCAAATGCTTCCTCTCTTATGCAGTCCTGGGCGATAACTACATCCATACCTTTAACGTACCTTAGATGAGTTCCAAGAGTCCTTCTACTCCCAGAGCCCGGCCTTGGGCCAGGCTCTTTTCTTATTGGAGGTCTGTACTTATATGAGACGGGAAATACAGTGCAAACAATACTGAAATCATAATAAGAGTCTGTATTCAGTCAATCACTCATCAATCTACAGATCGAAGACCCCAAATGAGTTTTTTCATGAATGAACTCAAAGCTCCGCCATCACAATTTCCGATGTAGTCTCTCTTCAGTTGAACTGAAGACGTCATGGACAGCACGCCCATGCATTCATAAGAACATAAGAAAGAAGGAACACTGCAACAGGCCTACTGACCCATGCGGAGCAGGTCCATGTCCCCCCCCCCCCGGATTAGACCAATGACCCACCCCCCGGATTATCCCAATGACCCACCCAGTCTGATCACCTCCACTCGAGGATGGAGCACTGCACCAGATCCAGCAGCACATGCTAGTCAGGTCCAACTCACACCCACCCACGCCCACTCATGTATTTATCTAACCTATTTTTAAAACTACACAACGTTTTAGCCTCAATAACTGTACTCGGGAGTTTGTTCCACTCATCCACAACTCTATTACCAAACCAGTGCTTTCCTATATCCTTCCTGAATCTGAATTTTTCCAACTTGAAACCATTGCTGCGAGTCCTGTCTTGACTGGAAATTTTCAGCACACTATTTACATCCCCTTTATTTGTTCCTGTTTTCCATTTATACACCTCGATCATATCCCCCCTAATTCTACGTCTTTCGAGAGAGTGCAGATTCAGGGCCTTCAGTCTATCCTCATAGGGAAGATTTCTGATACATGGGATCATCTTTGTCATCCTCCTTTGTACGTTTTCCAGAGCATTTATATCCATTCTGTAATACGGTGACCAGAACTGAGCAGCATAGTCTAAATGAGGCCTAACCAAGGATATATAGAGTTGAAGAAAAACCTGAGGATTTCTAGTATTTATACTTCTAGATATGAAGCCAAGAATTCTGTTAGCTTTATTGCGAACACTAATGCACTGTTGTCTTGGTTTTAGATTACTGCTAACCAGAACTCCTAAATCCTTTTCGCAGTCAGTAGTATTAAGATCTACATTATTTAGTTTATATGTGGCAAGGTTATTGTACTGTCCAACATTTAGAGCTTTGCATTTGTCAATATTAAACTGCATCTGCCACTTCTCCGACCATTGCATCAGTCTATTCAAATCATCCTGGAGTGCTCTAATGTCCTCATTAGAATGAATTGGACGGCCTATTTTGGTGTCATCAGCAAATTTGCTTATGTCGCTATTTATTCCCTCATCTATGTCGTTTATGTAAATTGTGAACAACAACGGGCCCAACACTGACCCCCGAGGAACACCGCTTGTGACGTGCCCCCATTCTGATTTCTCCCCATTTTTGCAAACTCTCTGCTGTCTATTTGTCAGCCATGCCTCTACCCAGGAAAAAATTTCTCCTATTCCGTGTGCCCTAAGTTTCCTCAATAGCCTCTGGTGTGGAACTCTACCGAAAGCCTTACTGAAGTCCATATACACAATATCATGAAAAAAGTTAGTAAATTCGTAAGGCAGGAACGCCCCTTTGTAAAACCGTGTTGAGAATCATTAATCAATCTGTGCCTGTCAAGATGGCTACGAATTGCTTCGGCAATTATTGATTCCATAAATTTTCCCACTATGGAGGTAAGGCTTATTGGTCTATAGTTCGAAGCCAAGGACCTGTCACCTGCCTTGTAAATAGGTATTACATTTGCCATTTTCCACTTATCAGGCACTATGCCAGTTTGTTAGGTTTTAGTTTCTCTATTTGTCTGAGGACCATGTCACTAGTTACCGCAATCGTACATAGTTTATTATCATCCTGTTCTACGTAATCTATTATTTCAGGAATATCGCTAGTATTTTCCTGGGTGAAAACTGAGAGGAAGTAGGTATTTAGAATTTCACACATATCCTTATCACTGTCAGTGATCTGAACAGAGTTACTCTTAAGTGGGCCAATCTTGTCCCTAATCTTACTTCTGTATACCTGAAAGAACCCTTTTGGGTTAGTCTTTGAATCCCTTGCGACCTTAGCCTCAAAATCCCTTTTTGCTTTTCTTATTCCTTTTTTTATTTCTCTCTTTAATTGAATATATTGATTACTTAACTGCCCATCCCCTCTTCTGATACGCCTACATATGCCTCTCTTTTGACCAATGAGATGTTTTAATCAATTGTTCATCCATTTGGGATCATTTTTGTTAGATCTAATTTCCAGATCTAGCCTCGTTGAACTCCTTATTCATCAAAAACTTTAAGAAATAATTCTCTCGCATTTTATGAAGCAACCTTGACACAAGTATCATACCAGTTTCATTAAAAGCCACTGATGTTTCCTCACCTCACAAAGGTGGCAGTAAAGCTACGGTGATAAACTATAGACCAACAGCGCCAACTTCACACATTATCAAAATCTTCGAATGAATCCTAAGAAACAATGATGTCAGTCACATAGAGTCGCAACAGTTGCACAATCCAGGGCAGCACTGGTTTAAGGAAGGTCGCCCCTGCCTTTCACAACTGCTAGATCATTACGAAGTGGTCATGGATGCACTAGAAGATGAGCTAAATGCTTTTGTATTGTACACTAATTTTTCAAAAGAAAGAGCATGGTGTGACAGCACACAAAATGAGTGCAAAAGGAATAACCTGAAAAATGGGTAGATGGATATTTAATTTCGTAACAAATAGAACCCATGTAGAGGCAGCAGCAGTGAAAAATTCTGTTCTTCACAGCACAGTACTCGCCCCACTTCTATTTTTTATTCTTGTATCCAACATCGAGAAGGGCATAATTCATAGCACAATTAAATCTTTATCTAATGACAAAGAATCTCTATGAGAGTGACGTCCGTCAACGACGCAGCAAATCTTCAGGTGAGTATGAATCAGGTTTCCCAGTGAGCATCAGACAACAATATGATGTTTAAGGAGGACAAGTTTCAGTTTTCCTATTATAGTAGAATAGAGGAAATAAAGAGTTTAACGGAGGCCAGAACAAACTTAAATCATTCAACAGAGCGAAAGTCCGTTATGAAAGACTTGGGAGTAAAGATTTCAGAAGGTTTCATATTCAGAGAACATGACAGTGTTGCTATTGCTACTGCAAGGAAAATGATAAGATGGATAACTAGAACGTTCAAGACAAAAGATAGACATTATAGTTATTTGTTCTCACCAGAATACTACTGTATAGTAATGACTCTCTTCAAGGCAGGCGAGACTTGATCTGGAAAATATACAAGTTACTTTCACTGTTGTATATATTCAATCAAACATCTGAACTACTGGGAATGCTTGAAGTTTCTTCAGCTGTACTACCTGGAATATAGGCAAGAACGGTACATCATAATTAACACCTGGAAAATCCTGGAGGGACTAGTCCCAGACCTGTACACTTTAATCACTTCAACTGACAAAACTTGGCTGATGGTGCAAAATAGAAACAGGGGCCCGACAAGTTCACTAATAAAGACCTCAATAATTGTCAGAGGTCCCCAACTCTTCAGTGCTCTACTGCCATGCATAAGCGGAATTACCAACAAACCTTTGACTGTTTTCATAAGGGAGCCTGACAAGATTATTCAATCAGTTGACGATCATCCGCATGAGGCCAGCAGTAACAGCCAGCTTGATCAGATTTTCATCCAGACTTTGATCCCATAGCCTAGCCCCACACTAGACGGCCTGGTCTGGGGCTAGGCTATGGAAAATTGATCTCTTCAGGTATTCAGGAAACCCCTATCACATGTCTCGGATATTCTATAGGGAGGGAGAACATGGATTTTCAACTATCTAACGAAGACAACACAAAGGACAATAGTAAACAAAATTAAGAAATCTCTTTCCCAAGGCACAGTACTCGCCCTTATAATATAATAATAATAATAGTAATAATAATAATAATAATAATAATAATAATAATAATAATAATAATAATAATGTCTTTATTTACTACAAGTACATGTACAAGGTATACAGGTCTACTATATAGAAAGTCGCTTATTATACCTGGAGGTTACCTGGAGGTTATTCCGGGGATCAACGCCCCCGCGGCCCGGTCCATGACCAGGCCTCCCGGTGGATCAGGGCCTGATCAACTAGGCTGTTACTGCTGGCCGCACGCAGTCCAACGTACGAGCCACAGCCCGGCTGATCCGGCACTGACTTAAGGTATCTGTCCAGCTCTCTCTTGAAGGCAGCCAGGGGTTTATTGGTAATTCCCCTAATGCTTGATGGGAGGCTGTTGAACAGTCTTGGGCCCCGGACACTTATGGTGTTTTCCCTTAGTGTACCAATGGCGCCCCTACTTTTGATTGTGGGTATTTTACATCGCCTGCCCAGTCTTTTACTTTCGTAGGGAGTGATTTCTGTGTGCAGATTTGGGACCTTTCCCTTCCAGGATTTTCCAAGTTTTAGATTATGATATATCTCTCCCTCCTGCGTTCCAACGAGTACAGTCAAGGGGCTTCCAAGCGTTCCCAGTAGTTAAGGTGCTTGACAGGATTTTATACGTGCAGTAAGGTTCTCTGTACACTCTCTAGATCTGCGATTTCACCTGGTTTGTATGGAGATGTTAATGTACAGCAGTATTCCAGCCTAGAGAGAACAAGTGATTTGAAAAGGATCATCATTGGCTTGGCATCTCTCGTTTTGAAAGTTCTCATTATCCATCCTATCATTTTCTTTGCACGTGCGATCGTGGCACTGTTGTGATCCTTGAAAGTGAGATCCTCAGACTTACTACTCCCAGGCCCCTTACATTATTTTTCCGCTCTATTGTATGGCCGGAGTCAGTAGTATATCTCTGTTTTGTTATTATCCCTCCAGTTTTCCATAACGAGTAGTTGGAATTTGTCCTCTTTGGGAACATCATATTGTTTACCGTTGCCCACTGGAAAACTTTGTTTATATCTTCTTGGAGGTTAACCGCGTCCTCAGCAGATGACAGCCTCATGCAGATCCTAGTATCATCCGCAAAGGATGATACGGTGCTGTGGTGTATATCTATGTTTATGTCTGATATGAGGATAAGGAATAAGATGGGGGCGAGTACTGTGCCTTGTGGAACAGAGCTCTTCACTATGGCAGCCTCCAATTTAACTCTGTTGCCCACTACTCTTTGTGTTCGATTTGTTAGGAAGTTGAAGATCCATCTCCCCACTTTCCCAGTTATTCCTTTAGCACATATTTTGTGCGCTATTGCTCCATGATATAGTGGGGCTATATCCGTTGTTTTAAGTGACTGTGGAATTTCACCCATGTCCAAGCTCCTCCTCCATAGTGTACTTAGGGCACGCGAGAGGGGTTTCTTGCAGTTCTTAATGAATACCGAGTTCCAAGAGTCTGGGCCCGGGGCTGAGTGCATGGGCATGATGAGCATTTCGGGCAAATTATGTCAGTTTTGTCCCAGGATGCGACCCACACCAGTCCACTAACACCCAGGTGCCCATTTTAAACTGATGGGTAAACAGGGACAGGTATCTTATGGAAACACGTCCCTAATATTTTCCAGCCGTACCGGAGGAGATTCGAACTCCGGACCTCAGTGTGTGAGTGAGTGCGCTAGCCATCGACCTACGGGACATTAAAACTACAAAACTATTTCTAAATACTAATTAAAACTACAAAACTATTTCTAAATACTAATTAAAACTACAAAACTATTTCTAAATACTCATTAAAACTACAAAACTATTTCTAAATACTAATTAAAACTACAAAACTATTTCTAAATACTCATTAAAACTAAAAATCAATGTGAAGAACTTAAGAGTGATAACGTTAGAGGACGTCACTTTCAAGGATCATACAACGTGTTCATGACACCTGCGAGGAGAATGATGGAATGGATAATATAAGTGATTAAAGCAAGAGATGCCAAGCCAGTGTTAAGTCTCATTAAGTCACTTGTTCTTTGTAGAGCAGGAACACTGCTCTACATAAAAAGCCACTTTTAATGTAGAGCAGGAACACTGCTCTACATTAAAAGCCACTTTTAATGTAGAGCAGGAACTCTGCTCTACATTAAAAGCCACTTTTAATGTAGAGCAGGAACACTGCTCTACATTAAAAGCCACTTTTAATGTAGAGCAGGAACACTGCTCTACATTAAAAGCCACTTTTAATAAAAGTAAAGCAAAATTGCATATCTAGGCAATGTAGAGAGAACTTCACAAGACGAAGGTTTAGCTCGGAATGTCTGAATTCTCTTGACCTGTGATCCTTAGAACGAAGGAAAGATACATCATAATTTACACCTGGAAAACCTTAGAGGGATTCATCCAGAATCTGAATACACAAATTGCTCCCTAAGAAAGCAAGGTGCTCAGCAGATGGTGCAAAAGGAGTGCCAAGAGTACACTGAAAGAAAACACAATAAATGTAAGGGGTACAAGACTGCTCAACAGCCTCCCACCACACACGAAAAGACTATAAACGGATTCCCTCGCCCCTCGCTGTCTTAAGAGAAAACTGTATACGTTTCTAAAGTCAGTACCTGATCTGCAAAGATGTGGCTCATACGATAAACTGCGTGCTGCCAGGTGGACCAAGGCCTGACTGACCAGGCCTTGGTCCACCAGGAGACCTAGTCAGGGCCAGGGCCAGGGCCCCGGGGACATTAATCCACAGAACACTTTCTAGATAGACTTAACGTATATATTAGATACAAAAGGCATTACCCCTCTGAACCGCAACACTGAGATGCTGGAACAGAAAAGTTGCTGCTCTGGGAACCTCAGTTTCTTTGACGAGTCTTTTGCCTAACTCCTTCATGAACTTGGATGCGTTCTTTTCACATGAGCCGAGATCTCTAAATCTCTGGACATGAACATGCAATAATAAGCAAACTACTGGTTGCAAACCAGGACGTTAACCAAAGCCAGGTGCAACACGTACCAAACTTAATCTATCAGTCTTAAAATTCATAATATTAAGAACGTGCGTCTACAAGCTACAAAGTAATCTTACATACCGTGATGTCAGCAACATGTCAACTCAGCTTCACAATCTACATACCTGTAAGATAAACAAGAACTTAGAGTGTGAGTCACTACGAGATAATGTTATTGTAGAAACTACATATATTAATGTTACTGTTACAACCAGAGATATATTAATGTTACTGTCACAACCAGAGATATATTAATGTTACTGTCACAACCAGAGATATATTAATGTTACTGTCACAACCAGAGATATATTAATGTTACTGTCACGACCAGAGATATATTAATGTTACTGTCACAACCAGAGATATATTAATGTTACTGTAACAACAAGAGATATATTAATGTTACTGTTACAACCAGAGATATATTAATGTTATTCTCACATGCCAACATCTGATGAGACACAAACCACATATATTTTGTCGTTTAGGCTCCGGCAGACTGCAACAGCTTGTACGATTAGCCTATCACAGCCTATACTATTACTTAGTCACAGCCTGCACTATTACCCAGTCACAGCATGTACTATTACTTAGTCAGCCTGCACTATTACCCAGTCACAGCCTGTACTATTACCCAGTCACAGCATGTACTATTACTTAGTCAGCCTGCACTATTACCCAGTCACAGCCTGTACTATTACCCAGCCACAGCCTGTACTATTACCCAGCCACAGCCTGTACTATTACTCAGTCACAGCCTGTACTATTACCCAGTCACAGCCTGTACTATTACCCAGTCACAGCCTGTACTATTACTCAGTCACAACCTGTACTATTACCCAGTCACAGCCTGTACTATTACCCAGCCACAGCCTGTACTATTATTCAGTCACAGCCTGTACTATTACCCAGTCACAGCCTGTACTATTATCCAGCCACAGCCTGTACTATTATTCAGTCACAGCCTGTACTATTACCCAGTCATAGCCTGTACTATCAACCAACAACACCTTAGCTGTCAACCAGCCACAGAGTAACCTTCAACCTGCAACGGCCTAAGTGTAAATTTAGCACAGCCTAACAATCAGTCTGCCACAGGTTAATAGTCTGCCACAGGTTAATAGTCTGCCACAGACTAATAGTCTGCCACAGACTAATTCTCTGCCACAGACTAACAGTAGTCTGCTAAAGATTAGATGTCCGTCTGCCAAAGTCAGCCTGCTACAGCCTGTTGCTGGTATTTATTCCACCAGCTAAATACCGTCTTCCCTTCTGCCTCCATAGAAATGTGAACCAGGGGTCACCATGACAGTTCTCTCTCATTTAGAATATTGTTCAATGGTGACGGACCCATTCAGGGCAGGAGAAATGCCAGAACTGGAACATATACTGAAATCATTTATGGCCTGCATAGAGCCAAAACAGCGTTTAAATTACCGGGAACGCCTAGTCTTAAATATGTACTCAGTGGAGCGAAGAAGAGAGATACAAGATAATATATACCTGGAAAGTACTCGAGGACCTGGTTCCAAATCTGCACACTGCGATAACAACATAGTGGAGAGACATGTGAGCGGCAATGTAAAATAAACTCACTGAAAGTCACAATAAGGAAACACTGTATCAACATGCGTGGCCCCAGACTATTCAAAATCTTATCAGAAGATATCCGAAACACTGCTGGGACAATTGTAAAGTCTTCAAGAAAAGTGGACAAATATGTTTATCAGGTGCCAAATCAACCAAGCTGTGATGGATATGTGCATTAGCGGGCCTCCAGCAGCAACAGTCTGGTTGACCAAGCAAGCACTAGACGAGCCTGCCCTATGACCGAGCTCCAGGAGTAGAAAAACTCTCGGAACTCATCAAAAGTACGCCAAAGGTATATCTATCAAGCAAGGGAGAAAGGGAGTGTTAAAGACTTTTCCCTTATCTCATCAGAGAAGAGAAGAGTGTCATGTTGCCATGTTGCCATGTTGCCGTGTTGCCATGTTGCCATGTTGCCGTGTTGCCGTGTTGCCATGTTGCCATGTTGCCATGTTGCCGTGTTGCCATGTTGCCATGTTGCCATGTTGCCATGTTGCCGTGTTGCCATGTTGCCATGTTGCCATGTTGCCATGTTGCCGTGTTGCCATAATGCAATGTCTTACCTTCCTGACATGTTTAAATATTGAGTGACTATTAAAAATTAGATAAATTTCTCACCAGATCTCAGAACATTGAATTTATGAATAACGAAGTGACTGACAGTCTCACATGCTAAAAGCGACTTAACTTGCGCTCCTTATTGGCAACAGAGCAATTGTAACCGAACCAGTTTGAATTGCCGGCAGAAGTTTCGAATTTGAGATTTGACTGTATGTGCCTCCTGAGTAGATGGTCCTCGAGGTCTGGCTGATATATCCCCCAACGTCCAATTTAACATGTACTCAAACGTCTATTCAATTACGAGCGTGAGAACTTTTCAAGACTCATTTAAGCGATTTGGTGGACTTTCTGTACTTTTTGTATTTTCTGTACAACCTCACACTACCCCTCACCCCACAACCCAACACTACCCCTCACCCCACAACCCAACACTACCCCTCACCCCACAACCCTACACTGCCCCTCACCCCACAACCCAACACTACCCCTCACCCCACAACCCAACACTACCCCTCACCCCACAACCCAACACTACCCCTCACCCCACAACCCAACACTACCCCTTACCCCACAACCCAACACTACCCCTCACCCCACAACCCCACACTACCCCTCACCCCACAACCCTACACTGCCCCTCACCCCACAACCCAACACTACCCCTCACCCCACACTACCCCTCACCCCCACAACCCCACACTACCCCTCACCCCACAACTCCACACTACCCCTCACCCCACAACTCCACACTACCCCTCACCCCACACTACCCCTCACCTTTAAACCCCACACTTCCCCTCATCTCACAACCCCACACTACCACTCACCTTACAACCACACACTACCACTCACCACACACTACTCCTCACCCCACAACTCCCCCCTCCCCTTCACCTCACAACTTCACACAACCCCTCACCACCACACAACCCCACACAACTGCTCACCCCACACTACCCCTCACCCCACAATACCCCTCACTCCACTCTACCCCTCACCCACAACCCCGCACTACCCCTCACCCTACACTACCCGTCACTCCACACTACCCCTCACCCACAACCCCACACTATCCCTCACCTCACTACCCCACACTACCCCTCACCCCACAACCTTATACTACCCCTCACCCCACAACCTCACACTGCCCCCTCACCCCACAACCCCACACTACCCTTCACCTCACAACCCCACACCCCACAACCTCACACTACCCCTCACCCCACAACCCCAAACTACCCCTCACCCCACAACCCCACACTACCCCTCACCCCACAACCTCACACTATCCCTCACCCCACAACCCCACACTACCCCTCACCCCACAACCTCACACTATCCCTCACCCCACAACCTCACACTACCCCTCACCCCACAACCCCACACTACCCTCACCCCACAACCCCACACTACCCCTCACCCCAAAACCCCACACTACCCCTCACCCCACACTCCCACAACCCACTAACCCACACTACCGCTCACCCCACACTGCCCCTCACCCCACACTACCCTCACCCCACAACCCCACACTACCCCTCACCCCACAACCCCACACTACCCTCACCCCACAACCCCACACTACCCCTCACCCCACAACCTCACACTACCCCTCACTACCCCTCACCCCACACTACCCCTCACCCCACAACCCCACACTACCCCTCACCCCACACTATCCCTCAACCCACTAACCCACACTACGTGAGGTCACAGACCCTGAGCTGCTTTGGGGATTAGCGTGGACAGTTACAAAGCATGGCTTGCTTCTGCAGTGTTTTAAAAATTGAGATTGGAGAGTTGAAGGAGGAGGTCTTGCTTCTCCAGGAGGAGATTAGGAGGCTGAAGGTCCACCTCAATGGGTCTGGGAGAGAGTGTGAGATGGCTGGAGTTGTGGGGAATGAGGCTTCTAGCAGTGAGGTGCAGTCTGTCTCTCGCTGTGAGGAGGCTGTAGTGGGGGAGGTAGCAACGGCTACCAGCAATGAGGTGCAGCCCAGCACCTGCTACAAGTGGCGAGTGGTTCACAGTAATGGGAGGCGCATCAGAGTAAGGAAAGTTAAGAGTGAAGATCTGAAGGTAGGAAATCGCTTCTCTGTTCTTCAGGATGAATGTACTTCAGTGACCAGTGAAGGTAAGGGTACTACTGCCCCTGCTAATGGAGGTAAGCGCATTCTTGTGGTTGGTGACTCTCAGGTAAGATATATTGACTGTGCTTTTTGTAATAGGAATAAGAAAATGAGAGATAGTGTGTGCTTCCCTGGAGCTGGTGTTGGGGACATTGTCAACAGGCTGGATAATATCATGTCAGGTAATGGGAACAAGCCCATTATCTGTCTCAGTGCTGGTGGAAATGATATTGGGAAGGGTAGGAGAGAAGAGCTGCTAGATAAGTACAGGTCAGCTATAGATTTCATTAAGTCTAAGGGAGGGATCCCAATCATATGTAGCATCTTACCTAGAAAGGGAGTAGGAAATGAATGGTTGTCTAGGGCAATTGGTGTAAATTGCTGGCTAGACAGATACTGCAAGGAACTTGCAATCCCATTCATTGACAACTGGAACAGCTTTTATGGCAAACATGATATGTATGCAAGGGATGGGGTACATATCTCTGGGGCTGGGGTGGTAGCACTTGCAGACTCGATTGAGAAGGCCATTGGTGAAATGCCTATGATTTTAAACTGATGGAAGATAGAGGTATGGGTGTGTGTGGGAAACAAGCAGGTTGCAACACTAGGGTTGGAAACAGTAAATGTATAAAAGGCATTCAGCGAAGTTATAAATAAAAACAATAGATCAGGTCAGCAAACAAAGGGGGACAGCAGAGGGCAGCAAGGGACTAGCTCCCTTAAGGTTTACTATACTAATAGCAGGAGTGTAAGAAATAAGATAGATGAGCTAAGATTAATTGCAAGTGCAGAAAACATAGATATTATTGCTATAACAGAGACCTGGCTCAATCTGAAAGATAGAGAGATGTCCTCTGAATGTTACATACAAGGCTATAAATTATTCCACACTGACAGGGTCAACAGGAAAGGTGGTGGAGTAGCGATGTATGTCAGAGACAATTTAAATTGTTGTGTTAGACAAGATATTAAATTAGAAGCGTCAGCCACTGAATCTGTTTGGTTACAGCTTCTCGAAGGCCGAGAAAAACTAATTTTGGGCGTGATTTACAGGGCCCCAAATCTTGATAGGGAGTGCAGTAAACTTCTATGAGACGAAATTCGTAAGGCATCTACATACGAAAATGTTGTGCTAATGGGAGATTTCAACTATAGACAGATTGACTGGAGCAATTTGACAGGAAATTTAGAGTCAGGTGACTTTCTTGATACGATCCAGGATTGTTTTTTAAAACAGTTTGTGACAGAGCCAACTAGGGGAAATAACCTCCTTGACTTGGTTCTTGCCAGTAGGGAAACACTAATTAATAATCTTGAGGTTAATGATGAGCTTGGGGAAAGTGATCACAAATCACTCAGTTTTAATATATCATGGAATTCCCCTAATAATGGCAATCAAGTCTCTGTCCCTGACTTCCGCTTGGCTGATTTCATAGGACTGAAAAATTACTTAGGTGGGCTGAACTGGAATGACCTGACTAAGGGTCAGGTAGGTGGTGATGGTTGCCGATATGACGCTTTCCAGGGCATAGTTCTAGCTGCTCAGTCAAATTATGTTCCAAATAGGGAAATCAGATCAAACAAAAATGATCCTAAATGGATGAACAATAGATTAAAATATCTAATTGGTCAAAAGAGAGGCATATATAGGCAAATCAAAAGAGGAGAGGGGCAATTAAGAAATCGATATATTCAGTTAAAGAGAGAAATAAAAAAAAGGAATTAGAAAAGCAAAAAGAGATTATGAGGTTAAAGTTGCAAGAGATTCGAAGACTAACCCAAAAGGATTCTTTCAGGTATACAGAAGTAAGATCAGCGACAAGATAGGTCCACTCAAAAGTTCCTCGGGTCAGCTCAATGACAGTGATAAGGAAATGTGTAGAAGTTTTAACACATACTTCCTCTCAGTTTTTACACAGGAGGATACCAGCGATATTCCAGAAATGATAAATTATGTGGAACAGGACGATAATAAACTGTGCACGATTAGGGTCACAAGTGACATGGTCCTTAGGCAAATAGATAAATTAAAACCTAACAAATCCCCAGGCCCTGATGAACTGTATGCAAGGGTTCTAAAGGAATGTAAAGAGGAGCTTAGCAAACCTATGGCTAATCTTTTCAACATATCACTACAAACTGGCATGGTGCCAGATAAGTGGAAAATGGCAAATGTGATACCTATTTTAAAAGCAGGTGACGGGTCCTTAGCTACGAACTATAGACCAATAAGCCTAACCTCCATAGTGGGAAAATTTATGGAATCAATAATTGCCGAGGCAGTTCGTAGCCACCTTGAAAAGCATAAATTAATCAACGAATCTCAGCATGGTTTTACAAAGGGGCGTTCCTGCCTTACGAATTTATTAACTTTTTTCACTAAGGTATTTGAGGAGGTAGATCATGGTAATGAATATGATATTGTGTATATGGACTTCAGTAAGGCTTTTGACAGGGTCCCACATCAGAGACTATTGAGGAAAATTAAGGCACATGGAATAGGAGGAGAAATTTTTTTCCTGGATAGAGGCATGGTTGACAAATAGGCAGCAGAGAGTTTGCATAAATGGGGAGAAATCAGAGTGGGGAAGCGTCACGAGCGGTGTTCCACAGGGGTCAGTGTTGGGCCCCCTGCTGTTCACAATATACATAAACGACATAGATGAGGGCATAAAGAGCGACATCAGCAAGTTTGCCGATGACACCAAAATAGGCCGTCGAATTCATTCTGACGAGGACATTAGAGCACTCCAGGAAGATTTGAATAGACTGATGCAGTGGCCGGAGAGGTGGCAGATTCAGTTTAATATAGACAAATGCAAAGTTCTAAATGTTGGACAGGACAATAACCGTGCCACATATAAACTAAATAATGTAGATCTTAATATTACGGATTGCGAAAAAGATTTAGGAGTTCTGGTTAGCAGTAATCTGAAACCAAGACAACAGTGCATAAGTGTTCGCAATAAAGCTAATAGAATCCTTGGCTTCATATCAAGAAGCATAAATAATAGGAGTCCTCAGGTTATTCTTCAACTCTATACATCCTTGGTTAGGCCTCATATAGATTATGCTGCACAGTTTTGGTCACCGTATTACAGAATGGATATAAATGCTCTGGAAAATGTACAAAGGAGGATGACAAAGTTGATCCCATGTATCAGAAACCTTCCCTATGAGGATAGACTAAGGGCCCTGAATCTGCACTCTCTAGAAAGACGTAGAATTAGGGGGGATATGATTGAGGTGTATAAATGGAAGACAGGAATAAATAAAGGGGATGTAAATAGTGTGCTGAAAATATCTAGCCTAGACAGGACTCGCAGCAATGGTTTTAAGTTAGAAAAATTCAGATTCAGGAAGGATATAGGAAAGTACTGGTTTGGTAATAGAGTTGTGGATGAGTGGAACAAACTCCCAAGTACGGTCCTAGAGGCCAGAACGTTGTGTAGCTTTAAATATAGGTTGGATAAATACATGAGTGGGTGTGGGTGGGTGTGAGTTGGACCTGATTAGCTTGTGCTACCAGGACGGTTGCCGTGTTCCTCCCTTAAGTCAAGGTGACCTGACCTGACTAGGTTGGGTGCATTGGCTTAAGCCGGTAGGAGACTTGGACCTGCCTCGCATGGGCCAGTAGGCCTGCTACAGTGTTCCTTCGTTCTTATGTTCTTATGTTCTTATGTCACCAGTACAAGACACCCAGTTCCCAGGTAGAGGAAAACCCAGGGGCAAGTATGTCCGTATTTCCTCACATTGTTCATTAGGTAGACTGCAAACCATAGTCTTGTGCAAGGTACGTACAGACTCAAATGAGGTATAAGGGTGTTGGTATAGCGCTTAATGAGAGTCAATGCAGAGTTGATCAACCGTCATTTGCCACATGCCGTGAAGCACCCATGTGTTACACATGTTAGTCAATGCTTAATTCAGTGGCCAGTTCCGCTGGATCATTCTTCCTGGTAATGGACCAGGTACCAGGTGTCATCGAAGACATCAGATAGGTGTCCACTGAACTTGGTTTGAGAACCTTTGTGGAGGAAGTGCTGACACATTTAGCATTAGAATCTGTAAGGAGGCTGGCAGGTTCTAGGTGAAGGAACTGGCTCTGGCTAACAGAGTCGGTCGAGTGCACACACACACACACACAAACACATACATAAAAATCCTCCACACAACTAACTAGACCCACTCTCAGTCTTGTGTGTGTGTGAAAAATTGCCACCTTATGAACACAATCACACAGTCACTTGAATTAATGTGACAAGAAAGAAATAGGTGAGGAGGGGAACATCATCACTCATGGTAAGTCGAGAGGCAAGCGCGAGTGTCTGAGTGATCATCACACACACACACACACACACACACACACACACACACACACTGTGTTTTAGTCATACAGAGTTGAGTTCAGTGAAATGCACAGGATGTAGAGATGAAGGTAAACACTATACACATATCTGTGACCAGTTTGAAGGATTCCTCTATGCTGGTAGTCCCGGTCTGAGGCCAGGATGTTCTTGTTGACTATTGCTGCTGGCAGCCCTCGGGTCTACAGAGCTGAATGTGCTTATGGAATCATGAATTCTCACTGGGTTTATAATTCTTCTCATTTTCCCTATCCATCACTCCAGAACTTAGTTATGGTAATGTATAAATTAGACACTTGAGACTCATGTACATTCCAGGTCTCTGTCTTCTTCATTCCAGCGAGAACATTTTAATTTCTCTGAGACTTTCCCGGTGGTTTAGATGTTTTGTTTCCATATAAGAAATAAACACCCTGCACGTTTTTCAGTTCTGACATTTCTCCTGTTTTAAAAGTGTTGTGAGCAAACACATGTATTCCTTACTTGAGAGCATAAGGGACTGCAATAGAATCATCAATGGTGTGGCTTCTTTTGCTCTGGAGGTTCTTATAATTCACATTGTCATTTTTCTGGCATTTGCTGTACTTGATTTATTGCGTTCTCTAAATAACTGGTCATCCCACATTTACTTTTCTAATTCTTTCACATCTTTTTTGTTCAGCAAAATAGTGTGGCTGTGTTCTGTATTCATTACTCATTTCGAGCTCTTCATTTTTCCAGATTTTAGCAGTCGAAATTTGATACCATTAAACATCGTGTTACTGACTTTTGCCCATTGAAAGACTTTATGAATTTTATGGTATTTTCTAGTGAATTAACTAGCAAACTTATTTCGGTATGGTCCATAAAAAATATTATATTTTTTTTAATGGAGGATGTCGAATGAGGTTGTTAGTCGCTTCACTTAGAAAATACCAACCAAAATAATCTGTGGTTAGGTTTTATATCTACTAACAGAAAGAGACAAGACTGTCCTTTGCAGTGTCGAATATATTACCTAGTTTCAAGACTAAATTTGATCGAAAGCCTGGAGGCTAGAAATCATTAGATATGATGGATAGATATGTTGCGCAGCGGGCCTCAAGCAACAACTGCCTGGTTGGCCAGGCAAGCACCAGACAAGCCTGGCCCATGGCCGGGCTTGTCTGGTGCTTGAGGTCTGGAGTTAAACCCTACTTGTGTAAATGCAACTTAGTAGGTACATGCAGAGTACAGGATAATTAAGATGTATGAGTAATGAGACGGGAAAGAGAGGAAAACAAATACAGTTTTTGAGGCAGCTGAAAGAAATGTATGGGTACAATGTAAATAGTTAGCTGACATATTAGCTTGTTACATATTAGCTTGTCTTATAATGTTAGAAAGAAAGAGAGGTCGCGGCAGATATCACATTATGTAATTGTGTAGCCACTTGTGTTAAATGACACAGGGCTTCCTGACAGCAACAGCCTGGTTGACCATGCGATTAACAAAAAAGGCCTAGACTCAGGCAAGACTACAAGAATAGAACCCTTGAAGTCTATCACATATATGATAATTTTGATTTCTAAAAATACATTAATAATAAGCAATCAGACACAATGCGCCACAATTGTTTTAAGAATCGAGTAATAAGTATTTGGGGTGAAATGGTGACTGTCACTGCCATAGTGTAAACAGTTAATTAACGTTAAACTGACTGTTAGATAGGTCATACAAATTAACTCATTTTATTTTAAGTCAATTTTAGCAAGATAGGTTATATTTTAAGGTTAGTTTGGAGCAAAATTATTAAAAGGCATATAAAAAAATTCATAATTTTGGCAATTGGTTTTTAATGGGGTATTTTCAGATTATACTTGTGATACCTGTAACAGAAGACTTGTATCCTGGCAGCCCAACCTTTGACCAAGCTTCCACAACCACCACAACACAGGTGATCTGATACTTGACGGAAGTAGAGATCGGATTTGCTCTTGGAAAATACAGTGATTCTGGCAATATTTCTAATATCAACTGACAGTTGAAGAGTCTCGGACCTCGGTTATTAACACAGTGTTCTCTTAACAAGTATGCGTCGCCCTTGCTTTTCACTGTGTGCGTTTTACACTTTCCAAATCTCACTCTAGTAAGGTGTTGTGGTAGCGTGTAGGTGGGGGTATAAGTCTCTCTCTCTCTCTCTCTCTCTCTCTCTCTCTCTCTCTCTCTCTCTCTCTCTCTCTCTCTCTCTCTCTCTCTCTCTCTTACACAGGGTTTGACAAGGTTAGGTTAAGGATCCTCAGCTTTATTGACAAGCTATTTACAAGTTAAGGATTCCTAACTTTATTGGCAAGTTAAGAGCTGTTACCTACATCAGCTCATTTGAAAGCATTTTTATTGTTATGAGACATACAAGTAGGGAACATGATGAAGTTGGAGCCATCTGTGGGCCAGCATTTTCATTTGATCAACTGACTTTATTTCGTTGACATCACAATGCTGTACGAATGTGTTAAAAACTCGAGTCATCCTGGGTATATATGATCTCAGATGGAGTGATGTTCTGCAGAAGGGTACAGCCAGAGTGAACTTGCTGCTTTCTGCCCGTCTTAAGAATCCAAGTGGATCCAAGTGTGGTACTTTGACAATATTGGCCTTGTACATAACAGTAAGGCCACCCATATCCCTCCTGTGTTGAAGGCTCTGCTGAAAAGACAGATCTCTCTCTCTCTTTCTCTCTCTCTCCCTTTCTCCCTCTTTCTCTCTCACTCTGCTCCAGAGAATACAAACTAAGTACTTTGAGATGTTGCCAGAAGTAGTTAAGATAAATTAGATTTGTATTCAAAACCTTTGTACACCATATTTATATGTTCTAGTAAGTAAAAGACTGGGCAGGCGATGCAAAATGCCCCCAATAAAAAGTAGGGGCGCCATTGGTACACTAAGGGAAAACACCATAAGTGTCCGGGGCCCAAAACTGTTCAACAGCCTCCCATCAAGCATTAGGGGAATTACCAATAAACCCCTGGCTGCCTTCAAGAGAGAGCTGGACAGATACCTAAAGTCAGTGCCGGATCAGCCTGGCTGTGGCTCGTACGTTGGACTGCGAGCGGCCAGCAGTAACAGCCTAGTTGATCAGGCCCTAATCCATCGGGAGGCCTGGTCATGGACCGGGCCGCGGGGGCGTTGATCCCCGGAATAACCTCCAGGTAGTAATGACTATATTCTGTTCACCGTGTTAACTAACCAAGGCTACTCCAGTGCCCTACCAGCTGTACATGAAACACGGAAAGTAAACCTGATCTCGCCTTACTCTGGATCAAGTGATTGTTTTGAGTGTTTAAACACAACAAATAAAAAAAGGAGTGTATTACAAGTCCCGTCAATTGTCTTTGTTATATTCATAAGAAAACAAAAAACCCGTGTGAGTCATTCAGTAGTGCTTCTGTCTCTGTACACACAAGACATGATGAAGCGCACTATCACATTACTGGCTACCCCCACCAGGGACGCTAAACAAGCGAGGCCCCCAGGCGGAGAGGGCGTAAGTGAGGTCTTGTCATGGGATAGTGAAGCAGCGTTGGCAACAGAGCCTAGCAACGTGCCTTCCATTGACTCACCGCCCGTCACAGAACACAGAATAAAGGAGTAGACAGAAGTGCACAGGGTACACTTATATAACGTGGCGGGGGAGGGTGATGGCGGAAGGGGGAGGGTGATGGGAGAAGGGGAAGGGGGAGGGGAAGTTTTTGCGACCCGAGAGTGTCATACAAAGTTACCGAAAGATACAATAGTACAGTTGTTCTCCATAAGCGACTAATTAGTACATAAATACTCCATATCTTGGAGACGCAACGTCATTGAGATTTGCCTGCAAATTATGATAATTTCTTCACAATCGAATTTACAGGCTAAAAGCTGTTATCCCCCCCCCTTCCCTTGGACGTGACACAAGAGCCGGCTAACACCCAGGTACCTACTGACTGCTACATGAACATGGGTAACACCCAGGTACCTACTGACTGCTACATGAACATGAGTAACACCCAGGTACCTACTGACTGCTACATGAACATGGGTAACACCCAGGTACCTACTGACTGCTACATGAACATGGGTAACACCCAGGTACCTACTGACTGCTACATGAACATGGGTAACACCCAGGTACCTACTGACTGCTACATGAACATGAGTAACACCCAGGTACATACTGACTGCTACATGAACATGGGTAACACCCAGGTACCTACTGACTGCTACATGAACATGGGTAACACCCAGGTACCTACTGACTGCTACATGAACATGAGTAACACCCAGGTACCTACTGACTGCTACATGAACATGGGTAACACCCAGGTACCTACTGACTGCTACATGAACATGGGTAACACCCAGGTACCTACTGACTGCTACATGAACATGAGTAACACCCAGGTACCTACTGACTGCTACATGAACATGGGTAACACCCAGGTACCTACTGACTGCTACATGAGCATGGGTAACACCCAGGTACCTACTGACTGCTACATGAACATGGCTAACACCCAGGTACCTACTGACTGCTACATGAACATGGGTAACACCCAGGTACCTACTGACTGCTACATGAACATGGGTAACACCCAGGTACCTACTGACTGCTACATGAACATGGGTAACACCCAGGTACCTACTGACTGCTACATGAACATGGGTAACACCCAGGTACCTACTGACCGCTACATGAACATGGGTAACACCCAGGTACCTACTGACTGCTACATGAACATGGGTAACACCCAGGTACCTACTGACTGCTACATGAACATGGGTAACACCCAGGTACCTACTGACTGCTACATGAACATGGGTAACACCCAGGTACCTACTGACTGCTACATGAACATGGGTAACACCCAGGTACCTACTGACTGCTACATGAACATGGGTAACACCCAGGTACCTACTGACTGCTACATGAACTCGAGTAACACCCAGGTACCTACTGACCGCTACATGAACATGGGTAACACCCAGGTACCTACTGACTGCTACATGAACATAGGTAACACCCAGGTACCTACTGACTGCTACATGAACATGGCTAACACCCAGGTACCTACTGACTGCTACATGAACATGGGTAACACCCAGGTACCTACTGACTGCTACATGAACATGGGTAACACCCAGGTACCTACTGACTGCTACATGAACATGGGTAACACCCAGGTACCTACTGACTGCTACATGAACATGGGTAACACCCAGGTACCTACTGACCGCTACATGAACATGGGTAACACCCAGGTACCTACTGACTGCTACATGAACATGGGTAACACCCAGGTACCTACTGACTGCTACATGAACATGGGTAACACGTAGAAGGAAGCTAGTACAAACTTCATCAGCTGCTCCAGCTACGGTATTATTACTTTTGTTCTTTTATATAAAACATCAAAAGAAAACCTGACTCTTGGGTTTATTTACCCCAGAGGTTTATTAACCCAGGTTAAACCAAGAAATCCAAGAAATGTGGCTTATTTCCGTTGTGGTTTATCGGTCTAGCTTTCCTAGTATGTGACCCTAAAACAAGTACCTAGGTACCTATTTACTGGTATATGACCAGGTGCATAAGTTAAATGGAAACTTGTTCATAGGCTTCGATCTCCCGGGGATCAAACCCGGGTGTTTCCGGTTGAGCCGACATCCCTACCGGGAAGTTGTGAGTCTCAGGAGGCTCTAACATGTAGTGTTTACAGCTGCTGGTGCATCGTCTCTTAGTTCTCAAACAGGAACTACCTGAGGTGCGTTGTTAGTGTTGAAACAGTAAGTTGATGATGGTTTGGGAGGTGGGTCATGGAGGTGGGTCAGGGAGGAGGGTCCGGGAGGTGGGTCCGGGCTGTGGGACCCGTAGGTGGGTCCGGGATATGGGTCAGGGTGGTTGGTCCGGTGAGAGAGAGGGCAGTGTGGGAGGTCTGTCCAGGAAGCTGGTGAGAGAGGTCGGTCTGAGAGGTCTGTCCAGGAAGTCGGTGAGAGAGGTCGGTCTGGGAGGTCTGTCCAGGAAGCCGGTGAGAGAGGTCGGTCTGGGAGGTCTGTCCAGGAAGTCGGTAAGAGAGGTCGGTCAGGGAGGTCTGTCCAGGAAGTCGGTGAGAGAGGTCGGTCTGGGAGGTCTGTCCAGGAAGTCGGTAAGAGAGGTCGGTCTGGGAGGTCTGTCCAGGAAGTCGGTGAGAGAGGTCGGTCTGGGAGGTCTGTCCAGGAAGTCGGTAAGAGAGGTCGGTCTGGGAGGTCTGTCCAGGAAGTCGGTGAGAGAGGTCGGTCTGGGAGGTCTGTCCAGGAAGTCGGTGAGAGAGGTCGGTCTGGGAGGTCTGTCCAGGAAGTCAGTGAGAGAGGTCGGTCTGGGAGGTCTGTCCAGGAAGTCAGTGAGAGAGGTCGATCTGGGAGGTCTGTCCAGGAAGCCAGTGAGAGAGGTCGGTCTGGGAGGTCTGTCCAGGAAGCCAGTGAGAGAGGTCGGTCTGGGAGGTCTGTCCAGGAAGCCAGTGAGAGAGAGGTCGATCTGGGAGGTCTGTCCAGGAAGCCAGTGAGAGAGGTCGGTCTGGGAGGTCTGTCCAGGAAGCCAGTGAGAGAGGTCGGTCTGGGAGGTCTGTCCAGGAAGCCAGTGAGAGAGGTCGGTCTGGGAGGTCTGTCCAGGAAGCCAGTGAGAGAGGTCGGTCTGGGAGGTCTGTCCAGGAGGCCAGTGAGAGAGGTCGGTCTGGGAGGTCTGTCCAGGAAGCCAGTGAGAGAGGTCGGTCTGGGAGGTCTGTCCAGGAAGCCAGTGAGAGAGGTCGGTCTGGGAGGTCTGTCCAGGAAGCCAGTGAGAGAGGTCGGTCTGGGAGGTCTGTCCAGGAAGCCAGTGAGAGAGGTCGGTCTGGGAGGTCTGTCCAGGAAGCCAGTGAGAGAGGTCGGTCTGGGAGGTCTGTCCAGGAAGCCAGTGAGAGAGGTCGGTCTGGGAGGTCATAAAGTCCTTATCTGTTATATATTTTCTTGTTAAACCTTCACATTAACACTGTATGGTAAATTATGCTGATTTTAATTCAGTTCAACAAGGTGATGTGATGTGATTTATTCCCCTCGAAGTCTCGTGATATTATTACATACCAGGTGATTTTATTTTCAAATGGGCATATATAGTTGATATTTATAGATATAAATCTGCACAAAAATGAGAAGATAGATCAAAATACAAACTGAATATATTATAGCAATGTGAAGTGTCACTGAACTCAATTTCAACAGCTTTATTTACTAAATATTCTTTCTAATATTGACGTGATCAAGTAAGCTATAGAGTCTTATTATAATTGTGCAATAGAAGGTGTCCGAGTCCTGGTCACCTACTGTGAGTACTACAAATTAAGTTCCCTTTACTCTAGTACCAGACTGGATTTGTTTCAGAACCTTTATCAGATTTGCAACAAAATCTTCAGGATTTTGGTTGATAGCTATTTTGCAAACCTGGTTGAGTTTTAGTTGCTTTACTCTATCTAGTTTTTTGTAGTTCATCCTCACCTACATGATCTCTTGAGCCAAGATCCGGGATTAATCTATCTTATTTTGGGTATTTTGCATTTATTTATAATATTTATGGTTAGGACAGAATAGCATAAAGAACAAGAATAATTTACATGACATTGTATAGTGTTGCATGCTTGAGTTGCATCTATCAAGAATCATTTCACCGAAATAATTCTTGTGTTCCTTGATCGTAGGATCTTACATTATTACCCTTAATTCCTCTTTTGCTCTGTTAAGTGTTTGAATGTCTAATTTTGATCCAGTTTTTATTTCTTCATGGTTTCAACAGCGAAAATGCTGAAATTTGTCCTCGATGAATATCAAATGCTTTTCTGTGACTCCCTGGAAAACCTGACTTACGGCAACTTGGAGATTTTGTCCTCGATGGATGCCACTCATATATATATATTAGGGCGGGTAATGCGCTTACCTGGGACTGATTTTCACTTGTTGATTACACTTTGGATCTTCTTTGGTAGAAGGTTGAAGAATGATGTGCCACCTACTTTCCAGTAGGAGTGTATATGGTTCGTTACCTTTGTAACTTGCCATGACTGTGACCAAATCTTCCTGGAGTTTATTACCTTTGTAACTAGTTAAGCTATCGTAACTTTGGGGTCCAGTCCCTGGACCAATTATGTACCTCTGTAATCTTTTGACTACCGCCCACAGGATGGGTATGGGGTGACTACCGCCCACAGGATGGGTATGGGGTGAATACCGCCCACATGATGGGTATGGGGTGACTACCGCCCACAGGATGGGTATGGGGTGACTACCGCCCACAGGATGGGTATGGGGTGACTACCGCCCACAGGATGGGTATGGGGTGACTACCGCCCACAGGATGGGTATGGGGTGACTACCGCCCACAGGATGGGTATGGGGTGACTACCGCCCACAGGATGGGTATGGGGTGACTACCGCCCACAGGATGGGTATGGGATGACTACCGCCCACAGGATGGGTATGGGGTGACTACCGCCCACATGATGGGTATGGGGTGACTACCGCCCACAGGATGGGTATGGGATGACTACCGCCCACAGGATGGGTATGGGGTGACTACCGCCCACAGGATGGGTATGGGGTGACTACCGCCCACAGGATGGGTATGGGGTGACTACCGCCCACAGGATGGGTATGGGGTGACTACCGCCCACATGATGGGTATGGGGTGACTACCGCCCACAGGATGGGTATGGGATGACTACCACCCACAGGATGGGTATGGGGTGACTACCGCCCACATGATGGGTATGTGGTGACTACCGCCCACAGGATGGGTATGGGATGACTACCGCCCACAGGATGGGTATGGGGTGACTACCACCCACAGGATGGGTATGGGGTGACTACCACCCACAGGATGGGTATGGGGTGACTACCACCCACAGGATGGGTATGGGGTGACTACCACCCACAGGATGGGTATGGGGTGACTACCACCCACAGGATGGGTATGGGGTGACTACCACCCACAGGATGGGTATGGGATGACTACCACCCACAGGATGGGTATGGGGTGACTACCGCCCACAGGATGGGCATGGGGTAACTACCGCCCACAGGATGGGCATGGGGTAACTACCACCCACAGGATGGGCATGGGGTAACTACCACCCACAGGATGGGCATGGGGTAACTACCACCCACAGGATGGGCATGGGGTAACTACCACCCACAGGATGGGCATGGGGTAACTACCACCCACAGGATGGGTATGGGGTGACTACCACCCACAGGATGGGTATGGGGTGACTACCGCCCACAGGATGGGTATGGGGTGACTACCACCCACAGGATGGGTATGGGGTGACTACCGGCCACAGGATGGGTATGGGGTGACTACCGCCCACAGGATGGGTATGGGGTGACTACCGGCCACAGGATGGGTATGGGGTGACTACCGCCCACAGGATGGGTATGGGGTAACTACCACCCACAGGATGGGTATGGGGTGACTACCACCCACAGGATGGGCATGGGGTAACTACCACCCACAGGATGGGTATGGGGTAACTACCACCCACAGGATGGGTATGGGGTAACTACCACCCACAGGATGGGTATGGGGTAACTACCACCCACAGGATGGGTATGGGGTAACTACCACCCACAGGATGGGTATGGGGTAATTACCACCCACAGGATGGGTATGGGGTAACTACCTACCCTTACCTTGATAATATTTTCAGAGGACCTGCTTTAAGATTTCTATTATTTAAATAGTTTACTTTAACCAGCCTTCAGCCACTCTTTAAGAAACAAAATTAATAATACGTCGTGTCGAGGCTATCAGTCTCAGTTTCTGTGTTATTGTTTTACTTCCACTTTTAGGAGTTAGGGATAAATCCGAAAATTTAGGTGATTGTCTCCACAGGATATTTTAAGGCGAATGGTGTATCGTTAATTTGTTTATGAAGGATTTCCACGAGTGTGAGTGTGAGATGGTGTGCATGAGTAAGCTGACGGTGTGCATGAGTAAGCTGACGGTGTGCATGAGTAAGCTGACGGTGTGCATGAGCAAGCTGACAGTGTGCATGAGTAAGCTGACAGTGTGCATGAGTAAGCTGACAGTGTGCATGAGTAAGCTGACAGTGTGCATGAGCAAGCTGACAGTGTGCATGAGTAAGCTGACGGTGTGCATGAGTAAGCTGACGGTGTGCATGAGCAAGCTGACAGTGTTCATGAGTAAGCTGACAGTGTGCATGAGTAAGCTGACAGTGTGCATGAGTAAGCTGACAGTGTGCATGAGTAAGCTGACAGTGTGCATGAGTAAGCTGACAGTGTGCATGAGTAAGCTGACAGTGTGCATGAGTAAGCTGACAGTGTGCATGAGTAAGCTGACGGTGTGCATGAGCAAGCTGACAGTGTTCATGAGTAAGCTGACGGTGTGCATGAGTAAGCTGACGGTGTGCATGAGTAAGCTGACAGTGTGCATGAGTAAGCTGACGGTGTGCATGAGTAAGCTGACAGTGTGCATGAGTAAGCTGACGATGTGCATGAGTAAGCTGAGTGTGCATGAGTAAGCTGACAGTGTGCATGAGTAAGCTGACAGTGTGCATGAGTAAGCTGACGGTGTGCATAAGTAAGCTGACGGTGTGCATGAGCAAGCTGACGGTGTGCATGAGCAAGCTGACGGTGTGCATGAGTAAGCTGACGGTGTGCATGAGCAAGCTGACGGTGTGCATGAGCAAGCTGACGGTGTGCATGAGTAAGCTGACAGTGTGCATGAGTAAGCTGACGGTGTGCATGAGCAAGCTGACGGTGTGCATGAGTAAGCTGACGGTGTGCATGAGTAAGCTGACGGTGTGCATGAATAAGCTGACAGTGTGCATGAGCAAGCTGACAGTGTACTTGAGCAAGCTAACAGTGTACATGAGCAAGCTAACAGTGTACATGAGCAAGCTAACAGTGTACATGAGCAAGCTAACAGTGTGCATGAGCAAGCTAACAGTGTACATGAGCAAGCTAACAGTGTACATGAGCAAGATAACAGTGTACAAGAGCAAGCTAACAGTGTACATGAGCAAGCTAACAGTGTACATGAGCAAGCTGACAGTGTGCATGAGCAAGCTAACAGTGTACAAGAGCAAGCTAACAGTGTACATGAGCAAGCTAACAGTGTACAAGAGCAAGCTAACAGTGTACATGAGCAAGCTAACAGTGTACATGAGCAAGCTAACAGTGTACAAGAGCAAGCTAACAGTGTACATGAGCAAGCTAACAGTGTACATGAGCAAGCTAACAGTGTGCATGAGCAAGCTAACAGTGTACATGAGCAAGCTAACAGTGTGCATGAGCAAGCTAACAGTGTACATGAGCAAGCTAACAGTGTACATGAGCAAGCTAACAGTGTACATGAGCAAGCTAACAGTGTACAAGAGCAAGCTAACAGTGTACATGAGCAAGCTAACAGTGTACATGAGCAAGCTAACAGTGTACATGAGCAAGCTAACAGTGTACATGAGCAAGCTAACAGTGTACATGAGCAAGCTAACAGTGTACATGAGCAAGCTAACAGTGTACAAGAGCAAGCTAACAGTGTACATGAGCAAGCTAACAGTGTACATGAGCAAGCTAACAGTGTACATGAGCAAGCTAACAGTGTACATGAGCAAGCTAACAGTGTACATGAGCAAGCTATCAGTGTACATGAGCAAGCTAACAGTGTACATGAGCAAGCTAACAGTGTGCATGAGCAAGCTAACAGTGTACATGAGCAAGCTAACAGTGTACATGAGCAAGCTAACAGTGTACAAGAGCAAGCTAACAGTGTACATGAGCAAGCTAACAGTGTACATGAGCAAGCTGACAGTGTGCATGAGCAAGCTAACAGTGTACAAGAGCAAGCTAACAGTGTACATGAGCAAGCTAACAGTGTACAAGAGCAAGCTAACAGTGTACATGAGCAAGCTAACAGTGTACATGAGCAAGCTAACAGTGTACAAGAGCAAGCTAACAGTGTACATGAGCAAGCTAACAGTGTACATGAGCAAGCTAACAGTGTGCATGAGCAAGCTAACAGTGTACATGAGCAAGCTAACAGTGTGCATGAGCAAGCTAACAGTGTACATGAGCAAGCTAACAGTGTACATGAGCAAGCTAACAGTGTACATGAGCAAGCTAACAGTGTACAAGAGCAAGCTAACAGTGTACATGAGCAAGCTAACAGTGTACATGAGCAAGCTAACAGTGTACATGAGCAAGCTAACAGTGTACATGAGCAAGCTAACAGTGTACATGAGCAAGCTAACAGTGTACAAGAGCAAGCTAACAGTGTACATGAGCAAGCTAACAGTGTACATGAGCAAGCTAACAGTGTACATGAGCAAGCTAACAGTGTACATGAGCAAGCTAACAGTGTACATGAGCAAGCTATCAGTGTACATGAGCAAGCTAACAGTGTACATGAGCAAGCTAACAGTGTGCATGAGCAAGCTAACAGTGTACATGAGCAAGCTAACAGTGTACATGAGCAAGCTAACAGTGTACAAGAGCAAGCTAACAGTGTACATGAGCAAGCTAACAGTGTACATGAGCAAGCTAACAGTGTACATGAGCAAGCTAACAGTGTACAAGAGCAAGGTATAGATGACTTACTCAAAGTGGGATTACAATGGTGTCAGAAATCAAGACTCTGGCAGAGTTTAGTGAACTAAGTCATGACAAAGTCATTTAACATTGTTAACGTCACACTGAAGACAGTAAAATATAAACTAATGTTTCTCACTTATTTTTTTATTCTCACCGGTCAAAGCTTCATGTCTTTAGGCAAGAATTATTATTAAATGGGATTTTTTTTTCTTGAATTTAGCATACGAGAAAAAATATTTTGGATTCCTTTCAATTTCACCAGTTTCACTATTTGTTCCAAGTTAATGGATTTAGCATAGAAATTTAATTGGTTGAATACACCTTTGTGACGATCTGTGTTGCCATTACATGTCTCGTAGTCATCATGGTTGGGTAATGGGCAGCACCCGTCGCCTTCTGAGTACATATACCGCCATGAAGAAAGTACATATCAGAGTACCTGCCTGGAGGGTGCTTCGGGGGGGCTCAACGACCCCTCGGCCCGGTCCATTACCAGGCCCCCTGTTGGATCAAGGTCTGATCAACCAGTCCAACGTACGAACCACAGCATGGCTGATCAGAAACTGCCTCTGTAAACCTATCCGGTTTCCTCTTGAAAACGGTTAAGGGGTTTATTGGTAGTCCCCCTTATGTATAATGGGAGGCTGTTAAACAGTCTTGGGCCTCTGACACTGTGTTTTCAGCGTACTCAATGTGGTATATTGCACTGTATGCTAAGCCTTTTGCTTTCGTAAAGAGTGATTTATGTGTGCAGATTTGTGACCAGCAACTCTACGATTTTCTAGGTGTAAATTATGATTAATATTTATCGCCTGTGTATACAAATCCAAACTTCGATTAGGTTGTGATCCGAATTTACTTAAACATCATTATTAATATTAACTCCTTATCTGTTTCATTATGCAGGTAATTATTGTTAAATAAAATATAAGTTGCCGAAAAGATACTGGACCATTACCATATACAAGTGCCAGATTACGATGGCTATCTGGGCCTACGAGTCGTTAGCAGCAACAATCTGGTTGACCTGACAGTCTACAAAGGAAGGTTGGGCTACAAGGGTAGAAGAACCATTGATACCAGTCACAAGAACCCTTCACTATGCTAATACTGTACGTCTGGTACACTACTTGCCTGTCACCTACAAACAGCGTCTTAGACAACGCCCCTTTCCCAAGGTCTCCCAAGTCGAGTAAGCGTAGATAACCACCCGCCCAGCGCAGCGGAAATAGCTCTACCAGGAATCTCCGGCTTTCCGTGCGCACCCACCACCAGCTCACAAGATTCCACTCACGGCAAGCAATCAGAGGTCATGCCTACTCATGCAAGGTCAATGAAAGTTCACCAGACATAGCACTGACTCATCCAAGTTGAATAAAGACCCATCAGGGTTAGCAATGACTCACGAGAAGTCAGTATAGGTCAATCAGAGGTTACCCTCATTCAGGTAAGGTGAATTCAAGTTCATCACAGATGGTGCGAATTCAAGCGAGGCCTATAAAGATCTACCGGATGTAGACGTGATTCTCATAAAGTAAAAAAAAAAATAAAAGTATAGGCTTATTAAATGTCACCCTTCACTTGGGTAAGGTTGATGTTCCGGAAGTTAGTGTGGGTCGTGTGAGGCTGTGTAGGGCATTCATGGCCGACTGAAGTTATACTCGCCATGTGTAACGTATATTGCGTGTATCAGCATAATTAACGGTTGCGGCTTCCTGTGGTAACACCAGTGTTCGTGTCACTCATCGTAGGCTACAACTGATGACTGGCTTTCCTTGTACTCGGTCGTGAATATGTGTCAACACTGCCTCCATTACTGGTCTCTTAACCTTCCAAAAGTTCAAGAGAATTACCAATAGTATGGTAGTTAGTTGACAGACAACAACCATTCAGAGAGGTATTGCCGCACCTGTCGTGCGAGTGTTTAAACAGAAGCGTGTTAATTGTTTTACTCCCTGACAACATTGCCCTTTGGAGGACTGTCTTGTTGGATAGCAAGTTAACACTACAACCTTCTACTTCCAATTTAGTATACACTTATTTTTATTCTCAAACGTGTTCCTTAATACTTTATAATTTCTGTGATATTCTCTTGGCACTTCACAAAGCCTGATCTAACGCTGGTCCAAGGGGACGATGATCTCCAGAGCCAATCACATATATGATATATGACCTTGCTATAAAGAGGGAACTTGACAAGTAGCTCAAGGTCAGTTCTTGATCAACTGGGTTATGGTGTATACATTGAAATACATGCTGCTTGCCCCAGTAATTTGACTGGTCAGGCCATCAAACAGGAAGGATGGTTCGGGATAGTCTCAGAAATGATGACTTTCGAAGTCATTAATTAGTAAACAGAAGGTAGGTAGGTAGTTTGGTATTTCCAAGAGAGGTTTAATTAAGAGATTTCAAAGCTATAAATCCAGGAAATGGGAAGAATGCAGCGGGTTGGTGTAGTTAATACTAGAGTTGGTGGCAGAGGTCCAAAGCAGGTCGCCAACATTACACTGGGTTACCACTGCTCTAGTAACTGGTGATACACAGATGTACCCAGGTAAACTCTAGTGTGTCGCCAGTATCAGGGATGTAGCAACAACCTATATACCAGCCTATACTTACCAAGTTATCACAGAAAAGTATATACACACACATATACACAATAAAACACTCCCACAAATACACACACACACACACACACACACACACACACACACACACACACACACACACACACACACACACACACACACACACACACACAGGTTGTTTCTCACTGAGGTAGGGCGACCCGAAAAAAATACTTCCACCAACATTCAGACTATCAGTTTCTTGCCAGAGGCAAGTAGATGCGACAGTTCAGATATTCCTCCAAACAGCAAATATCTCCACCCCTCTTTATAGTACAGGTACTGTACTCTCCAACTCCAGGACTCAAGTTCATTTAACTGGCTTCCATGAATCCCCTCACAAAATGGTACCTTGCTCACAGTCCAACAGCTCTTCAGGTCTTAAAAACCATTTGCCTCCACTCACTGCTATCTTACACGTTCACAAATACCTGCTGGATGTCGTGCTGAAATCGCTTTAAGACTTCCGTTGTGTTTCATATTTGAGTTTGCAATATTAAAACATTTTTAAGTCAAGATTGGCATGCTTCTTGATAACTAAATACGCGTATTAAATCATTCTATTCCTCATTTTGTAAGGTTGAATTAATTCAGCTCTTTTAAAGAGATTTTATAAGAATTATTTCTTAATCTTGGTATCAACTTCGTCACTCTGTGCTGGACACCTAATCATCACACACTGTCATATTCTGACATGCAGCTGACCGGTCTCGGGAGAAGGTCTACTCGGGAGAGCTCAGTCAAAGTCTGGCCTCCCACACGCCAGACTTTGACTGAAACCACCGAGTCCGCTTTGTAACTTAGCAGTTGCTATACATTCCTATCTACATGTATAAGGACATACCAGAGGCGACAGCTCACGTCAGAGGCTCAACAACATCATTAAATATGTCATTACATGACATGTTCAATGCCATGTATCAACATAATAAGAAGCCTGGGTTAGCCACCAAGCTTCGTGGTGGGTAACCCTTCTGAAGCTTATACTGTTATTCCCATATGGGTGACATCACCCATTTGAGTATCTTACTATCACATCTACAAGGTGACATCACACATCTGGTGCTGATATCGCTATGTCCACATGGTGACATCATCCCACTGAGTTTCTTACCGTCACTATCACCTACAGTGCGACTCACACGCACCAATGCCTAGATAAAGTGAGCACAACTTTCTCATGTTGAAATTTAAATGATCATCCATTACAGAATAAAACTGTATGTACTGCCTCAGTAGGCTACCTACACTAACTACCGAGGAGGACTTAGAATGGTAATGCTGGAGGATTTCACTCTGAAAGGATCACAACAATGTCATTATCACAACCGCAAGGATAATAAGATCCTTCAAAACAAGTGGTGCCAACCCAATGTTGATCCTCATTGACTGGAATACTACTGTTCACTAATAGTCCCTTTTAAGACAGGCGAAATTGCAGACCTAGTGAAAAATAATATAAGCTTCAGTGCACGTATACTGTAAGTTCAATGAAGTACCTTAATTGCTGGAAGCGTTTGAAGTACCTTGGTCTGCAGTCCCTGGAAGGCAGGTGAGAAAGATACATCATAATTTACACCTGGAAAATCCTAGAGAGTTTAGTCACAAATCTGAAATCACTCCCTACGAAAGCAAAAGGATCTGCAGAGGGTGCAATATACCCTTAGCAAAAAGCAGGGGTGCCATGATTATACGGAGAGACAACAATTGTCAAGAGTTCATGACTATTCAACAATCCCCCACTGTACATAAGAGGGATTACCAATTGACCCCTAGTTGTCTGCAAGAAGGGGCTAGATAAGTTCCTGAAGTCAGTTCCTGATCAGCTGGGTTGTGATTCGTGCGTTGGATTCTGTGCGGCCAGCTGTAACATTAGGATTTTTTTGCTTAAACAAGCAATAATCTGCCTTTTCTTTTTACTTCCTATGTGAATTACTTGGCACTTATAAACAATGAAATTAATTTACCACATATTGCTTTTTTTCTAAACTGGCTTGCAACTTTGCTTCCTACGAGAGCATTAACAACTTGCAACTTTGCTTCCCAGGAGAGCATTAACAACTTGCAACTTTGCTTCCTAGGAGAGCATTAACAACTTGCAACTTTGCTTCCTAGGAGAGCATTAACAACTTGCAACTTTGCTTCCTAGGAGAGCATTAACAACTTGCAACTTTGCTTCCTAGGAGAGCATTAACAACTTGCAACTTTGCTTCCTAGGAGAGCATTAACAACTTGCAACTTTGCTTCCTAGGAGAGCATTAACAACTTGCAACTTTGTTTCCTAGGAGAGCATTAACAACTTGCAACTTTGCTTCCTAGGAGAGCATTAACAACTTGCAACTTTGCTTCCTAGGAGAGCATTAACAACTTGCAACTTTGCTTCCTAGGAGAGCATTAACAACTTGCAACTTTGCTTCCTAGGAGAACATTAACAACTTGCAACTTTGCTTCCTAGGAGAACATTAACAACTTGCAACTTTGCTTCCTAGGAGAACATTAACAACTTGCAACTTTGCTTCCTAGGAGAACATTAACAACTTGCAACTTTGCTTCCCAGGAGAACATTACTAACAACTTGTGACATGTTTATGACCCATTTTGTGGCTTTTCTTTTTTTTCACCTTCACAGCCCGACCTGATGCCAGACTTGCTTGTTGGCTGTTTCACCAATCAAGCTGTTCCTGCCAGCTGCCCGCACACCTACATAGCCATTACAACCCGGTTGATGTGGCAATAGATTTCCCATACAGAAGCTGTAAAAAAGTAGACGACTAGACGACGTTTCTATCCATTTAGGAGATAACACTCGCATCCTGATTGAGGTCCGTCACGGAGCGAAACGTCGTCCAGTACAAAAGTGTCTTTTTGCACTCAAGCTCCCCAGTGTTGTCACATCGGTGATATACAGTGAGTGCAAAAAATTATCGCTAAGACTGATGTATGATGTAAGCCAAATGTTACGTCAGTGCCTGCTGACGTATGTCCATTACTGCCTCCCCGCTCCCGCCGCCCTGGTAACTACTTCACAGAGTATACAATGTACTTATACAATATGTATATATACTTATCAAGAAGCTGAGAAACTCATAAAAAGTAATTCACTAAAAATCTCAGATTATTATATCTTCCTCTCCGCTTTACATCGTAGTTTAGACAATTATATTAGTGACAATGGTTGGGTGAGTGTAGACCACGACTATTAGCGGTCACTGCACCTCTAGTCTACTCTGCTAAGGTACATAAATTATATAAGCAAAAGTTATGCAAAAAATGAACTATTTCTCGACATCTGCTGGTCTTGTTGGGTTAATAATCTTGTGACGCTCCCACCCAGAGTTTCAGAAAGATTCTTGTACTGATGTTACATTCATGTGGGAGGCGGGTGAAAGCGCTAAGTCTGTAGGGGTCATACAGCCTCTAAGAGTATGGCAGACAATCAGGTTTGGCTCAGATAAATTATTATTATTATTATAATCATGGGGAGCGCTAAACCCGTAGGATTATACAGCGCAAGTGGGGGGAATGGGAGGCATTCAGGCTCAATTCAGGGAACTGGAGCACAGATCCAATTCCCTAGATCAAGAGCCCCTCACCAGCGTCAAGGAACCTCCCTTGAAGGGGGCTCAGATAAAGGGAGGATATATCCACTTCCTCGGATCAAGAGTCTGTCACAGGCATCAAGGTTTCCTGTTGATATGCAAATAATTAGAAGAAATGTAATGACAGGTGAGGTTAGATTCGACTACGTTAGGTCAACTTAGCTTAGATTGTTTTTACTTTAGGTTAGTTAAAATTTAGAAACATATATTTAACAAAGAATAAACAAAATAAATAAAACAGGCTGCAACACGTCTGGCAACGAAGTGGCACAGTGTAATAAGGAAACGTTCAAATCTACACGAGAATCATTGGTTGCTGTAGTGTAAGGTAGTTGCTGTAGTGTGAGGTAGTTGCTGTAGTGTGAGGTAGTTGCTGTAGTGTGAGGTAGTTGCTGTAGTGTGAGGTAGTTGCTGTAGTGTGAGGTAGTTGCTGTAGTGTGAGGTAGTTGCTGTAGTGTGAGGTAGTTGCTGTAGTGTGAGGTAGTTGCTGTAGTGTAAGGTAGTTGCTGTAGCGTGAGGTAGTTGCTGTAGTGTAAGGTAGTTGCTGTAGTGTGAGGTAGTTGTTGTAGTGTGAGGTAGTTGCTGTAGTGTAAGGTAGTTGCTGTAGTGTAAGGTAGTTGCTGTAGTGTGAGATAGTTGCTGTAGTGTGAGGTAGTTGCTGTAGTGTAAGGTAGTTGCTGTAGTGTGAGGTAGTTGTTGTAGTGTGAGGTAGTTGCTGTAGCGTGAGGCAGTTGCTGTAGTGTGAGGTAGTTGCTGTAGTGTGAGGTAGTTGCTGTAGTGTGAGGTAGTTGCTGTAGTGTAAGGTAGTTGCTGTAGTGTGAGGTAGTTGCTGTAATGTGAGGTAGTTGCTGTAGCGTGAGGTAGTTGCTGTAGCGTGAGGTAGTTGCTGTAGTGTGAGGTAGTTGCTGTAGCGTGAGGTAGTTGCTGTAGCGTGAGGTAGTAGTTGTAGCGTGAGGTAGTTACTGTAGTGTGAGGTAGTTGCTGTAGTGTGAGGTAGTTGCTGTAGTGTGAGGTAGGTGCTGTAGTGTGAGGTAGTTGCTGTAGTGTGAGGTAGTTGCTGTAGTGTGAGGTAGTTGCTGTAGTGTGAGGTAGTTGCTGTAGTGTGAGGTAGTTGCTGTAGTGTGAGGTAGTTGCTGTAGTGTGAGGTAGTTGCTGTAGTGTGAGGCAGTTGCTGTAGCGTGAGGTAGTTACTGTAGTGTGAGGTAGTTGCTGTAGTGTGAGGTAGTTGCTGTAGTGTGAGGTAGTTGCTGTAGTGTGAGGTAGTTGCTGTAGTGTGAGGTAGTTGCTGTAGTGTGAGGTAGTTACTGTAGTGTGAGGTAGTTACTGTAGTGTGAGGTAGTTACTGTAGTGTGAGGTAGTTACTGTAGTGTGAGGTAGTTGCTGTAGTGTGAGGTAGTTACTGTAGTGTGAGGTAGTTACTGTAGTGTGAGGTAGTTGCTGTAGTGTGAGGTAGTTGCTGTAGTGTGAGGTAGTTGCTGTAGTGTGAGGTAGTTACTGTAGTGTGAGGTAGTTACTGTAGTGTGAGGTAGTTGCTGTAGTGTGAGGTAGTTGCTGTAGTGTGAGGTAGTTGCTGTAGTGTGAGGTAGTTGTTGTAGTGTGAGGTAGTTACTGTAGTGTGAGGTAGTTGCTGTAGTGTGAGGTAGTTGCTGTAGTGTGAGGTAGTTGTTGTAGTGTGAGGTAGTTACTGTAGTGTGAGGTAGTTGCTGTAGTGTGAGGTAGTTGCTGTAGTGTGAGGTAGTTGCTGTAGTGTGAGGTAGTTGCTGTAGTGTGAGGTAGTTGCTGTAGTGTGAGGTAGTTACTGTAGTGTGAGGTAGTTGCTGTAGTGTGAGGTAGTTACTGTAGTGTGAGGTAGTTACTGTAGTGTGAGGTAGTTACTGTAGTATGAGGTAGTTACTGTAGTGTGAGGTAGTTACTGTAGTGTGAGGTAGTTACTGTAGTGTGAGGTAGTTACTGTAGTGTGAGGTAGTTGCTGTAGTGTTAGGTAGTTGCTGTAGCGTGAGGTAGTTGCTGTAGTGTGAGGTAGTTGCTGTAGTGTGAGGTAGTTGCTGTAGCGTGAGGTAGTTGCTGTAGTGTGAGGTAGTTGCTGTAGCGTGAGGTAGTTGCTGTAGTGTGAGGTAGTTACTGTAGTGTGAGGTAGTTGCTGTAGTGTGAGGTAGTTGTTGTAGTGTGAGGTAGTTACTGTAGTGTGAGGTAGTTGTTGTAGTGTGAGGTAGTTGCTGTAGTGTGAGGTAGTTGTAGTGTGACGTAGTTACTGTAGTGTGAGGTAGTTGCTGTAGTGTGAGGTAGTTGTTGTAGTGTGAGGTAGTTACTGTAGTGTGAGGTAGTTGCTGTAGTGTGAGGTAGTTTGTGAATGGCTACGTACCGAATATCTATAATCATTAATGATGGTTGTCAAGGTCGGTCAACTTGTGAAGTTGAACCAACTGCTAAACAGTTACCAACAAGTGCTTTATCTTCCATTATTTCCTCTTCTCAAGATCTTTGTTCGCTTCTCGGCTTTCTCCATCCACCGCAAAAATCACCTACATAATCCTGTTAAACGTTATGCACTCTGGTCGGCTTGTTGATCATGTATTTGTGTCTGGAAATCATGTAAGATGAGAAATCAGAGTAACAAACTTTTACTTGTATTCGCTAAACACTTAACATTCCTGTGGTAGTTAGTGATGTAACTGTTTCTTGGTAGTTCAGGAGGCCGGGTTTACCACCAGACCCGGAGCAACCTGTGGTAGTTAGTGATGTAACTGTTTCTTGGTAGTTCAGGAGGCCGGGTCTACCACCAGACCCGGAGCAACCTGGATCTCTCAACGACCAGTTCTGATTACATCGCTACCACCTCCATACTGTGACAACACCCACCCAGTGATGTCACGACCACACTGTGACAACACCCACCCAGTGATGTCACGACCACACTGTGACAACACCCACCCAGTGATGTCACGACCACACTGTGACAACACCCACCCAGTGATGTCACGACCACACTGTGACAACACCCACCCAGTGATGTCACGACCACACTGTGACAACACCCACCCCAGTGATGTCACGACCATACTGTGACAACACCCACCCAGTGATGTCACGACCACACTGTGACAACACCCACCCAGTGATGTCACGACCACACTGTGACAACACCCACCCAGTGATGTCACGACCATACTGTGACAACACCCACCCAGTGATGTCACGACCACACTGACAACACCCACCCAGTGATGTCACGACCACACTGTGACAACACCCACCCAGTGATGTCACGACCACACTGTGACAACACCCACCCAGTGATTTCACGACCACACTGTGACAACACCCACCCAGTGATGTCACGACCACACTGTGACAACACCCACCCAGTGATGTCACGACCACACTGTGACAACACCCACCCAGTGATGTCACGACCACACTGTGACAACACCCACCCAGTGATGTCACGATCACAATGTGACAACGCCCACCCAGTGATGTCACGACCACACTGTGACAACACCCACCCAGTGATGTCACGACCACACTGTGACAACACCCACCCAGTGATGTCACGACCACACTGTGACAACACCCACCCAGTGATGTCACGACCACGACCACACTGTGACAACACCCACCCAGTGATGTCACGACCACACTGTGACAACACCCACCCAGTGATGTCACTACCACGACCAAACTGTGACAACACCCACCCAATGATGTCACTACCACGCCCACATTGTCACATCACTCACCTGACTTCTCCCACACTATGACATCACCCACCTGCCTTCCACTCCCACACTGTGACATCACCCACCTGTTTTCCACTCCCACACTGTGACATCACCCACCTGTCTTCCACTCCCACACTGTGACATCAACCTGTTTTCCACTCCCACACTGTGACATCACCCACCTGTTTTCCACTCCCACACTGTGACATCACCCACCTGTCTTCCACTCGCACACTGTGACATCACCCACCTGCCTTCCACTCCCACACTGTGACATCACCCACCTGTTTTCCACTCCCACACTGTGACATCACCCACCTGTCTTCCACTCCCACACTGTGACATCAACCTGTTTTCCACTCCCACACTGTGACATCACCCACCTGTTTTCCACTCCCACACTGTGACATCACCCACCTGTCTTCCACTCGCACACTGTGACATCACCCACCTGTCTTCCACTCGCACACTGTGACATCACCCACCTGTCTTCCACTCGCACACTGTGACATCACCAACCTGTCTTCCACTCGCACACTGTGACATCACCCACCTGTCTTCCACTCCCACACTGTGACATCAACCTGTCTTCCACTCGCACACTGTGACATCACCCACCTGTCTTCCACTCCCACACTGTGACATCACCCACCTGTCTTCCACTCGCACACTGTGACATCACCCACCTGTCTTCCACTCCCACACTGTGACATCAACCTGTCTTCCACTCCCACACTGTGACATCACCCACCTGTCTTCCACTCGCACACTGTGACATCACCCACCTGTCTTCCACTCGCACACTGTGACATCACCCACCTGTCTTCCACTCGCACACTGTGACATCACCCATCTGTCTTCCACTCGCACACTGTGACATCACCCACCTGTCTTCCACTCGCACACTGTGACATCACCCACCTGTCTTCCACTCGCACACTGTGACATCACCCACCTGTCTTCCACTCGCACACTGTGACATCACCCACCTGTCTTCCACTCGCACACTGTGACATCACCCACCTGTCTTCCACTCGCACACTGTGACATCACCCACCTGTCTTCCACTCGCACACTGTGACATCACCCACCTGTCTTCCACTCGCACACTGTGACATCACCCACCTGTCTTCCACTCGCACACTCAACTAGTTATTAAGAGCCAGCTGGAATAACAGTATCGAGGTCAAGTCATTAATGACAGTAATGAACAACACTTCAGTTTTTGTGGTATAAATACTTGGTAAGTTGAGGTCACCTTCACCACACTTAGAACGTTCCTTACATCCGATGTCCAGGATACCCAGAGTCCACTCTACTGCATAACCTACTACCATTATTACTACATACCTTTATTATTACTAGTTACCTTTATTATTACTAGTTACCTTTATTATTACTAGTTACCTTTATTATTACTAGCTATATTATTACTTGCTACCTTAATTATTACTAGTTACCTTTATTATTACTAGCTATATTATTACTAGCTACCTTTATTATTACTAGCTATATTATTACTAGCTACCTTAATTATTACTAGTTACCTTTATTATTACTAATTACCTTTATTATTACTAGTTACCTTTATTATTACTAGCTACCTTTATTATTACTAGTTACCTTTATTATTACTAGTTACCTTTATTATTACTAGTTACCGTTATTATTACTAACTACTTTTATTATTACTAGTTACCTTTATTATTACTAGTTACCTTTATTACTAGGTATATTATTACTAGCTACATTAATTATTACTAGTTACCTTTATTATTACTAGTTATCTTTATTATTACTAGTTACCTTTATTATTACTAGCTACCTTTATTATTACTAGTTACCTTTATTATTACTAGTTACCTTTATTATTACTAGCTACCTTTATTATTACTAGTTACCTTTATTATTACTAGTTATCTTTATTATTACTAGTTACCTTTATTATTACTAGTTACCTTTATTATTACTAGCTACCTTTATTATTACTAGCTATATTATTACTAGTTACCTTTATTATTACTAGCTACCTTTATTATTACTAGTTACCTTTATTATTACTAGTTACCTTTATTATTACTAGCTATCTTTATTATTACTAGCTACCTTAATTATTACTAGCTATATTATTACTAGCTACCTTAATTATTACTAGTTACCTTTATTATTACTAGCTACCTTTATTATTACTAGCTACCTTAATTATTACTAGCTATATTATTACTAGCTACCTTAATTATTACTAGTTACCTTTATTATTACTAGCTACCTTTATTATTACTAGCTACCTTTATTATTACTAGTTACCTTTATTATTACTAGTTACCTTTATTATTACTAGCTACCTTTATTATTACTAGCTACCTAAATTATTACTAGTTACCTTTATTATTACTAGCTACCTTTATTATTACTAGCTACCTTAATTATTACTAGTTACCTTAATTATTACTAGTTACCTTTATTATTAATAGCTACCTTTATTATTACTAGTTACCTCTATTATTACTAGTTACCTTTATTATTACTAGTTACCTTTATTATTACTAGCTATCTTTATTATTACTAGCTACCTTAATTATTACTAGCTACCTTAATTATTACTAGTTACCTTTATTATTACTAGCTACTTTTATTATTACTAGCTACGTTAATTATTACTAGTTACCTTTATTATTACTAGCTACCTTAATTATTACTAGCTACCTTTATTATTACTAGGTACCTTAATTATTACTAGCTACCTTAATTATTACTAGTTACCTTTATTATTACTAGTTACCTTTATTATTACTAGCTACCTTTATTATTACTAGCTACCTTCATTATTACTAACTATATTATTACTAGCTACCTTTATTATTACTAGCTACCTTTATTATTACTAGTTATCTTTATTATTACTAGCTACCTTTATTATTACTAGTTACCTTTATTATTACTAGCTACCTTAATTATTACTAGCTATATTATTACTAGCTACCTTTATTATTACTAGTTACCTTAATTATTACTAGCTACCTTTATTATTACTAGCTATATTATTACTAGCTACCTTTATTACTAGTTACCTTTATTATTACTAGCTATATTATTACTAGTTACCTTTATTATTACTAGCTATATTATTACTAGCTACCTTTATTATTACTAGCTATATTATTACTAGCTACCTTTATTATTACTAGTTACCTTAATTATTACTAGCCACCTTTATTATTACTAGCTATATTATTACTAGCTACCTTTATTATTACTAGTTACCTTTATTATTACTAGCTATATTATTACTAGCTACCTTTATTATCACTAGCTATATTATCACTAGCTACCTTTATTATTACTAGCTACCTTAATTATTACTAGCTATATTATTACTAGCTACCTTTATTATTACTAGCTATATTATTACTAGCTATATTATTACTAGCTATCTTTATTATTACTAGCTACCTTTATTATTACTAGCTATATTATTACTAGCTATCTTTATTATTACTAGCTACCTTTATTATTACTAGCTATATTATTACTAGTTACCTTTGTTATTACTAGTTACCTTTATTATTACTAGCTATATTATTACTAGTTACCTTTATTATTACTAGTTACCTTTATTATTACTAGCTACCTTTATTATTACTAGTTACCTTTATTATTACTAGTTACCTTTATTATTACTAGCTATCTTTATTATTACTAGCTACCTTTATTATTACTAGCTATATTATTAATAGCTACCTTTATTATAGCTACCTATATTATTACTAGCCTCCTATATTATTACTAGCCTCCTATATTATTACTAGCCTCCTATATTATTACTAGCCTCCTATATTATTACTAGCCTCCTATATTATTACTAGCCTCCTATATTATTACTAGCTTCCTTTATGGTACGCAAGCAAATGTTTTAACATTTCAACTGTTAACAAATCATAATTTACTTATTATAAGTTAGGATACCTTAGGTTACAAAATAACCCACAAAAATGTGAATATATCAGAGCGTAATGGAAACTGGTCAGGGCGGGGAAACAGAGCCAACCCCGGGAAGGGGAAACCCAAAAGGGTTTTCCTTTACCCAACACAATCCCTGTAAGGAGGAATGTGGAGTTAGGAAATAGAAAAAGACCCAGGGATGGTGTTTATTTCCCCAATGTGGGCATTTGCCCCTTTTTACAAAAACCAATTTTTTATTTAAAGACAAATAAGCCCCAAAAAGAAAATGAGAAAAGACTGGTACAAAAAATTTGGTTGGGGAAAAAACCAGGGTGTTTGGGGAATGGTGGTTTTTTAAAAATTTGTTTTGGGGGCTGGGGGATTTGTTTATGGAGGTTTTGTTTAAATGGCCCTTTTGTTGACGGGGTGGTTGTTTGGACTGGTTATTGTTTAAACTGGTTTTTTGCCCAATTTTGGTTAAATTTTATGACTGGTGATCGTTGATGGTGGTTGGTGCCCTGGCGGTTTTTTTGACTGATGACTTTTTGACTGGTGAATTAACTTTTCCCATTTTTAACACGGGTTTGGTTTGGGTTGGATTTGGTGAGTAACAGTGTGGTTAACACGGGTGGTTGAATGACGGGTAAAATTTTAAACTGATGACTTTTGATGGGGGTTAAACGTGCGGGTTTAACATTTGGGTGGTTTTTTGAGGTAAGCCCACTTTGTGCAACTTTTGGGGGTATCTTTTAATTTGAAACTTTTTCCCCTTTCCATTTTTGCTTTATCAATAAAAATTTTCCGGGACATAATTTTAAGACAGAAGAACTATTTTCCAGAATTTGGGAAATTCAGCCCCTCAACCGGGATAGGTGCGAACAGCCCCAAGTCGGTAGGGGTTTTGCTTTTTTCGCACCAACTTTTTTGGTTGGGGAAACCTGATTACCTCATCTTCTGTACATATTTTCTACTGTCTTCACGTTTGCCCGGGAAATTTGAAAGGGAAAAACCCAAATGGATGGAAAAACGTCTACAAAAAAAGAACCCAGATGTTGCACATGGGGTCTTACTTCTCTTGTCGGTTTTTAAAATACCATTCGTACCCCAAGGGGTGGGTTGGGCCCTGGTGGCTGTGACTGGTGTTGTTAAATTGGTGGTTACAGAGCGTTTAAACACTGGTGATTTTTTGACGGGGTTGGGAAAAAGTGGGGTTTTAACACGGGTGGTTGATGTTTTGGTTTGTTTTTTGACTGATGACTGTTGACTAGTGATTTAACAGTGCTGGTAAACCTGGTGTTGTTTTCTGGTGAGTAAAAGTGCTGGTTAAAACCACTGGTGGTTGATGCTGGGGATTTTTTGACTATAAATTGTTGACTAGTGAGTAAACAGTGCGGGTTTTAAAACTGGTGATTGTTGATTTATTGGGGTAACAGTGCGGGTTTAAAACATGTTTTGACTGTTACTAGTAGTAACAGTGCTGGTTAACCCACTGGTATTGTTGACTAGGGTTAAACAGGGGTGGTTAACAGGGGATTGTAGAAGGAAAATCATTTGACAGTGCACACAACTAAAACCACGAGCAGTAAAAAACAAGAACACAAAAAGCAAGAACTTTGGGAAATTTTTAAACATTAGAAAATAAACCCCTACACCATGAAAAAATTTGGAAAACAAACACAGAAATGAAAAACCAGAAAAACACTAGAACTTTAAACACCAAATATGAACACTAGAATATAAACACGGGAAAACAAACCATAACAAGAAGATTAAAACCCTAAAACTAGAACTAAACACAAAAAACAAAAAAAACAGAAAAAAGAAGTTTAAAACTTTGAATACTAAAACCCAAGAAAGATTAGAACATGAAAACCAGAATATGAACACTAGAACTTTAAACACTAGAAAAAAAATTAGAAATTGAACACTAGAACAAGTAGTTTAGAACATAAACCAAAAAAACAAAAAATTAGAACATGAATACTAAAAAAAGAATATTAGAAAATGAACACTAGAACAAGTTTTAAACCCTAAATTACTAAAAACAAGAATATTAGAACATAAAACACAGAACAAAAATTAGAACATGAATACAAGAAAAAGGAAAAAATATTAAACATGAACACTAGAACAAAAATATTAGAAATGAACACTAGAACAAGTTAAAACCCTAAATTTCTAAACAAGAATTTAGAAACAGTACACTAAAACCCAAAATATTAGAAAAATGAAACTAAAAACAAGTAGTTTGGGAACATGAACACAAAAAACATAACACTGAACAAGATTAGAATATGAACTTTAGAAAATGAACACTAAAAACTTTAAAACCGGGGAAACATGAAAAACTGGAACATAAAACACGGGAAAACATGAAAAAGGGGGAAACATAAACACTGGAAATGAATAGGGAAAACATAAACCTGGAAAAATAAAATTATTGGACCCCGAATAAACCCCCAGGGAAAAGGGGAAAACCGAACACTGGATCTTAAAAATTACTAGAACATAACACGGAACATAAAACACGGGGAAACATAAACCCAGGAAATAAAACTTGGAACATAAACACGGAACATGAAAACTAGAACATGAACACAGGAACTAAAACACTGGAACGGGAAAACGGGAACTTAACACGGGAAACCGGAATACTGGAACTAAACCACTGGAACATGAATTTTGGGAACCCCCGAATACTAGAACATGAACACTGGAACATGAACACTGGACCCAAAAATTAGAACTTTGAACACTGGAACAGAACACAAACAACATAAAACACGGAACATGAACCCGGGAACTTGAACACGGGAAACATGAACACGGAACATGAACACTACAAAAAAACACTGGAACATGAACACGGGAAAACAGGAACACTACAACATGAACACTGGGAAACAAAACACAAAACATAAACCCATTGGGGAAACCAAAAAAAACCTTTTAGAACATGAACCCTAAAAAACATGAAACAGGGGGAAAAAACACTAGAAATGAACCAAACAAAAAGAACACTGGAAAAACACTAAACATGAACACAAAACAACAGGAATTTTTTGCGGAACAAATCGTTTTAGAACATAAAACACTACAACATAAAGGGAACCCAAACCCTAAAACCATGAACACTAAACATAAACACTGGAACAAACACAAGAACATGAACATAAAAACATGAACCCTGGAACAAACACTACAACATGAAAAATAGAAATGAACACTCACATGAACACTAGAACATGAACATTTACAACTTTTGAACACTGGGAAATGAACATGGAAAAAAACCCCTTAGAAAATGAACACTACAACATAAACCGGGAAACAAACACTAGAACATGAACACTACAAAATAAACATAGAACATAAACACAAAACAAAAACACTAGAAAAAATTGAACACTGGAACAAAAATTTAAACCCGGGAAAAAACTACAAACATGAACACGGGAACAAACACTGGGAACAAAAACATTTACAACATGAACACTGGAAAAAAACCCCTAGAAAAAATGGCACTAAAACCCTAAACACTGGAAAAACTAAAACAGGGAACACGGGAAAACATGAAAAATTACAACAGGGAACACGGGAACATGAAAAACAAAAAAACCCATAAAACATTTTGGAACATAAAGGGGGAAACAAAAATTTTTAAAAACCCCTTTTTAAACACGGGAAACATAAACATTTCAAAAATTAACCCACTGGTCCTTGAACACAACCCATAAAACACTGGAACTGAACACTACAACAAAAAAACACGGAACTTGAACATTTACAAAACCAAAATTTGAACCTTAGAACATAAACCCCTTTTAAAAAGGGAAATAAAACTTTTTTTTTTTTTTTTTTTTTTTGGAATTTTGGGAAACATGAACACTACAAAATAAAAACCTGGAACATGAACACTAAAAACATAACCCTTTAAAACCCATAAACCACGAACATATCACTAAAACAGGGAACCCTAAAAACAGGGCCCAAAAAACATAAACCACTGGAACTTTTAAACCACTACAACATGAAACTGGAACATGAACACGGAAAAAACCCAAAAGAACATGAACACTGAAACATAACACTCCCAACCTGAAACAGGAAAAACATGAAAAACAACATGAACACGGAAAACTTAAAACACTACAACATGAACACTGGAACATAAAACATAAAACATAAACCATTTAAAACATGAACCCAAAAAACATGAACACTAAAACCAGAACACGGGAACTTTGAACACACAAAATGCCCACTGGAACATGAACATTTACCCCCAAAAAACACTAAAAATAAACCAAGAACATAAACACACAAAAGAACATTGGAAATGAACACTACAACATGAAAAACGGGAACATGAAAAACAAACAACATGAAAAAGGGAAAACATGAACAAAACATAAACACGGAACAAACACTAAAACATGAACACTACAACATAAAACCACGGAACATGAACACTGCAACAAAAACCACAAAATGAACACGGGAAACCCAAACATAGAACAAACATACAACATGAACACTGGAACATGAACACAACAACATGAACCATGGTTCATGAACACAACATGAACAGGGAAAAAAACATAAAACATAAAACACCCCAACATAAACCCTGGAACATAAAACACTAAAAACATGAACACTAAACATGAAACGGGAACATAAACCCACTAAAACATGAACACTGGAAAAAGGGAACACGGGAAACACGAACACAACATGAACACGGGAAACCCAAACACTAAAAACATGAACACTACAACATGAAAAATTGGAACAAAAAACCAGAACATGAACACAAAGAGCATGAACACTGGAACAACCACCGAACTGAACCTCCCAACCAAGAACATTTGGAAAAACACTACAACATGAACACTGGAACTAAAACCCTACAACTTTGAACACGGGAAACATAAAACACTACAACTTTAAACACGGGAACAGAAAAATGGAACAAACACTAAAACATGAACACTACAACACGAACAGGGAAACCCTGAACACTGGCCCAAACACTAAACATAACACTGAAATTTGAACATTACAACATGAAAAATGGATCATAAACCCAACATAAAACACTGGAACTTTGAACACTAAACAAGATTAAAAATATGAACTTAGAAAATGAACACTAGAACAGGGAACCTGGAACATGAACACTGGAACATGAACACTGGAACATGAACACGGGAAAACATAAACACTGGAACATGAATAGGGGAACATGAAAAAATGGAAAATAAATTATTGGAACACGAATACAAAGAACATGAACACTGGAACATTAAAAACACTGGATCATAAAATACTAGAACATGAACACTGGAAAAAATGAACCGGGAAACCATGAACACTGGAACAGAACACGGGAAACAGAAATTGGAACAGGAAATGGAACATGAATACTAGAACATGAACACGGGAAACATGAACACTGGAACATAAACCCAGGGAAACCCTGAACACTGGAAAATGAATACGGAAAGGGAACCGGGAACATGAATTTTTGGAACACGAATACTAGAACATGAACACGGGAAACATGAACACTGGATCGGGAATACTGAACAAAAACACGGGAAAACATGAACCTACAACATGAACACGGGAACATGAAACGGGAAACCCTGAACACTGGAAAAGAAAACGGGAAAACTGAACACTACAACAGGAACACTGGAACAGAAAAAGGGAAAAAGAAAACTACAACATGAACACTAAAAACATGAACACTACAAAAGAACACTGGAACAAACACTAGAACATGAACATAAAACCCATGAACACTGGAAAAAACCCACAAAAAAACATGAACACTAAAACATGAACACTGGAAAAAACACTGGGAAAACCCCCGGGGCCTCCCTCAACATAAACACTGGAAAAAAAACACTAGAACAGGAACACTACAACATAAAACACAAAAAACATAAAACACTACAACTAAACACAAAGAAAAAGAACACGGGAAACCCAAACACTAGACAGAACACTAAAAACAGGGAACACGGGGAAAAAAACACTAGAAATAACACTAACAAATGAACATGGAAAAAACACAAAAAAAATGAGCACAAAACATGAAACCCACAGGGAAAAAACACTACAACATGAACACTGGAACATGAAAAATACAACATGAACATTGGAAAGAACACAAAACAGAACACTGGAACATAAACCTGGAAAAAACAAAAAACATAAAACACGAAAACATGAAACTAAAACGGGAACACGGATCATGAACACAACAGGGAACACGGGGAACATGAACATAAAACATGAACAGGGGAACATGAATTTTTAAACATAAAACCGGGAAAAAGAACACTAAAAACAGGAACACTAAAACATGAACACTAAAAACTGAACATACAACTGAACACGGGAACATGAAAACTACAAAATAACAGGGAACATAAAACCATTTCAAAAAGAACACTCCCAACATGAACACTGGGAAACATGAACACTAAAAATTTGAACAGGGAACTAAAACACTCCCAAACAAAAACACGGGAAAAACATAAACACTAAAACATGAACACTGGAAGGGGGAACCCCAAAAAGAACACGGGGGAAACAAAAAACTAGAACAAAAACACTACAACATGAACACGGAACATAACACTGCAACATGAACCTGGAACATGAACACAAAAAAACACTGGAAAAAACACTAGAACATAAAACCACTAAACATAAAACCACGGGAAAACATGAACACTAAAAACATGAACCCCGGATCAGGGAACACAACATAAACACGGGAACAAAAACTAGAACATGAAAATTTACAACATAAAACCACGGGAAAATAAAACACTACAACATAAACACTACAACATGAACATGGAAAAAGAAACCAACTAAAAACATAAAACACTGGAACAGAACCGGGAAAACTTTGAACACAACATGAACACTGGAACAAACACTAGAACATGAACACTACAACATAACCGGGAAAAAAAACACTAAAAAATTAACACTAGAAAAAAAAACCCACGGGAAAAAAAACACCAGAACATAAAAACCCCCCCCAACATGAACACTGGAACAAACACTAAAAACATAAAACACTGGAACATGAACATACAACATAAACCACGGAACAGGGAACACAAACAACATGAACACTGGAACAGGAACACTGGAACAAACACTAAAACCATGAAACTAAAAAACACAAACCCCACGGAAACATGAACACTGGACAAACACAAAACATAAAACACAAAAAATAGGGAACGTTACAACATAAAACATGGATAAAGAACACAACATAAAACACTGGAAACATGAAATTTACAACATGAACGGGGGGGAAAACAGAACACTACAACATGAACAGGAAACAAACATACAACATGAACACTGGAACATGAACCTACAACATAAAAACACGGGAACTTTAACACGGGAAATGAAACTAAAACCCTGAACACGGGAAACATAAACACTACAAAAGAACCCCCGGGAAAACATGAACACTGCAACATGAACCTGGAAATAAAACAAAACATGAACACGGGAAACAAACCACTAAAAACATGAAAACTACAACATGAACACTGGAACTTGAACACTGCAACATGAAAAACACAACATGAACACTGGAACTTGAACACACATCAACCCTGGAAAAAAACTAAACATAAAAACACTACAACATGAACACGGGAAAACATAAAACCCCTAAAACATGAACCGGGAACAAACTAGAACATGAACACTACAACATGAACACTGGAAAAATGAACCCTACAATTGAACATTTAAAAAAAACACTGGGAACATGAACACTGGAACATAAACCCACTAAAATTTAGAACACGGGAAAAAACATAAACATGAACACTGGAACATAAAACACTACAACAGAACACTGGAACAAACACAAAAACATGAACACACAACACGAACACAACATAACACTGGAACAAACACTAAAAACATGAACACTACAACATAACATGGAAACATGAACACTAAAACATGAAAAATGAAAAACACTAGAACAAAAAAACACAAAACCCCCATAAAACACTGGAACATAAAATCTAAAACTTTAAACACTGGAACAAACACTAAAAACATGAAAACATAACAAAAACACGGGAACATAAAACACTAAAACTAAACCACTGGAACAAACACTAAAAACATGAACACTTAAACCTGACCACGGGAAAAAACACTAGAACAGGGAACACTACACAGAACACTGGAACAAATACTAAAACAGGGAACCTACAAAGAACACGGGGAAAAAAACACGGGAACAGGAACACTACAACATAAACACTGGAAAAAACTAGAACAGGGAACCCACGGGAAAAAACACTGGGAACGGGGCACTAAAAATTAACACGGAAATTAAAACACTAAAACATGAACACTGGAACAAAACACTAGAAAACATGAGCACTACAACATAAACCACGGAACTTTTGAACACAAAACATGAACACGGGAACAAACACTAAAACCCAGGACACTACAACACCCCCTGGAACAAAACACTAGAACTTGAACACTAAAACCTGAACACGGAAAAAAACACTAGAACATAACACTACAACATGAACATTTGGAAAAAACACTAGAACATAAGACGGAAAAAAACCACTAGAACAAAACACTGGAACAAACCAAGAACTAACAGGAAACAAAAAATAAAAACTTTGAGCCTACAACATGTTAGAAATCCCCCCACTAAATAGGGAAAATTTTAGCATGAACTTTGGGAACAGGTTTAGAACAGGAAAAATTAAAACCCATGAACACCAGAACATGAACATGGTGGTGAACACAACCCTCATAGGGGCCCTTGGAAAGTTATCATGGCATTTTAAATAACTTAGTTATCATGGCCAGTAATAACATTAGTTATCATGGCCAGTAATAACATTAGTTATCATGGCCAGTAATAACATTAGTTATCATGGCAAGTAATAACATTAGTTATCATGGCCAGTAATAACATTAGTTATCATGGCCAGTAATAACATTAGTTATCATGGCCAGTAATAACATTAGTTATCATGGCCAGTAATAACATTAGTTACCATGGCCAGTAATAACATTAGTTATCATGGCCAGTAATAACATTAGTTATCATGGCCAGTAATAACATTAGTTATCATGGCAAGTAATAACATTAGTTATCATGGCCAGTAATAACATTAGTTATCATGGCCAGTAATAACATTACTTATCATGGCCAGTAATAACATTACTTATCTTGGCCAGTAATAACATTAGTATGAATTATATCTGATGTGGGCTATGAATGAGCTGGACGAGGAGGAAGAGGAGGAGGAAGAGGAAGAGGAGGAGGAAGAAGAGAGGAGTAGGAGACAAGGCAGAAGGAGGCTGAGAGAAAGAAAACCTAAGAAGGACACGATAACAGTCTAACAAGAAAACGCTTCAGCAGCTGCATGGATGTTATTTGGTACCCAGGTGTCACTACTTGTGCTGACACTGCTCTGGTCATGACAGTATAGCAGAAGGCTCTCTCCCCACCCAGCTCTTACACTGCCAGCATCACAAATTGTACGTGGAGAGAATTACCGCGACATACTGGCAGGCAGGCAGGCAGGCAGGCAGGCAGGCAGGCAGGCAGGCAGGCAGACAGATAGGCAGGAGGCAGGCAGACAGGCAGGCAGGCAGGCAGGCAGGCAGGCAGGCAGGCAGGCAGGCAGGCAGGCAGGCAGGCAGGCAGGCAGGCAGGCAGGCAGGCAGGCAGGCAGAACCGGCCGTGGGAGGACCAACTTGTCTACAGACCACTGCTGCCTCCCCAGTAAAGGCAACTTTCGCTTGCGTGACCAATTCCGTCCTCTCTCTTTTACTCCGTGTGTGTGTGTGTTGGTGCTCTGTCTGTCATGCTGGTGCTCCGTCACGTTGATGCTCTGTCATGTTGGTGCTCTGTCTGTCATGTTGATGCTCTATCATGTTGGTGCTCTGTCTGTCATGTTGATGCTCTATCATGTTGGTGCTCTGTCATGTTGATGCTCTATCATGTTGGTGCTGTCTGTCATGTTGATGCTCTATCATGTTGGTGCTCTGTCTGTCATGTTGATGCTCTATCATGTTGGTGCTCTGTCATGTTGATGCTCTGTCATGTTGGTGCTCTGTCATGTTGATGCTCTATCATGTTGGTGCTCTGTCTGTCATGTTGGTGCTCTGTCTGTCATGATAGTGCTCTGTTTGTCATGTTGGTGCTCTGTTTGTCATGTTGGTGCACTGTCTGGTATGTTGGTGCTCAGTCTGTCATGTTGGTGCTCTGTCATGTTGGTGCTCTGTCATGCTGGTGCTCTGTCTGTCATGTTGGTGCTCTGTCCGTCATATTGGTGCCCAGTCTGTCATGTTGGTGCTTTGACATGTTGTTCTGACTCTGTCATGTTGGTGCTCTGTCATGCCGGTGCTCAGTCTGTCATGTTGGTGCACTGTCAGCTTGGTGCTGTCTGACATGTTATCGTTCTGCCTCTGCCATGCTGGTGCTCTGTCTGTCATGTTGGTGCTCAGTCTGTCATATTAGTGTTCTATCTGTCATGTTGGTGCTTTGTCATGTTGGTATTCTGCCTGTCATGTTGATGTTCTGCCTGTCATATTGGTGCTTTGTCTGTCATGTTGGTGTACTGTCTGTTGGTGCTCTGCCTGTCATGTTGGTGCTCTATCTGTCATGTTGGTGCTCAGTCTGTCATGTTGGTGTTCTGTCATGTTAGTGTTTTGTCATGTTGGTGCTTTGTCATGTTGGTGCTCTGTCTGCAATGTTGATGTTCTATCTGTCATGTTATTGTTTTGTCTGTCATGTCGGTGCTCTGTCTGTAATATTGATGCTCTGTTTGATATGTTGGTGCTTTGTCATGTTGGTGTTCTGACATTTTGGTGATCTCTCATATTGGTAGTCTGCCTGTCATGGTGCTCTGTTTGTTATGCTTCCCTGTCATGTTGGTGCCCTGTCATGCTGGTGTTCTGTCATGTTGGTGCTATGTCTGTCATGACGGTGTTCTGTCATGCTGTCATGCGATCGAGCTACGGGACACTGGCTGTGCTACTCACAGTATTAATAAAGTCTTGGACAATAATCGGCAGAGGTAGAGCTGCCTTTTCCTCTCTGTTATTCTAGGTGACTCTATCAACAGTGCCCAGGTAGTGCATGTCCTCTGAGGTTGGTGTTGTGTTGTTGTCTCTGCCGTGTTGTCGTGTTGGTGCTGTCTCTGCCGTGTTGTCGTGTTGGTGTTGTCTCTGCCGTGTTGTCGTGTTGGTGTTGTCTCTGCCGTGTTGTCGTGTTGGTGCTGTCTCTGCCGTGTTGGTGTTGTCTCTGCTGTGTTGTGTTGGTGTTGTCTCTGCCGTGTTCTCTCTACCGTGTTGTGTTTCTCTCTCTCTGCCGTGTTGGTATTGTCTCTGCCGTGTTGTGTTGGTGCTTTCTCTGCCGTGTTGGTGCTCCCTCTGCCGTGTTTGTCAGTAATGTATGTCATTAAAGTCCTCAGTGGTATTGTGTTGGGTGTTGCATAATATCATTAACTGTTATGTATGTCTGTATAATAGTGACGTAGTGGTTTTGTATCAGCGTCTGAGTGCTAGCTCAGCTTAGCTCATTTCAGCTCGGTATAACTCATTTCAGCTCAGTATAACTCATTTCAGCTCAGTATAGCTCATTTCAGCTCAGTATAGCTCATTTCAACTCACCATAGCTCAGTTCAGTCTAGCTTAGATTAGCTCAATTCATGTCTGTTTAGCTCACTTTAGCACAGGTCAGATGTTAAGTCTGAGAGTGTGGGAGCGTCACTGGCTGTGCTACTCACAGTATTAATAAAGTCTTGGACAATAATCGGCAGAGGTTGAGTTGCCTTTTCCTTTCTCTGTTATTCTGGGTGAACCTACCAACAGTGTCTAGGTATTGTATGTCCTCTGAGGTTGACGCTCTGCTTGCCGTGTTGTTGTGGTGGTGGTCTAAGTGCCGTGTTGTGGTGGTGGTGCTCTGCTTGCCGTGTCGGGGTGCTGGTGCTCTGCTTGCCGTGTTGGGGTGGTGGTGCTCTGCTGGCATTATATCTTGAGTGGTAATGCCAGGGGACATCCCGTGATACGGTATCTCACTGCGAAACAAGCGAGGTTGTGACACTTCACATCCTAAACTGTAGTGATCATACAACGCCTGAAGAATGAGAAATAATCACGTTTGATCCAAGCCACGGAAAGTTAGCTCCAATTCCTTCGATCAAGAACGATCCACTAGACTCAAGGCGCTTTCTGAATTTTTTTTCCACCAGTATGGGTAATGATATTGGTTTAGTGTGCATCCCATGTTCACCCTGCACCCCATGTTCACCCTGCACCCCATGTTCACCCTGCACCCCATGTTCACCCTGCACCCCATGTTCACCCTGCACCCCATGTTCACCCTGCACCCCATGTTCACCCTACACCCCATGTTCACCCTGCACCCAATGTTCACCTTGCACCCCATGTTCACCCTGTACCCCATGTTCACCCTACACCCCATATTCACCCTGCACCCCATGTTCACCTTGCACCCCATGTTCACCCTGCATCCCATGTTCACCCTGCACCCCATGTTCACCCTGCACCCCATGTTCACCCTGCATCCCATGTTTACCCTGCATCCCATGTTCACCCTGCAACCCATGTTCACCCTGCACCCCATGTTCACCCTGCACCCCATGTTCACCCTGCACCCCATGTTTACCTTGCACCCCATGTTCACCCTGCACCCCATGTTCACCCTGTACCCCATGTTCACCTTGCACCCTATGTTTCCCATGCACCCCATGTTCACCTTGCACCCCATGTTCACCCAGCACCCCATGTTTACTCTGACCCCATGTTCACCCTCCACTCCATGTTCACCCTGCATCCCATGCTCCCCCTGCACCCCATGTTCACCCTGCACCCCATGTTCACCCTGCACCCCATGTTCACCTTGCACCCCATGTTCACCTTGCACCCCATGTTCACCTTGCACCCCATGTTCACCCTGCACCCCATGTTCACCTTGCACCCCATGTTCACCCTGAACTCCATGTTCACCCTGCACCCCATGTTCACCTTGCACCCCATGTTCACCTTGCACCCCATGTTCACCCTGCACCCCATATTCACTTTGCACCCTATGTTCACCCTGAACTCCATGTTCACCCGGCACTCCATGTTCACCCTGCACCCCATGTTCACCCTACACCCCATGTTCACAATGTACCCCATGGTCACCCTGCACCGCATGTTCACTCTGCATCCCATGTTCACCCTGCACCCCATGTTCACCCTGCACCCAATGTTCAACCTGCATCCTATGTTCAACCTGCACCCCATGTTCAACCTGCACTCCTTGTTCACCCTGCACCCCATGTTCATCCTGCACTCCATATTCACCCTGCACTCCATGTTCACCCTGCACCCCATATTCACCCTGCACCCCATGTTCACCCAGCACCCCATGTTCACCCTGCACCCAATGTTCACCCTGCACCCCATGTTCACCCTGCACCCCTTGCTCACCCTGCACCTTTGTTCACCCTGCATTTCATGTTCACCCTGCACCCCATGTTCACCCAGCACCCCATGTTCACCCTTCACCCCATGTTCACTCTGCACTCCATGTAAACCCTGCATCCCATGTTCACCCTGCACCCCATGTTCACCCTGCAACCCTTGTTCACCCACAACTCATATTCACCCTGCACCCCTTGTTCACCCTGCACCTCATGTTCACCCTGCAACCCTTGTTCACCCACAACTCATATTCACCCTGCACCCCTTGTTCACCCTGCACCCCATGTTCACCCTGCAACCCTTGTTCAACCACAACTCATATTCACCCTGCACCCCTTGTTCACCCTGCACCTCATGTTCACCCTGCACCCCTTTTCACCCCAACTCATATTCACCCTGCACCCCTTGTTCACCCTGCACCCCATGTTCACCCTGCAACCCTTGTTCACCCACAACTCATATTCACCCTGCACCCCTTGTTCACCCTGCACCTCATGTTCACCCTGCACCCCTTTTCACCCCCAACTCATATTCACCCTGCACCCCTTGTTCACCCTGCACCCCCATGTTCACCCTGCGGACGGCATCATCGTATATCCTGGGCCACAAAAGGGTAAGCTGCAACACATCTAGATATACGTTTGGACAAAAACCATCTCTTACAAGGAAAATTAGAATATTTATTTCTCTAAGAATATCCGGTATTTCAGTTTGATAAGACACCACGACACATCCTCAGTAACTGGAGACCTGAGCACACGTTGATCAATATTTACAAAGTTAAGCATTCTCTTTCTCTTGGTTGATCAGGCTCTGATCCACCAGGAGGCCTGGTCTCAGACCGGGCCGCGGGGGCGTTGACCCCCGGAACTCTCTCCAGGTAAACTCCAGGTATAGAGGTTATAGTGCTGCTTTCACCAGAGTTCTATAAAACATTAATATATCATCAATGAGACAATTCGTCTCATAAACAGGGGGGTTGTAATGCACGCATTGCTGTTCTCTGATCTGTACAGGACCTAAATATCTGCACAAAGTAAGTCCTTGTTGGTCTGGGTTATGCTTGCGTAGCCACGAAAGATGGTTAGGCGATCTGTTTACCTCTCTCATATTCCCTTATTATATATCCCCTTGTTGTATATTGTCATTTATTCCCTTGTGATAAATTTCTTGTCATTTATTGATTGTTGTATTTTTCTTGCCATATACCCCTTGTCATATAACCTTTGTCATATATTCCCTGTCATAAACACCAACAGCCTCCATCACTCCTTACGCTGACTGACCAGCACCCGCTTAGCGTTTCATATATATTAATAAAATAATAACAATAATAATAATAATAATAACAAGAGTTGCGTACGTGAAGAAATGTAATGTCTCAGGTCGGGCTGGGATCCATCAGTAAGGTGATGAGGATATTATCAAGTATTCCACTAAGGTTTCACTAGCTACGGGAGCTTACCTTTGAAAAGTTTCGAGAGTTTGTCTACTCTCTGAGCCCGGCCATGGGCCAGCTTGAAAGATTCGCTTCAGCAGAACTGGAGTTACTGTTACCTGGGAATTAAAATCTCTCAGCATGTACTATCCAGTACAGGGAAAACTGTGACTGGATCACTGTCTCCGGCAAGTGCCAAATTAACCAGTCTGTGATGGGTATGCGGGTTAACAGCTGTTGATAGTAACAGCCTGATTGAAAAGGCAGTCAGCGAGGAGGCCTGGTCTCAGGCCATTATATAAAGGTAGAAAACCCTCGAAATCGTTCACAGACATGTCCCAGACACCATCATCGAAAGAAATATGAAAAATTAAAACGTTTTTTTTGGGAAATTTTTCCCGTTTCCAATAAAGAGGGGGGAAATTGTCAAGACGTGTCTCCCCCAGGGGTATGTAAAGAGGATGTCTCCTCAGGGGGTTTTAAAGGGGAATGTCTCACCCGGGGGGATGTACGGAGAAAAGTCTCCCCTAGAGGTATGTAAGGAGAGTGTCTCCCCCCGGGGGAGTAAGGAGGATAATCTCCCAGGGGTTGTACAGGAGAAAAGTCCCCCCTGGGGTATGAAGAAGAATAGTTCCCCAGGGGATGTCAGGGAATAGTCTCCCCCGGGTTGTACAGGAGAACAGTCTCCCCCGGGATATGTTTCGGGAATGTCCCCCCGGGGGAGTAAGAAGAAAAGTTCCCCCGGGGTTGTCAGGGAAAAGTCTCCCTCAGGGGTTGTACAGGGAGTAGTCTCCCTCGGGGTTGTCGGAGAATGTTCCCCCAGGGGTATGTACAGGAGATGTCTCCCCCGGGGGTTTTCAGGAGAATAGTTTCCCCCCGGGGTATGTTAGAAGAATGTCTCCCCCGGGGTATGTACAGGGGGAATAGCCTCCCCCCGGGATTGTACAGGGATAGTCTCCCCCAGGGTAGTACAGGAGAATAGTCTCCCCCAGGGATTGTACGGGAATTTCTCCCCCAGGGATATGTACAGGGAATGTCTCCCCCCAAAGGGTATGTAAAAGAGATGTCTCCCCCAGGGATATGTCGGAGATAGTCTCCCCCCCCGGGGTATGTACAGGAGAGTAGTCTCCCCCAGGGGGTTTTTTACAGGAGAGTTTTTCCCACGGGGGATGTCGGGAGTAGCTCACCCAGGGGTATGCGGAGATGTCCCCCAGGGGGAGTACAGGGGCAGTCTCCCAGGGGTATGTACAGGAGAATAGTCCCCCCAGGGGTTGTAAGAAGAGTGTCTCCCCGGGATAGGGACGGAGAGTATCTCCCCAGGGGGATGTACAGGAGGGGTTCTCCCCCCGGGGTTGAACAGGAGAGTAGTCTCCCCCAGGGGTATGTACAGGGAGTAGTCTCCCCCAGGGGTATGTACAGGAGAGTAGTCTCCCCCAGGGGTATGTACAGGAGAGTAGTCTCCCCCAGGGGTATGTACAGGAGAGTAGTCTCCCCCAGGGGTATGTACAGGAGAGTACTCTCCCCCAGGGGTATGTACAGGAGAGTAGTCTCACCCAGGGGTATGTACAGGAGAGTAGTCTCCCCCAGGGGTATGTACAGGAGAGTAGTCTCACCCAGGGGTATGTACAGGAGAGTAGTCTCACCCAGGGGTATGCACAGGAGTAGTCTCCCCAGGGGTATGTACAGGAGAGTAGTCTCCCCCAGGGGTATGTACAGGAGAGTAGTCTCCCCCAGGGGTATGTACAGGAGAGTAGTCTCCCCCAGGGGTATGTACAGGAGAGTAGTCTCCCCCAGGGGTATGTACAGGAGAGTAGTCTCCCCCAGGGGTATGTACAGGAGAGTAGTCTCCCCCAGGGGTATGTACAGGAGAGTAGTCTCCCCCAGGGATATGCACAGGAGAGTAGTCTCCCCCAGGGGTATGTACAGGAGAGTAGTCTCCCCCAGGGGTATGCACAGGAGAGTAGTCTCCCCCAGGGGTATGTACAGGAGAGTAGTCTCCCCCAGGGGTATGTACAGGAGAGTAGTCTCCCCCAGGGGTATGTACAGGAGAGTAGTCTCCCCCAGGGGTATGTACAGGAGAATAGTCTCCCCCAGGGATATGTACAGGAGAGTAGTCTCCCCCAGGGGTATGTACAGGAGAGTAGTCTCCCCCAGGGGTATGTACAGGAGAGTAGTCTCCCCCAGGGGTACGTACAGGAGAGTAGTCTCCCCCAGGGGTATGTACAGGAGAGTAGTCTCCCCCAGGGGTACGTACAGGAGAGTAGTCTCCCCCAGGGGTATGTACAGGAGAGTAGTCTCCCCCAGGGGTATGTACAGGAGAGTAGTCTCCCCCAGGGGTACGTACAGGAGAGTAGTCTCCCCCAGGGGTATGTACAGGAGAGTAGTCTCCCCCAGGGGTATGTACAGGAGAGTAGTCTCACCCAGGGGTATGTACAGGAGAGTAGTCTCCCCCAGGGGTATGTACAGGAGAGTAGTCTCCCCCAGGGTATGTACAGGAGAGTAGTCTCCCCCAGGGGTATGTACAGGAGAGTAGTCTCCCCCAGGGGTATGTACAGGAGAGTAGTCTCCCCCAGGGGTATGTACAGGAGAGTAGTCTCCCCCAGGGGTATGTACAGGAGAGCAGTCTCCCCAGGGGTATGTACAGGAGAATAGTCTCCCCCAGGGGTATGTACAGGAGAGTAGTCTCCCCCAGGGGTATGTACAGGAGAGTAGTCTCCCCCAGGGGTATGTACAGGAGAGTAGTCTCCCCCAGGGGTATGTACAGGAGAGTAGTCTCCCCCAGGGGTATGTACAGGAGAATAGTCTCCCCCAGGGGTATGTACAGGAGAGTAGTCTCCCCCAGGGGTATGTACAGGAGAGTAGTCTCCCCCAGGGGTATGTACAGGAGAGTAGTCTCCCCCAGGGGTATGTACAGGAGAGTAGTCTCCCCCAGGGGTCAAGACCAGAACACTCAGGACAGTATTTTACATTGTAAACAACAAGTTAGCAGTGCTGTATGATCCTTGCGGGTTTAGCGCTTAATTTTGATGATGATGGTAAGAATAATAATAATAATAATAATAATAATAATAATAATAATTTTGCACATAACTCTTAATTCTTAATTATAATGACATAGTAAATGTATGTGAAGTAGACCGGTGTGTTATTATATGTTTATGATATTATTATTATTATTATTATTATTATTATTATTATTATTATTATTTGTTTATGATATTATTATTAATATTGTTAAACAGAATAATCTAAAAAAAAACACATTGTTCCAAGGAGCCAAGAGGACGACAGTCAACGATGTGTTGGAAGGTGGCCAGCCTGGCCAGGACAGTCATCAAGCCTGGCCAGGACAGTCATCAAGCCTGGCCAGGACAGTCATCAACCCGGGGTGGGACTAAAAGACAAGCACAGAGTTGTAGCTCTGTATATATATATATATATATATTATATATATATATATATATATATATATATATATATTATATATATATATATATATATATATATATATATGAGGAAGGGTTGTTGAGGTGGTTCGGACATGTAGAGAGAATGGAGCGAAACAGAGTGACTTCAAGAGTGTATCAGTCTGTAGTGGAAGGAAGGTGGGGTATGGGTCGGCCTAGGAAAGGTTGGAGGGAGGGGGTAAAGGAGGTTTTGTGTGCGAGGGGCTTGGACTTCCAGCAGGCGTGCGTGAGCGTGTTTGATAGGAGTGAATGGAGACAAATGGTTTTTAATACTTGACGTGCTGTTTGAGTGTGAGCAAAGTAACATTTATGAAGGGGTTCAGGGAAACCGGCAGGCCGGACTTGAGTCCTGGAGATGGGAAGTACAGTGCCTGCACTCTGAAGGAGAGGTGTTAATGTTGCAGTTTAAAAACTGTAGTGTAAAGCACCCTTCTGGCAAGACAGTGATGGAGTGAATGATGGTGAAAGTTTTTTCTTTTTCGGGCCACCCTGCCTTGGTGGGAATCGGCCAGTGTGATAATAAAAAAATAATAAATATATATATATATATATATATGGAAAATAGTGATTCACTGTATTTTCTATTCATCTCTTTCACATCAGGTTGTCAAGTTATACGGAAACATTACTTTTCTCTCTTCGTATAACATAAAGGAGAAAGTGGTATATTACCAATTAAAATGCTTACCTTATATTGACTTAAATGTTAAATCTAATATATTTTTCTTTATTTTCAGATTATTAATATGTCTAGAGGCTGCATAAATTCATCAGCCATATTTTGCTATGTCTTCGGGAAATTCATCCTTTCAGATTCCCGGAGCAACATTACTCCTTTATTGAAATGCTGATACTTTGCTTATTTTGGCTGCAAACTTGGAGACCAGAACAAACCATTTGCACCACACAAAGCTTGCAAGAGTTGCATCAGTAAGCTCCAAATGTGGTCAGTTGGAAAACTTAAATGTCCGCCCTTTGGAGTACCAATGGTGGCGGGAGCAGATGAACCACCATGATGACTGCTACTTTTGTATGACTAAAGTAGCTGGAGTTAACAAGAAGATTAAAGATCGTATAATATACCCAAATATTCCTTCAGCAATAAGTCCTGTTCCACACTCTGAAGATATTCCTGTACCTCTGCCACCTGACACAGAAAATTTCATCAATGTCTGATAACAGTGATTCTAAGGAGATGGAGGTAGACTATGAACCACCAACAAATGACGATCCCAAACCCTTCAACCAACTTGGGCTCAATGACTTGATGAGAGACCTTAACTTTCAAAAAGAAAGTGCCAGTTACTTGGTTCTAGACTGAAGGAACACGGGTTTCTAGCTCCTTGAACAACATTTGCTTGGTACCGTCATTGTGAAGCGGAAGGCAAGCTAAAGGCAGGAACCTTCGTTGGCCCTCAGATTCGGGAATTGCTTAAGGACAAGCATTTTGATGAAGCATTAGCAGGTGTCGAGGTGAATGCCTGGTTTTCATTCAAGCAGATTGATCACAACTTCCTGGGAAACAGGCGCTAAACCACAAGGGTTATACAGCTCAGGAAGGCAAGGAAGGATGCAGGGGTAATAGGTTGCAAGAGGGAGAAGGATGATTATTAGGTTATGGAGTGCAGTGGAGCAGTGGATAGTGCAGGGGTAGAGGGTAGCTAGAGATTAAGGTAGAAAGGACCGAGGAGAGTGCTAGAGGCATCATTATCAGAGTTTGTGTAGTAAATCAGTTGCTGTCAAAAAGTCAGTGAGAGAGTCTGGATTCAAGGAGGGTCCATCAGCAAGAAGGGAAGGTAAAGAAAGGGCAGAAGAGTGGAAACGACGTTGAAGGTAAATTCTGCATGCTCGTTGATAGAGTGGGCAGTCCAACAGAATGTGGCTAACAGATACTGGAACTTGATAATTCTCACAGAGAGGAACAGGGCACCTCTCCATGAGATACCTGTGAGTAAGACGAGTGTGGCTGATGTGAAGACAGGAGAGAGTAGTCTCTCAACCTCGACATATATGACAAGACGATGACCAGAAACCTATGCTCGGTTTAATAGAATGAAGTTTGTTATGGAGCAGATCAGATCAATGTTGTTGCCAACGGGTGCGAAGGTGGGTAGCAATTACAGCAAAATAGTCCGTGAATGGAACACCTCTATATGAAACTGGGAGGTCATTCATTCATTCATGTTGATTCGCCGGTACTTTCGGCCCGGAGGTCATGTAGTGCTGACCGCACAGCAGTGTCTGCCTGTTCATTGCCCTGTATGTCAACATGACCAGGGACCCAACAAAAAACAATATCTTTGTGTTTGCTAGAGATACGGCATAACCAAAGTTGGATATGAAGAACTAGGAGGTGAGGTGTATCAAATTTCCGTATAGCCTGTAAAGCACTATGGGAGTCTGAAATGATCACAAACGGTGACACAGACATAGATGCAATACGGATAAGTGCGACAAGAATAGCATACAATTCAGCCATAAAAATGCTAGCCGAGGATAATAAATGCCCTCACACGACACTAGAAACACTGCGCAAATCCAATGCGTCAGAAGACTTAGAACCCTCTGTGTACACTGTGATAGCATGAGAATGAGAATGGACGTGGACCTGATTTCAAGTTTCCAACAACTTGGGTCTAGAATGAGTGTAAAGATGCATTTTTTGCACTCACATCTTGGCTGCTTTCCCAACAATTGTGGGGACTACAGTGAGGAACAAGGAGAGCAGTTCCATCAGGATATTTGCACCATGGAAACTCGATACCAGGACAAATGGAATGTCAGCATGATGGCGGATTACTGCTGGTCATTGAAACGTAATGGTCTCGATGCACAGCACAAGCGAACATCAACTCGGTCCTCC
>NC_069421.1:51663343-51665843 GCF_026875155.1 Cherax quadricarinatus
ATATATATATATATAAAAATAATATATATATATATTTTATATATTTTTAAAATTAAAATATTTTTAAAACCAAGCCTGAAACTGTCGGGCACAAAACAGCCCATGCTTTTGGAAAGCTTAGTTCATTTTTTGGGGCCCCTCGGGTGCTGCCCCCCTGTAGCCAGGTTCTCGGCAAAAAACCCCAGCCTGGGCCCCTTCCTTTCCCCCCCTAAACTCACACGGGGGCCCCCCAAAAGCGGGAAAGGGGGGGACACAAAGTATCCCGGGCTCTCTTCGGGGCCCAGGGCCCCTCCCGGGCCATGGGCACAAACCCACAAAAGGCCTGTGAAAACCCATACAAAATTTAACAAAAAAAACCAAAGAACCCTTCCAAAAGACTTTTCTTTAACCCCCCCGTTTCCAAAGGAATACTAAAAAAACCCGTTTTTTTTGGTAAAACAGTGGTGCCCCCCCAAGCAGGGGGTGTTTTGCCTGGAAAAAGAGGGGGGAAAGGGAGGTATGAAGTAAATTTTTAAACTTTATCACCCTCCCAAAAAGAAGGGCCCCCCAATCTCTAAAAGGTTACCCTGTGTCGTGTCTGAAATTTTTTTGAGCACCCCGGACACGGGATACAAGCAGGATCCCAGCCGAAATTTCCCAAAAAATTTCCCCGGGGAATTGTAAGTGACCCCCCCCCGCTCCCAGGGGACCCCATCTTCGGTTGCCCCCAACCAAACAGGGTCCCCCCCGCTGTTTTAAAAATTTCCAAGTGTTCGGGCCCACCTTGTATGTTGTGTTTTTTGTTGTTCAGCTCGCCAGCCGTTTCGCAACCCAGGGGGAGTTTTGTGGTGATTTTTTGCGTCCATTTGGGAGTTCTCAAAGGGGAATTTTTTTTGGGTGGGGGAGGGGGGGAGGAGAGGGAAGAGGAAGGGGGCTTTTCCCTCCCCTTCCCCATGCTCCCCTCCCAAACCCCTCACCCGTTTTTTCTACCAAAAACCATCACCACTGCCCACTCCCTCGGGTTTGTGTTTTTTTCTTTTTTTCCCATGGGGAATTCATTCCCAAAGAACTGTGTATCCGATTGCCCGGGTGGGCCCACTCAAAGTTTCGGGGGAACCACCCTTGCCACGTAAAATCAAACCCCAAAAACGTGGACCCAGAGGGCCCCGGGGGGGTGGGGGCCCGGAAATGTCACGTTGGATCTACCAGCAACGTGGGTTAAAAGATGCCCCAGGCCACATGCTGTGGGTTCGGGCTCCCCCGCATCACTTTGCCCGTAAACCCAGTGTGCCCGGGGACTTCATGGTCCACGTTGTTGCTAAACTTTTCCCTGGGAGAGTTTTGCTGAGTAAACCTCGAGATGTGGTCCCCGGGGGGAGGGGTTTCACCTCACTTTGTCTGCCTGACGTAAACCTCGAGGGTCTGCTAAATGGTCCCCCAGTGCGGGCCTAAACGTCCCCTCGCGCCTCACCCCGGGACTTTCAAAATAAAAAGTCCCCATCGAGTTTAAAGAAAAATTGTTTCGGAAATTGTGGGGAGAAGTTTTAAAGAGAAGAATATTTTGGTCGGGTTTTAAAAAATTTTTTTTTCCCCTCTCTTCGTGTTTTCACATTTTGTATTGTTTAGTTTCCCAGTTTTATGCACAAAAAAGCTTTCATATGATTTTAAAACCCATGTTTTTTCCCGCGGTGTTTTTTTAAAGTTAGTGTATAAAAAGTGAGGTCGAGCCTGACCTGAGTGCCCCCACTGTGTAAGTCCCCCAAAAATGTAAACCCATTTCTTTTTGAAGTGATGTAAAAGGGACCAAAGCCCAAAGGGGACCGAGCCCCTTTTGGGTTCAAAAAAGCTTTTATGCTCGTCGCTCTTTGATGTTCTGCGGGAAATCTTACCCTGCAAACAAATTCCCCATCGAAAATTTTTTTCATTACCTCCGACCATGGGTGTGCGGTTATATTGGGGGAGAAACAAATTTTCGGGGGAACAAAATAGACTTAACTCTGCAAAATTAACTCCAAAAATCCCGGAGAAATGACAAAATTTTTCAGCCTGTGTCAACGCTTAAGGGGAGCACCCGGGCAAAAAGGGTGATGTCATTTGATGTAGCTCTTCACTGCAGCCCGGGTTTGAAAGGGATGTTGGGGACCCCCAGATGTTTGGCCCAGTTGTCTTGCCAGGGAACCTCACTCCCAAAACCCGCTCCACGTTGGGCCGGCCGTCCCCGGGCCCACCCGACAATTTACCAGCCCGAGAATTTTGTGCCTCCTGATTTGGGGGTTCCAGAATCTGCCCAGGTTGCCGAGTTTTGTCGAGGGCCCCTCACTCGGGGGAAAACCGCATTTTTTGGGTCCCCGGTTGAGAAAAACCTGCAGCGCCCCTCCTACGGGACTGCTTCCCCTTTCCAGAGGGACCTTTAAACCGGGTTGTCACGGGCTAAAGCGCCAGCGATTTTCCCCCATTTTTTGCGTTTGCCCAAAAGGACCCCCAAAGGAAGGCGTCCCCATTTGATGCCCTTTCCCGACGC
>NC_069421.1:51670843-51683343 GCF_026875155.1 Cherax quadricarinatus
GCGTGGTGATGATGGTAGCAGTGGTGGTGATAGTGGTAGCGTGGTGATGATGGTAGCAGTGGTGGCGATAGTGGTAGCGTGGTGATGATGGTAGTAGTGGTGGTGATAGTGGTAGCGTGGTGGTGATGGTAGTAGTGGTGGTGATAGTGGTTAGCGTGGTGATGATGGTAGCAGTGGTGGTGATAGTGGTAGCGTGGTTGATGATGGTAGTAGTGGTGGTGATAGTGGTAGCGTGGTGATGATGGTAGCAGTGGTGGTGATAGTGGTAGCGTGGTGATGATGGTAGTAGTGGTGGTGATAGTGGTAGCGTGATGATGGTAGCAGTGGTGGTGATAGTGGTAGCGTGGTGATGATGGTAGTAGTGGTGGTGATAGTGGTAGCGTGGTGATGATGGTAGCAGTGGTGGCGATAGTGGTAGCGTGGTGATGATGGTAGCATTGGTGGCGATAGTGGTAGCGTGGTGATGATGGTAGTAGTGGTGGTGATAGTGGTAGCGTGGTGGTGATGGTAGTAGTGGTGGTGATAGTGGTAGCGTGGTGGTGATGGTAGTAGTGGTGGTGATAGTGGTAGCGTGGTGGTGATGGTAGTAGTGGTGGTGATAGTGGTAGCGTGGTGGTGATGGTAGTAGTGGTGGTGATAGTGGTAGCGTGGTGGTGATGGAAGTAGTGGTGGTGATAGTGGTAGCGTGGTGGTGATGGTAGTAGTGGTGGTCACAATGGTAGCGTGGTGATGATGGAAGTAGTGGTGGTGATAGTGGTAGCGTGGTGGTGATGGTAGTTTGTGGTGGTCACAATGGTAGCGTGGTGATGATGGAAGTAGTGGTGGTGATAGTGGTAGCGTGGTGGTGATGGTAGTAGTGGTGGTCATAATGGTAGCGTGGTGGTGATGGTAGTAGCGGTGGTCAAAGTGGTAGCGTGGTGATGATGGTAGTAGTGGTGGCCATAATGGTAGCGTGGTGGTGATGGTAGTAGTGGTGGTCATAGTGGTAGCGTGGGGGTGATGGTAGTAGCCGTGGTCATAGTGGTAGCGTGATGGTAATGATAGTGGTGATTGTAGGAGTGCTGGTAATGATAGTAGTCGTGGTGGTTGTGTTAGTGACAGTAGTGATTATGTTAGTAACAGTAGTGGTGATGGTGGTAATGGTGGTGGTGAAAAAATCAAGAGGTGGTGATGGTAGTAGTGGTTATGATGGTAGCAGTCTGGATGACTGGATGGTAGTACTGGTTGTTATGATGGTAGCAGTCTGGATGGTAGTACTGGTTGTTATGATGGTAGCAGTCTGGATGGTAGTACTGGTTGTTATGGTGGTAGCAGTCTGGATGGTAGTGCTGGTTGTTATGATGGTAGCAGTCTGGATGGTAGTACTGGTTGTTATGATGGTAGCAGTCTGGATGGTAGTACTGGTTGTTATGATGGTAGCAGTCTGGATGGTAGTGCTGGTTGTTATGATGGTAGCAGTCTGGATGGTAGTACTGGTTGTTATGATGGTAGCAGTCTGGATGGAAGTAGTAGCGGTGATGGAGGTAATGATGGTAATGATGGTGGTAGTGGTGTTGAAGGTGGTGGTGATGGAAGCAATGGTGGTGGTGATAGAGGTATGGTGGTAATGATGGTGGTAGTGGTGTTGAAGGTGGTGGTGATGGAGGCAATGGTGGTGGTGGTGGAGGTATGGTGGTAATGATGGTGGTAGTGGTGATGGTAGCAATGGTGGTGGTGACAGAGGTATGGTTTTAATGATGGTGGTAGTGGTGATGGCGTAATAATGACAGAAGTGGTGGTGCACGTCCGACACCTGACGCCAGTATATAAGCACCAAGCTCCATGGAGGTGCTTCAGTTCTTTCAAGACTACGGTTCTCTTCACCAACTCCAAAGCTGGGGGACTAATTACTTCATCTTTTGTATATAATTCTTCACAGTATGTGCTTGCATTGTACTGATAAAACCACTGGTTGGTGAAACGTCTACAAATAAAGATACCCAAATGTGCATGTGTGTCAAATTTTTCATCTTGTTATACCAACACTCTTATGTGGGTGTGGAACATGGTTGGGGAATGTTGCAACAAGGAGAAGGCTGGAGGTAGTAGAGATGTCGTGTCTGAGGGCAATGTGTGGTGTGAATATAATGCAGATAATTCGTAGTTTGGAAATTAGGTGGAGGTGCAGGATTACCAAAACTATTATCCAGAGGGCTGAGGAGGGGTTGTTCAGGTGGTTCGGACATGAATAGAGGATGGTACAAAATTGACTGACTTCAAGAGTGTATAAATCTGTAGTGGAGGGAAGGCGGAGGCAGGGGTCAGCCTAGGAAAGGTTGGAGGGAGGGGGTTAAGAAGATTTTGTGTGCGAGAGGCTTGGACTTCCAGCAAGCATGCATGAGCGTGTTAGATAGGAACGAATGGAAACAAAAAGTTTTTATGATTTGACGTGCTGTTGGAGTGCGAGCAGGGTAATATTTATGTAGGGATTCAGGGAAACCGGCAGACCGAACTTGAGTCCTGGAGATGTGAAGTACAGTGCGGCACTCTGAAGGAGGGGTTTTAATGTTGACCTCTGTTACACACCAGTGTCTACACTACACTTGTCCTGTGACTGTTACACACCAGTGTCTACACTACACTTGTCCTGGGACTGTTACACACCAGTGTCTACACTACACTTGTCCTGTGACTGTTACACACCAGTGTCTACACTACACTTGTTCTGTGACTGTTACACACCAGTGTCTACACTACACTTGTCCTGGGACTGTTACACACCAGTGTCTACACTACACTTGTCCAGGGACTGTTACACACCAGTATCTACACTACACTTGTCCTGGGACTGTTACACACCAGTGTCTACACTACACTTGTCCAGGGACTGTTTACACACCAGTGTCTACACTACACTTGTCCTGGGACTGTTACACACCAGTGTCTACACTACACTTGTCCAGGGACTGTTACACACCAGTGTCTACACTACACTTGTCCAGGGACTGTTACACACCAGTGTCTACACTACACTTGTCCTGTGACTGTTACACACCAGTGTCTACACTACACTTGTCCAGGGACTGTTACACACCAGTGTCTACACTACACTTGTCCAGGGACTGTTACACACCAGTGTCTACACTACACTTGTCCTGTGACTGTTACACACCAGTGTCTACACTACACTTGTCCTGTGACTGTTACACACCAGTGTCTACACTACACTTGTCCAGGGACTGTTACACACCAGTGTCTACACTACACTTGTCCAGGGACTGTTACACACCAGTGTCTACACTACACTTGTCCTGTGACTGTTACCACCACCAGTGTCTACACTACACTTGTCCTGTGACTGTTACACACCAGTGTCTACACTACACTTGTCCTGGGACTGTTACACACCAGTGTCTACACTACACTTGTCCTGTGACTGTTACACACCAGTGTCTACACTACACTTGTTCTGTGACTGTTACACACCAGTGTCTACACTACACTTGTCCTGGGACTGTTACACACCAGTGTCTACACTACACTTGTCCAGGGACTGTTACACACCAGTGTCTACACTACACTTGTCCTGGGACTGTTACACACCAGTATCTACACTACACTTGTCCTGGGACTGTTACACACCAGTGTCTACACTACACTTGTCCAGTGACTGTTACACACCAGTGTCTACACTACACTTGTCCTGGGACTGTTACACACCAGTGTCTACACTACACTTGTCCAGGGACTGTTACACACCAGTGTCTACACTACACTTGTCCAGGGACTGTTACACACCAGTGTCTACACTACACTTGTCCTGTGACTGTTACACACCAGTGTCTACACTACACTTGTCCAGGGACTGTTACACACCAGTGTCTACACTACACTTGTCCAGGGACTGTTACACACCAGTGTCTACACTACACTTGTCCAGGGACTGTTACACACCAGTGTCTACACTACACTTGGCCTTATGTCACTACCTTCATTTTCTACTAAGCTTCTCTTTATTTTAGGTTATGGTTTAGTAGGTTAGGTTAGGTTAGGTTAGGTTAGGTTAGGTTAGGTTAGCTGAGATTAGGTTAAGTTAGGTAGGGTGTGTTAGGGTTTGTAACGTTAGGTTATATTACATAAAACTCTTATAAAATGCGTACTTCACAATAAGGAAAATAAACTTTGTGTGTGTGTGTGTGTGTGTGTGTGTGTGTGTGTGTGTGTGTGTGTGTGTGTGTGTGTGTGTGTGTGTGTGTGTTGCACCGAGTACGGCACAGTCATTCTTGAAGCTCCTCTAAAATCAGTCAAGCCGGCAGTTAGACCCTGTAGTTGTTGTGGCCCCTAACTGTACTGTAAATGTCTACCAGTTTTAGCTTTACTCAGTCAGGGTGAGGGATTGAACTCCAGATGACCTGACATTATACTTATCCTATAGTCTGAAGGACAGTCTCTCACTAGCTCTGGCTGATGACACATACTGGTCTCTCCCTGAGTCACTTGGAATGGTATATTACCACCCCTCTGATATGCAACCCAGACAGTCGAGTAACACCCAGGTACCTACTTCCTGCTAGGTAAACAGGGGTAGCAAATGTGAGGAAAACTGCCCAACGTTTACATTCATGCCGGGGATCGAACCAGAGACCCTTAGCTGAGTGTGCTAAAAACAGAGCCACATAACTCTCTAAGTTACATTACAAGTTCGATATGTGCCTACATTGCTACTCTGTAATACTTCTGGTGGGAATATTATAGGTATTAAAAAATAAGTCTATTTTGGTGTTTGCCTTCGCCTTTATTTTTCTATGACTGTTGCTTCTTGCGGCCAAGTACCACAGGCCTTCTATTTGTTCCCGTGTTCATAATGTCGCGACATATCTGGTAACGTGGCGGCTGTGCAGCACCAAGAAACGTTTAAAGTTGTACGCTTGTTGTGATGTGAGTGGTGTTGTTTTAAACTAGTCAGCCAGTGTTTCACTTTGTAGCGTGGAAGCTCTGGGGTATTTCCCTGTTTTTATACACAGGGCTTGAACCTCGCTTCTAGCCCCATCATCACTACTGATGATCAATCACGTACTGATTAATCCCTGACGGCCTCTTGGGTGCTCTCATACCTACTCACTAAACTGCGCATAATCTTTGCTTCTGCTGCTTCCTCATTTTGATTATTCCAATGTCTAACTTCTCACAGATTGATTGAATAAATCCCTTTGCTCCCGGTCTACTCATTTCTTACAGGGCTTCTTGTCCCTGTTTGGTCTGTTTAGTACTTCAAATATCTTTTATTGTCATAATTATTTTTTCTAATTTTTCTAATCTTCAAGTGTTGTAAGGCTCATTTTTTAGTATTTTCTCGTAGATCTTTGTTACAGACAGTTAAAGTGGTCTATATCTTAGCGCTTCTTGTCTTTTTACCATCGGGTATTAGTTTTCTAGCTGTCTGTCAGTTGCCCAGTTTCCATTGACTAGTGTATCCTTTCTAAGGAGCTGCATAGTTTCCCTGCTCATTTTCTCATTATCCACGGTGACAGCTTCTCTTGTCTTCTATTTCCTCCTGTATCATTTAAATTTTTCAAACCATTGCTGCTCATGCCTTTCTCCCGCACCTTGTATCTACTCCAGTTCTTATGTACGAACCTCTCTGAATCTTATTTTCAAGACAATATACCGTCATATGTCGTCTGTTCTTAGCCTCTCACCTTCTTGAGTTTAATATGCTGCCTCGTGATCATAGAGGATGAATGGACCGAATGATATCAAAGCGTGCCAGAACAATTATGGATTTTGAAAGACTATCCTATAAATTTTAAAGGACTAACCTATAAATTTTAAAGGACTATCCTATAAATTTTAAAGGACTAACCTATAAATTTTAAAGGACTATCCTATAAATTTTAAAGGACTAACCTAGAAATTTTAAAGGACTATCCTATAAATTTTAAAGGACTATCCTATAAATTTTAAAGGACTAACCCATAAATTTTAAAGGACTGTCCTATAAATTTTAAAGGATTGTACTATAAATTTATGACAAGACTGGTTATTACTAGCAAAACTTGTAACAAAAATAAAAGATAATTAGATGCAATTTCAGAAGTCAGACAAGAAAAAGGTTGTCTGGAGGAATATCTCATCGACCATCTTACTCAAGAACACGACACCCGGGTGGCCAACCTCGCGCTTAGCGGACGGTGGACCTGGACTCACACACACACCTTACTCATAAATTATGCAGCATTGTCATGGAACCTTCAGCTCGCTTAACATGTAAAAAAAACAAGAAAGTTGAGAATTTTCCAATTAGGTTAGTTCCGGATTTCCGGGAATGCGTCATGAGACAAGGCAAAAGATAAACCAGTAGGGCATACTGAACATGAACAAGACCTGTATAATATTTAGACACATTAACAAGGCGGTTAAGCAACTTTTTACATGATGAAAAGGCGCAGGTGGTAAAGGAAGCTGAAAATCTACTTGAGCCTCAACGATAATAATAAATACTTCAACCCACGAAAAAAAGTGTAACGAGCAACGTTACGGTGACATATTCCTCAGTAAAATTGGCCTAACTTGGGTCTTATGAGGTGATCTGCTGGCGCCTGGTGCTGGTGTGTTGTGATGTTTACTCACACGAAAATGGAGTATCTGTGGTATGGGTGACGTGAGTGTCATATCGAGGGAGAGATGACTTACCCTTCTTGTCCTCACCAAAGAGGAGAAGAAATGATATAAAACAGTGGTTCACAATCTCCCTTCTTAATTCACTGTCGAGGAATTTACTCAGTTTCACTTAACTTTTGCCTTACAGCTTGGCAAGGTTCTCACTAGTTAAATAATAATCCGTAATAAGAAAATAAGTATTAATAATTTATATAAGTGTGGTATACCTTTAACATACCTTTAATAATAAGTTTTAAGAGTTTTTCTATCCCGGGTTACCAGCCTTGGACCAGGCTTGTCTGGTGCATACCTGGTCACTGGGCTGTTGCTGCTGGCTGCCCGCTGGCCCATATTCATCACAGCCTGCAGTTTCTAATATCTTCTGGTAAGAAGCTAAATGGCCTGAGGCCACGGATGTTGTTACACGTTCTTGTACTGTGCCCCCGGCGACCCTGCACACGTTCATTGGATTTATTCCTCACATTCCCTAATATTTCTCACTCCAGTATGTAGTTATGGCATAGTGGAAATTTGGTACTAGGTTCTCAAGTACTTCACATGTAGGTATCTTTCCGTTCTCCAGCGAGTACGTACTTAGGACTCTGAGGCATTCCCAGTAATTTCAATGCTTTATTGGCTCTATGAAAACTTATCTTTGAATCAGTTACGGCTCTGATATCTCTCCTGCCCTGAAAGGAGCAGTCAATACTGAACAGAACTCTTAGCGAGAGAGCACAGTGATTTGAGGTAGTACGCCATATTCACTATTTTTCTTATGGTAGTAAAATGACAGAGCAACCAACGACGGAGGACCTATACTGCTCTCAGAGGTAGCAGGTTGGTAGACAGCAACCATCCAGGGATGGTTGTAGCAAATTGGTAGACAGCAATCACCCAGGGGGGGTACTATCCTACTGTCACAGGTGGTAGATTGGTAGATAGCAACCATCTAGGGAGGTACTACCCTACACTCAGAGACAGAAATTTGGTAGAGAGCAGCCATTCGGAGAGGTACCCTACTGTCAGTAGTAGTAGTAGTAGTAGTAGTAGTAGTAGTAGTAGTAGTAGTAGTAGTAGTAGTAGTAGTAGTGTGGCAGGCAGCAACCATCGACGGATATACTACCTTTCTGTCAGAGTTAGTAGTGATAAAGAGAACAATATTTAAGAGAGGTACTACACTACTGTGCTTTCAGAGGCAGCAGGCTGTTAAACAGCAACCATCCATGCAGGTACTACCACTACTGTGAGAGATGGTAGGCTGGTAGAGAACAATCATCCAGTGAAGTATTACCCTACTGTTAATGGTAGTAAGTTGGTAGAAAAATCCTTCTGTTGTATCATAGTTTGGGCAAATCGTGGGTTACACCAGACAGATGGAAAATGATAGACAATCTCAGTTCTGCTGTTTATTGTACAGATATGCGTACAGTGAGAGGATATACAAGCATGTCTTCACACTACAGCTCCTGGACGACATCAGCGTGTCCTCTATAAGAGTATAAACAATTCTAATGGTTACTAATGGTACACATACAATGACACTGCTGACAGCTTGGCTGCATTACGGCTGAATGACCTCGTAGGCTCGCACAACAGTAACAGTGCTAAACATCGCTACACAAGGAACGTAGGTTTGTAAGTTCAAATTAGCTGAAAACAATTTATACAATGTAACTTAAGACACAGTCAATTAATCTATTAAAAAATTTTACAGAGACAAGAAGAATCCATAAATCCACCATAAATGAATCAATCAATTTACAATGGATAATCATTGTACGAATTATGAATAAAAATGTTTACAAGGGGAAAGTAAACATAAGAATTGATAACCTGGTGAGCACACAGTCTACAGTAGGTCAGAATCCATCGTTCGTGGAAGGACTAAACTAGAATCCTAAAAACAAAAAACTTGAAGGTAAAACTACGAGTAATGGCTGCTTGAGTAAATATTCATGAGAAAGAACTGAATTAGTGCTCATTCAGACGAGACACTGAGTCAGTTTAATTAAATAGCCAAGTTACTCGAAGACAATGAACACTTTGTGAAACTTAATGAATAGCATCACACACAGACACAAAAATATTAAATGAATTTAAGTCACTGCACGATCCGAGAAATATATCCCTGTTTCCTATAACCTCAGTCCCCAGTACCTCAATGTACATGATTAGAAATATGCAGAATGCTTCATAAGTTGATAATGCAGTTAAATATTAGAGCTGATGATTTTAAGGGAATCAGAGAAAGGCCTTAACAAGTCATCATAAGGAAACTAATATCAAGATTTCTTCAACAAAAATGGTAAATTAGGTTATTAGAGCCCAAATCTAATTCAGACCTTTCAAAGACACCAATATCATAAAATACACAAACGCGTTAAAGCTTGGAGCTTCTAACAAGTTGCATTATTAAGTTGTCAGCTTGAAAGGATTGAAGCTAATCAGCTGCAACACAAGAATTTTTGCATGAAAAGCACTATTTAATTTTTTCAGTTTCCAGAGAAGTATATTGCGACCCACACAGGTGAAAATCAATCCAAACTTTTCTCCAAGCAAGACTAACCACCTTTTAAGAAAGAAAGTACAATAACTAAATAAGAAGATAAGTACATAAGTTTTATGTAACCTAGGTACATAACAGAGTTTTAACAATTGCCTTGAGGTCACACAAATGTTATAGGAACATGACAGATATAACCCAAGATAACTAAATAAAGTCAAACACTCTGGCTTATTTGTGATCAGAAGAAACATTCTCCAAATATTTCACTGCTGTACATTAACATCTCCATACAAAGCAGGTGAAATCGCAGATCTAGAGAGTGTACAGAGATCCTTTACTGCACGTATAAGTTCTGTCAAGCACCTTAACTACTGGGAACGCTTGGAAGCACTTGACTTGTACTCGTTGGAACGCAGGAGGGAGAGATATATCATAATCTACACTTGGAAAATCTTGGAAGGAATGGTCCCAAATCTGCACACAGAAATCACTCCCTACGAAAGTAAAAGACTGGGCAGGCGATGCAAAATGCCGCCAATAAAAAGTAGGGGCGCCATTGGTACACTAAGAGAAAACACCATAAGTGTCCGGGGCCCAAAACTGTTCAACAGCCTCCCATCAAGCATTAGGGGAATTGCCAATAAACCCCTGGCTGCCTTCAAGAGAGAGCTGGACAGATACCTAAAGTCAGTGCCGGATCAGCCGGGCTGTGGCTCGTACGTTAGACTGCGTGCGGCCAGCAGTAACAGCCTAGTTGATCAGGCCCTGATCCATCGGGAGGCCTGGTCATGGACCGGGCCGCGGGGGCGTTGATCCCCGGAATAACCTCCAGGTAACCTCCAGGTAGGAACCAATTTTATTAATAAAACTGATACATGATAACTTATACAACCTGACATCAAGACACTGTTTCCTTTGAGGATAACACGAGAAGCATTTCACAGTTATTGCACAGAATCCAACAAAATTCGAGCCTACACAGCCTTAACACATTAAGCATTTAATCCATTTCATACGGTGCATCAACCATTGATGTCGTTTACAGTTGTTATATTTTAATCAGAGAAACGCGCTGAACCCGTAGGGGTTATATAGTGCCTACAGAATAGAAGACTTTTGAATTCGATCCTGGCAAGGAGAAAATAAGTCCAGTTCTTTGGATCAAGAGCCCCTCACCAACACAGAGGTAAAATAATGCAGCAAGATTCAATGATACTATACCATTAAGAGATTAAAAGTAACAAAATGGCGTCTGTCTCCACCTATCACGGAAAACAAAGTCTAGAAATGGCCTATGTACAGTTGTGCATATAGGAGTCATACATATAAATAGTCCTACGAGTGTTGATAATGATACATTACACGAGCGATGAAAATTTGAAGCCGATTGAGTAAGGCGTTCTTGAGAAATAAAAGGTGAGGGAAAACAAAGGAAAATGTCGGTGAGGATGTTCGCAAAACATTGAAGTTTCTCCTTAAATTTTAAAACACCGTAAAACAGTGGATTACTTTTTTTTAAGTTTAATTTTCTCGTTTACATTCTGTTAAAGTTTCTCTACAATAAAACAAGAATTTTTTTTTTATTTTGATTATTTAAAAAAAAAACTAATTTGATAAAGTTGACAAAAGAAAAAGATTATGTATCTTCTACAGACGTCACTAATGGTAAAAGTTTGAAAACGATCTGAAAAGGTGTTCCCGTGGTTCCAAGTTCTTTAACTATGGTCAGGAAAATTTCAAATTTGCACCTATTTCAACTAAACTTATTTAATAAAAAACGAATATCACCATTCAATAAAATTGGCAAATTAGGACTTATGGCAGCCAGTGGCATCATAAGTCTTGTGTTCAGAAAAACCAAACCAGTGGCGGAAATTTGAAGCCGATCAGATGAGTCATCCTCCAGTTATGACATTGATTCCAAGTGTTTTTTGCTACACTAGAATGTCAACTAATTTTCCTGCACGCGAACGAAACATTAAAATACTGAAGCCATTCATACTTTTAACTTTGATGATTTACCATAGTTTTTCTACTTCCGGAGCCAGGCCATGGATCAGGCTCGTCTGGTGCTTGCCTGGTCAGCCAGGCTGTTGCTGCTGCTATTTTACACAAAATGGTCAAATTTACATTTATCCATTTCAGTTTCACTCTCCACTATTGTCATTTTTTGGCACCTTTTCGAGTGCTGGAAGCGATGCCACTGAGGATTTCGGATCTGAACCTTTCCAGGAGAATGTGAAGGAGTTCAATAACTTAAGTCTTGGAACACATGAACATGTCAAGTGTTTCAAGAATTTGAATGTCGTTACCGTACACAAGTGTCGGAAATTTGAAGCCGATTGGATGAGGCATTCTCGAGTTATGAGCGAAATAAAATAAAGTTGGAGGAAGGAAAATGAAATCCAAGTAATCTCTTGAAGGTACCACTTCGGGGATACCTAATAAGTCTGCAACAGCAGGACTCCAACGGATGGTCAAAACACTAGACATGTCTAGGCATGGGCCACCTGTGTACAATGATTAGTTTTTAAAACAAAATTAATCGTATATACACACATGTGTTATGTACACTGACACCTAACTCTGTCACTACACAAATGCAATGAGCAGAGTAAGCTTCATTAACACTAGGACCCAAAAATTTTACAGCTAATTCTGTGGTAACAGACATATTTTTTGGTTTCGGAGTCATCACTTGTCTAGACCTGAGAGCAGTGACAAGAGTCAGCTAGAGTCGTGTCAGTCAGCTGGTCAGAGGAAGATGGTAGAGTAGGTAGGTGAGAGGAAGACAGTGTAGAGGCACAAGCTTGGTGCAGCACTACATCACTTGTCTGCGTCAGAAAATTGTTTAGTATCATCACTGATCCATTTCATCTGATCTGAATGAGTCTCTTTACACTGTCCAGAACTTGAAAACTTTTTACTTATTGCCACAAATATACTCAACGTCATAATAAGAGCCATTTTTTTTAAAGTTTAAATTAAACATTGCAGAAGACACTTAAATATATCAACAATACCACAGAACCAACACTGGGCAGTCCGTATTCTTATAAATCCAGCGGTCTTGTGGATAAGTTGAGCATCACATGTTCTAGTCATGACGTAACTGCCAGTATTGTAATCTGGTGTAGGTGGCGAATATAACAGCTCAACACCATACAGGACATAATGAGGTAAGATTCCTAATGTGACATTAAGAGCAAAGTTGATGGCACATGAATATAGTTACCCTAAGTGAGTCAAGGACTTTCTTATTCGTGCGCTCAGCTAAACCACTGCTAACTTTCTGGAGTGGTTCAGTGGTACTGCGGCTTTCCTAGTGTACCAGGGAGTCAACGAACCAGACAAG
>NC_069421.1:51688343-51718343 GCF_026875155.1 Cherax quadricarinatus
AGCAGTAACAGTAGCAGTAGCAGTAACAGTAGCAGTAGCAGTAACAGTAGCAGTAGCAGTAACAGTAGCAGCAGCAGTAGCAGTAACAGTAGTAGTAGCAGTAGCAGTAACAGTAGTAGTAGCAGTAACAGTAGCAGTAGCAGTAACAGTAGCAGCAGCAGTAGCAGTAACAGTAGCAGTAGCAGTAACAGTAGCAGTAGCAGTAACAGTAGCAGCAGCAGTAGTAGTAACAGTAGCAGTAGCAGTAGCAGTAGCAGTAGCAGTAGTAGTAGCAGTAACAGTAGCAGTAGCAGTAGCAGTAGCAGTAACAGTAGCAGTAGCAGTAGCAGTAGCAGTCAGCAGTAGCAGTAGCAGTAGCAGTACATTACTGTAAGTTTCCTAATATTTATTCGTCCGGTATTATCAACTTTCCAATTAGGTCAGTTTAATTTAAGACTGGGTCATGTTGGCGATGATCTTGGAACCATTAACATAAATATTCAATTATCACTTTTACTGCTGATGGTTACAGGACGTTGCTGCCCAGAGAACTTAAATTCACTCTCACTGATTCATGGGAGAAACCAGGCAATGTGTCGTGACTTCAGATTACATCACAAGTATGAGCCACTTATGTCACACCTCTGGAAGCTTCCAGGGATCATCGACCACGTTGCTCCTTCCCAGACTAGATTCCCAAAAGTGCAGAGGAAATATAACAAGAATAAACGTTATTAAAACACACAGAGAAGTAAAGGTTTGTGTACATAAAAGGAATGTAAGTAGAAGTTTGAAAGAATTACCTGTCATTTTACTCGTTTATGAGAAATAAAATTTCAGAAATTATGGAGGAATGCAGGACGTTTAACTTACTTCCGCTTCACTCTTATGAAACGGTACCCAGTAAAACGTTATTCACTCTGGCAGTATTTTGGGATCCCCAGACCTTAGTCTCTTATTACAAAAAGTTTTTTTTTATCTCAAATATATAGGCATCTGCTTAAACACAAATAACTTAAGCATCTACTTGCCTAGAGTTTACTTGGAGGGTATTCCGGGGATCAACGCCCCCGTGCCCGGTCCACGACCAGGCCTCCCGGTGGATCATGGCCTGATCAATCAAGCTGTTACTGCTGGCAGCACGTAGTCCAACGTACGAACCAAAGCCCGGCTGATCCAGCACCGACTTTCAGTATCTGTCCAGCTCCCTCTTGAAGGCAGCCAGGGGCCTATTGGTAATTCCCCTTATGCATGGTGGAAAGCTGTTGAACAGTCTTGGGCCCCGGACACTTATGGTGTTTTCTCTTAGTGTACCAATGGAGCCCCTACTTTTCATTGTGGGTATTTTGCACCGCCTGCCCAGTCTTTTACTTTCTTAAGGAGTGATTTCTGTGTGCAGATTCGGGACCATTCCTTCCAGGATTTTCCAAGTGTAGATTATGATATATCAGTCTCGCCTGCGTTCCACTGAGTACAAGTCAAGTGCTTCCAAGCGTTCCCAGTAGCTGAGGTGAATGAAGATTATAAAGACGTTTCGGTCCGATTCAGACGATTAACTATAAACATCAGGTGCAAATCGGACCGAAACGTCAAAAGTTGCATTCTCCTAAGTGCCAGTTATTTATGTATTGTTCCAGTCACGGTATTGAGACTTTTTATTCTTATATATACTTAATTGTATACTTATAACTGAGAACGTAACTTTGTATATTGAACAAGGCACAGACGAGGCAGCTGTCTCTAAGATGCAACGAATATTATAACTAAATTAAATATGGAAAGTCACGTTAGGATTCTACTCGATTTAGTAAAATATGTAGCAAGTTTGAATTAGTTTTGTAAATGAAATAATTCTATATATTAGTAAAGTATACTGGTTCACAGGGTAGGTGAAACCTCCGGGTAGTGACGGTGCCTCTCGCAGTGATCCTGTCCACACGATTTATTCCACTTAAAGAGTAGTTGAGTGAACAAGTGAAGAAGGGTTGTGAGCTATCTCTCTGTCTTTCTCTTTCTCTATTTCTCTTTCTTTTACACAAGGGTTTTAAATGTTAGGTTAAGGGTTCCTACCTTTATTTACTAGCTCATTTCAAAGCCTTTTATTGTTATTAGATATACAAATTGCGAACAGGATTAAAGTGGTGCTATTTGTAGGCCAGCGATTTTATATGGTCAATTGATTTTATTTCGTTGATGTTGTTTTGCTGTACGAACATATTCCAGACACGAGTCATCCTAGGAATAAATGATCTCAGATGAAGTGAGTGTAGTTGTTGTTTGCTGCCCGTCTTGTGGTGTTAAAGCTCACTTCTCGCTGTCTTTGGAGTGGAGACAAGTGTGGTACTTTGACAATGTTGGCCTTGTACACAACAGTAAGGTCACCCACATCCCTACTGATATATCTTTGATATACTTTTGAAGAGTTTCGAGAGTTTCACTGCTCTCGTAGCCCGCCCATGGGCCAGGCTCGTCTGCTTGCCTGGTCAACCAAGCTGTTGCAGCTGGAGGCCTGCTGCCATTTATGGACACTCTCTGCTTTTTGTTCGCGAGCCATGACTTAATCCATGACAACACTTTTCCCACCAGTGCCATGAGCTGCCACTTACTTTAAAAGTCTCTGGTGTGGTACTCTATCAAAAGCCTTACTATAATCCAAATAAACAATATCGAATTCTCTATCATGATCAACAGCATCAAAAGCTTTACTGAAGAAAGTTCATAAGTTAATTAGGCAGGAACGGCCCTTCGTGAATTCATGCTAAGTATCATTAATCAAATTATGCTAATCAAGATGGTTTCTTAAAATATCTGCTATAATTGACTCTAGTAATTTGCCTACAATTGTGATCAGGCTTATTGGCCGGTAATTTGACGGTAACAACTTGTCTCCTGCTTTAAAAGTAGGAATTGCATTGGCCATCTTCCACATATCAGACACTACACCTGTTTGAAGAGATATATTAAAAATATTAGTTAATGGTTCACGAAGTTCCATTTTACACTCCTTAAGAACCCTTGAAAAAAGCTCATTAGGGCCAAGGGATTTATTTTCCTTCAGTCGGTCTACTTGTTTGATAACCATATCGCTAGTGACTGTGATATTCCATAATTTATCTTCTTCGGGCACACTATAAAAATTAACTATTGGTATATTGTTAGTATCCTCCTGTGTGAAAACTGAGAGAAAATAATTATTAAAAGTCGAGCACATTTTATTCTCCTTGTCAGTAAGATACCCAGAGTTATTTTTAAGGGGACCTTTCTTTTCTCTAACTTTTGTTCTATAAATCCGGAAAAAACCTTTCGGGTTAGTTTTTGAATCCCAGTCCACAGATGATAGTTGTTCTCTAAGCCCATTGTAATTTGCTAAGTGAAAATCCGGGACCGTTACTAAGTTATCCTTACTATCAGTCTTCCATTCAGTGCTAAAGGTAATTGATTTGTGGTCACTTGTGCCAAGTTCCCCTGTAATTTCTAAATTATTAACAAAGTTTTCTTTATTTGCCAGAACCAAGTCAAGCAGGTTATTTCCTCTTGTAGGTTCTGTCACAAACTGTTTCAAAAAACAATCCTGAACTAACTCTAAGAAGTTGTTAGACTCTAAATTCCCAGTCAAGGAATTCCAAACACTCTAAAGTTAAAGTCCCCTAGAATTACTATGTTATCTGAAAATTCTATCCAGGCTCTGTATGTGTTATTTCAGACTTCATACCCGTTCAAACAATCTCGGACGTACAGTGCCACCCCACCCCCCTTCCCGATACTTCTGCCTACTTGAAACAGTTTAAAACCCTGAATGTGACATTCAGTAGGCATGTCCAAATTTTTCGATTTTTTATATCAATCCACGTCTCACTTATGGCAAATACATCAATGTTGTCCACACTTGCAACTAATCTCAACTCCTCAATCTTATTCCTAGTACTACGACTATTAGTATAAGTTTAAAGACCCTCCTTTCTCTTTTTCCTTCCTGCTCATTTCTGTTTTACCACTGTACCTATTACTGTCCTTATCACCTAGTACCATTAGTTTTCCAATATCCATCTCATTCTGCCTATTACCAGTTCCTTTAAAACTCACAATATTACTACACTGGAACTTCACTATTTTCCCCCCAAAACCCATACCACTATTTCTAGTTTAAAACCCTAACAGCTCCCTCCACTGCATTGGTCAGTGCCCCCACCCCAGACCTTGATAAGTGAACCCCATCCCTGGAATATATGTCATTTCTGCCATAGAAGAGGTCCCAGTTGTCATAAGAACATAAGAAAAAAGGAGCACTGCAACAGACCTACTGACCCATGTGGAGCAGGTCCATTTCCCCTCCCCCCCAGATTAGCCCAGTAACCCACCCAGTCTGGTCACCTCCACTCAAGGAAGGAGCACGACACCAGACCCAGCAGCACAAGCTAGTCAGGTCCAACTCACACCCACCCTCACCCACTCATGTAATTATCTAGCCTATTTTTAAAATACACAACGTTTCAGCCTGAATAACTGTACTCGGGAGTTTGTTCCACTCATCCACAACTCTATTACCAAACCAGTGGTTTCCTATATCCTTCCTAGTCAATGAATCTTACTGCATTTTCCTTACAGTGTTTGTCCAGCTAGCAAATGACACCAATTGCCCTGGACAACCATTTATTTCCAACTCCTCTCCTTGCCAAAATACCACACATCACAGGGTTCCCTCCTTTCTTCCTAATTATTTCTACTGCTGACCTATACCTGCTCATCAGGTCCTCACTCCTATATCTGCCGACATCGTTGCCTCCAGTGCTGGAGGCTCACATTACCTCTCATGATGTCGTTCAGACAGTTAACAATATCCTTCATCCCAGCCCAAGGAAAACATACCCTCTGCCTCCTCTTCCTATCTCTAAGACAAAAAGCCTTATCCATAAACTTAATCTAACTGTCCCCAACTAAAAAAATGTTCTTACTTCGACCGATGGTATGCATGATGTTCTTGAGTCTTAGTAGAGATGGTCTTCACTGAGATGACTTCATTTTCACATTCACCTGATAACAAAGAAAAAGAGCTGCTGGTTTTCACAGCAGTCTCTTGGACCTTCTTCATCTTCAGCTTCGTCCCTTCAGTTCCGACTAGCATCCATTCATTGGTCCAATCATCGGCGACATTGTTCAGTCGTTAAAGTTCTCTTCTTGCCTCTCTTAATTCTGCCTTAAACTGGAGACATAGCTGCTCATAGTCGAGGGAAGCCATCATCACAGTCTCAGGTAGCTAAGAACAGGGAGCACACTAGTCATGTCTTGACAAAGCTAAGCACAGATCACCACTCATTCTATTCAAATCTTCCTGGAGTACTCTAATGTCCTCATTAGAATGAATTAGGTGACCTATTTTGGTGCTATCAGAAAACTTGTCTATGTCGCTATTTATTCCCTCATCAATGTCGTTTATATAAATTGTGAACAATAAAGGGCCTAAAACTGACCCCTGTGGAACACCACTCACGACATGCCCCCACTCTGATTTCTCCCCATTGATGCAAATTATCTGTTGGCTGTCAACCATGCCTCTACCCAGGAAAAAATTTCTCCTCGTATTCCTTGTGCCTTAATTTTCCTCAATAGCCTCTGATGTGGAACTCTATCAAAAACATTACTGAAGTTCATATACACAATATCATATTCATTACCCTTTGTAACACTGTGCTGAGATTCACTAATCAATTTATGCCTTTCAAGATGGCTACGATTTGCCTCGGCAATATTTCGAACTGCCTCGGTCTATAGTTCGAAGCTAAGGACCTGTCTCTGCTTTGTCAATAGGTATTACACTTGCCATTTTCCACTTGTCTGGCATCATGCCACTTTGTAGTGATATATTGAAAAGACTAGCCAAAAGTTTGCTAAACTCCTCTTTACATTCTTTTAAAACCCTTGCAAACAGTTCATCAGGGCCCAGGTTTTAATTTCTCTATTTTTCTGTGGACCATGTAACTAGTAGGTTAGACAAATATTTTTGTTAGTGGTTGGATTTGAGAGAAGGCCTGTTTCAGTGCTCCTCCTCTGTTATGCTTTTGTGTACTATTAGCAGCGACTATGTGATGGCAGGGTTTATTGTTTTGAGGAGAATTTTTGCTAATACTTCAGAGATAATGAAGCTGCCTTTATTTTGCTTGTGTTAGAAACAGTGATTAATGATGATTCAAGGCATTTACGTCTGTGGAAATTAGGTATTCTGATCACTAGTCGGGCGTCGTTGGATTTCATGAGGTGATTGGTGGAATTCCAGTGTTGTACGCAGGCGTTGTTTATGTTATCATTCCTACATGAGTTAATGTGTTCACTGAGACGTGTCTCGAGGTTCCTTGTTGCTTCACCTACATATATTCTGTCACAGCCATTTTACATGAAGGAGATTAAAATCTCCAAGGAGTAAAATATTTGATGTGGAATTTTCTAGACTCTCCAGACAGCTATCTATCTTCCTTAACTGATCTGTGAATTCCTCAGCAGTTGCTGATGGTGGTTTATATACTAGGATAATTACCAAATTCCTATTTTCAACTTTAATGCCTAAGATTTCTACTACATCATTCGTAGAATTCAGCACTTCTGTGCAACACAAAGTATCCTATATCATTCGTAGAATTCAGCACTTCTGTGCAACACAAAGTATCCTATATCATTCGTAGAATTCAGCACTTCTGTGCAACACAAAGTATCCTATATCATTCGTAGAATTCAGCACTTCTGTGCAACACAAAGTATCCTATATCATTCGTAGAATTCAGCACTTCTGTGCAACACAAAGTATCCTATATCATTCGTAGAATTCAGCACTTCTGTGCAACACAAAGTATCCTATATCATTCGTAGAATTCAGCACTTCTGTGCAACACAAAGTATCTTTTACATAGAGTCCTACTCCTCCCTGTGACCTATTAATTCTATCATATCTATACATGTTATAGTTTTCTATCTTTATCTCTCCGTCCAAAACATCCCTTGCGTGTGTTTCTGTAAATGCTCCAAACATGGCATTCTCTTCTGAGAGGAACCCACTGACATAACTGTCATTTTTATATGAAGCATTAATTACCATTTGGGATGTTTTGTTTTGCTGTGTGTTTAGTTAGTACCACTAGTGATGTACTACCTGGTATGGCCCCTGGTGTACATACCCCTGGTTTCTCCAGTACTGACTTTGCATCTGATTGTGTATTTGGCCCTGATTGGCTGATGCCTGGTTTGGTATGTCCCATTGTGCTGCCCATCTGTCCCATCTGTAGCATTTCTCCATTTTACCTCTTTCTTTAGTCTATGGAAGGTTCTGCTGAAATGACAGATTTGTCCAGGTTGGGTCCAGGCGAGAGATGAGCCGTCTTGCTATGCAGAACATACTCAAGATATGAGCATACTTGTGCCTCGTAGAGAATCTTGCAACCTCTACTCTCTCTCTCTCGGTTTTGATTGGCTGATAAATGGTTTGGTATGTCCCATTGTGCTGCCCATCTGTCCCATTTCCCCTTTTTGCCTCTTTCTTTGGTCAGTTGAAGGTTCTGCTGAAATGACAGATCTGTCCAGGCGAGAGATGAGCCGTCTTGCTATGCAAAGCATACTGAAGATATGAATGTACGTACGTGTGCCTCGTACAGAATCTTGCACCCTCTGCTCTCTCTCTTCCCGTCTCTTTTTGTTTCTCCCTTTCCGTCTCTCTCGCTCTCTCTCTCTCTCTCTCTCTCTCTCTCTCTCTCTCTCTCTCTCTCTCTCTCTCTCTCTCTCTCTCTCTCTCTCTCTCTCTCTCTCTCTCTCTCTCTGCATTAAGAACGTTTACCATTACATCAGGTGATTTCCTCTTTTTGTATCACTTTCTGAAGTCACTGTTTCCACTAGGTTCGGTCATTTTTTATCCCTCCTGGTGTTCCTGACTGTCACTTCAATATTTCCACGCATGCATGCAGCTGTATTTTATTCGCCTGTATGTGACCTTCGTGGAGAGGCATCATTATTGTTGTAGCTTTGTCTTGCTTTATACCTCACTACCACAACTCTTGCTTCCTGTGCTCTGACATTTACAGATGTATACGACTTCCTGATCGACCGGCCCTCACACTGCCTCGACATCTCTCTCTCTCTCCTGCACAGATCCTTCTCTCCCTCTCCAAATTTCTGCAACCTCTCCTCTATACCTCTACTTCACCATATTTGTCTCTCTCTCTCTCTCTCTCTCTCTCTCTCTCTCTCTCTCTCTCTCTCTCTCTCTCTCTCCCCTGCTTCTTATAACCATCACCAGTAAAGTTAATATTATGCTTCCTGCCCGTCTCTACATCTCTATCTCCATTATACTCCTCTATATCTCTGTCTCTCTCCTCCACACCTCTGCTCGCCACGAGACGTGTCTCATCTCTCACTAATCCCATCCATCACAAACTTAATAATCCCGTCCCACACCTAACCTGCTTCATCATAAAACACGTCTCCTGCATGTCTTCATGATCCTGTGCCACGTTAAGTAATCCCATGCCACGTTAAGTAATCCCATGCCACGTTAAGTAATCCCATGCCACGTTAAGTAATCCCATGCCACGTTAAGTAAACCCATGCCACGTTAAGTAATCCCATGCCACGTTAAGTAATCCCATGCCACGTTAAGTAATCCCATGCCACGTTAAGTAATCCCATGCCACGTTAAGTAAACCGTGCCACGTTAAGTAATCCCATGCCACGTTAAGTAATCCCATGCCACGTTAAGTAATCCCATGCCACGTTAAGTAATCCCATGCCACGTTAAGTAATCCCATGCCACGTTAAGTAATCCCATGCCACGTTAAGTAACAGCACGTAAGTAACCGTGCCACGTTAAGTAATCCCATGCCACGTTAAGTAATCCCATGCCACGTTAAGTAATCCCATGCCACGTTAAGTAAACCCGTGCCACGTTAAGTAATCCCATGCCACGTTAAGTAATCCCATGCCACGTTAAGTAATCCCATGCCACGTTAAGTAATCCCATGCCACGTTAAGTAATCCCATGCCACGTTAAGTAATCCCATGCCACGTTAAGTAATCCCATGCCACGTTAAGTAAACCCGTGCCACGTTAAGTAATCCCATGCCACGTTAAGTAATCCCATGCCACGTTAAGTAACCCGTGCCACGTTAAGGAATCCTGTGCCACGTTAAGTAATCCTGTGCCACGTTAAGTAATCCCATGCCACGTTAAGTAAACCAGTGCCACGCTAGGTAATCCCGTGCCACGTTAAGTAATCCCATGCCACGTTAAGCAATCCCGTGCCACGTTAAGTAATCCCTTGTAACGTTAAGTAATCCCGTGCCACGTTCAGTAATCCCATGCCACGTTAAGTAATCCCATGCCACGTTAAGTAAACCCGTGTCACGTTAAGTAATCCCAGGCCATGTTAAGCAATTCCGTGCCACGTTAAGTAATTCTGTGCCATGTTAAGTAATCCCGTGCCACGTTAAGTCATCCCATGCCACGTTAAGTAATCCCGTGCCATGTTAAGCAAACTCATACTACGTTAAGTAATCCCGTGCCACGTTAAGTAATCCCTTGCCACGTTAAGTAATCGCGTGCCATGTTAAGTAATCCCGTGCCACGTTAAGTAATCCCATGCCACGTTAAGTAATCCCATGCCACGTTAAGTAATCCCGTGTCACATTAAGTAATCCCATGCCACATTAAGTAATCCCATGCCATGTTAAGTAATCCCGTGCCACGTTAAGTAATCCCGTGCCACGTTAAGTAATCCCATGCCACGTTAAGTAATCCCATGCCACGTTAAGTAATCCCATGCCACGTTAACTAATCTCATGGCACGTTAAATAATCCTGTGCCAAGTTAAATAACCGCGTGCCACGTTAAATAATCCCGTACCACTTTAAGTAATCCCGTGCCACACTTACGTTGTCTTTCCTAACGAGTCATAGTACAGAGTCTGTGCAGTTCAGTCGTCCACAGTTATCACAGTTGTAACTTTTGATTTAAAATAAAAAAAAAACAAAATCGATGATGGATGACCAGGCAAATTTATGGAATCCTTTGGATTTCGTCAGTGTATTTGTTCAGTCAGAAGCTATTGGATGACCTTCAAGGATTCTTCCGGGGACTGATGAGCCAGACAGTTGGTGCGAGGTGTAAATGTTTCTCTTAACATTTTGTAAATCAACAGATTCAAGTGGTAATCAAGGCTGTCAAGTACAGAAAAGTTGAAGCAGAAGATACTTGAAGACGATGTAATCAGTCCATCACCCTTCAACTTTTCTGTACTTGACTGAAGAAGCCTACTGTGTAGGCGAAACGTTTCATAATAAAGATACCTAACTGTTGCATATGTGTCTTACCTAACAACCTGTCGGTATTTTATACCATTTTAATGTTCAATCAAGGCTGTAAATTGTTTGGTGATGCCGAAGAGATGTGGATATGAACACTTACGAGGAATTCAGGACATTCATTAAAAGTTTGACTACTAGTTCTTTCTTCAGTCCCAAGAAGAATACTGAAGAAGCCTCTCGTAGCGAAAAGTTTCCTGAATAAACGTCCTAAAGTATACATAAGTGTTTGTATAGAGTCTGGAGAGCACAAGTGCTTTATAATGTGTGATCGCTGACCTGCACAGTTTTTATTGTTCAGTTTATTATCTTTCCGGGAAATGTTATTGTTATTCTTTTGGAATCCTTGAAGCATTTTTGGAATATTTTTTCTTTCAGACGTAATTTCTTCGTCTATTCTTTGTCGAGTATCACATTAGCTTTTGTTGTCCACTGGTGCAGTGACTGTTCGTAACACACGGTATTGCTGCTATTGTTGTCCACTGATTTGAAGGTTAGCTGTGTCCTAGCACACATTATTGCTATTGTTGCCTACTGGTGTGAAGACTAGCTGTGTCCTAGCACACATTATTGCTATTGTTGCCCACTGGTGTGAAGACTAGCTGTGTCCTAGCACACATTATTGCTATTGTTGCCTACTGGTGTGAAGGCTAGCTGTGTCCTAGCACACATTATTGCTATTGTTGCCCACTGGTGTGAAGACTAGCTGTGTCCTAGCACACATTATTGCTATTGTTGCCTACTGGTGTGAAGGCTAGCTGTGTCCTAGCACACATTAATGCTATTGTTGCCCACTGGTGTGAAGACTAGCTGTGTCCTAGCACACATTAATGCTATTGTTGCCCATTGGTGTGAAGGCTAGCTGTGTCCTAGCACACATTAATGCTATTGTTGCCCACTGATGTGAAGGCTAGCTGTGTCCTAGCACACATTAATGCTATTGTTGCCCATTGGTGTGAAGGCTAGTTGTGTCCTAGCACACATTACTATTGCTGCTCATTGATAAGAAGGTTAGCTGTGTCCTAGCACACATTATTGCTATTGTTGCCCACTGATGTGAAGGCTAGCTGTGTCCTAGCACACATTATTGCCATTGTTGCCCACTGGTGTGAAGATTGGCTGTCTTCAACAAACTCTCATACAGATTCTGATGTTATCTGCAAGTAATAATACGCCTCCTGCGCCTATTTCTGGAAAAAAATAAATGTGACAATACTTGGCTGACCGATTAACAACGAACTCATAAATTGAAGATGAAAAATAGATTACGTTTCGGTGCGTTCGTGAACCATTAACCATTGTTACGACTGGATGTTCCAGTTGTGTGTGCTCCGCCCACTGCAGGGAATAACATAATGCCACAAACCACGCACAGGTCTAGCGCTCAAGAGAATCAAGCAGTCCTCCAAACAGCAAGATTCTTTTCCAACTTGTTACAGAGCATCAATTTCCACACGAGCTAAACCGGGACCAGAATTATATATAATTTATTATAGGAAAGGTACCTGGCGACGACGTCGAGGGTCGCCAACCCCGCCGCACGGTACCAGAGCAGGGATCTAGGTTGATAACCCAGTCAATTAGGCTATTGGTGCTAGCCACATAAAGCTTAACGTTCACACCTTGGCCTGGCTGATTACATCCGCACGAAGTCACTTCTCAAATTCAATTTTGAAGGCAGTTAGGGATATGTTGGTATTCTTCATATATTTGAAGAGTGAGTCGAGACTCACGAAATTGTAATGACACAATTGCAAACAAACGCGTTAGCGATTGGGCCAGCTAGCTACAATATTGTAGCCAGCTGGCCCAGTGGCTAAGGCGTCGGTCTGGAGCTTTATGACTCTCTGATCGCGGGTTCTATCCCCACCCGTGGTATTTTTTTTTTTTTACTTATTGAGTTTTTTCTTATTGAACTTATCACCTTCCGGCTTTTCACTGAGGACATTTTGCATCATCTGCCGAGGCTTCAGCTCGCATAGGTAGTAATTTCTCAGAGTACATTCGGAAGGTCACTATAATATGTTCCAGGTTTATGTATCTTTCTTATCCAAGTTCCAGGAAATATGGGTTGAGGAATTTTAGGAATTGTAATACTTCATTCATATTTATAATTTCCGTAAATTTATCCACAACGGAGTAAGTGAAATTTACTAGATAGACATCATTTACGATCTATATAAAGCCAATGATGTATTGATATTACTGGGAACGCTTCAGAGTCCTAATAATATAGAGAAATCATAGGAACGGAATACTCCCAAATCTGCACACTGCCCTAACATGCAGAAGTGAGAGTTGTGACAGGAAGTGTAAGATAAATCCAGTGTAAATCAGAGGCGTCGTGGGTATATTACATAAGACAACACTGTATCAAAATCCGTGGCCCAGAGTATTCAGTATCGTACCAGAAGATATCAGAAACACTGCTGGGACAAGTGAAAAGGAAGCTGGATAAGAATCTCCATCAAGTCCGTGATCAACCATGTTGTGATTGATATGTAGGCCAGCAGGTAGCTAACAACAACAGCCTGGTTGACCAGGAAAGCACCAGACAAGCCTGACCGGGCCTTGAGAGTACAAACACTCTCGAAACTCATCGAAGGATAAAGATCAAAGGAGAGAGGACGTGGTTTACGTCAGCTTGGAAGTTTACTTTGGTCTTGATGGATACCACTCAGAGAAATTCCATTATCATCAGCACCGGATGATACAGATTTGCATATCTGTCGAATATTAGAATGAGAGAGAATTGGAGCAAGTATTGTGCCTTGAGGAATACTGCTTCTCACTCTGGAATTATCTGATATAACTTTGTTGACAACCTCTCTATGTGTCTGAAAATTTACAACGTTAAAGATCTATCTGCACATATTTCCCGTTATTTTCTTCGCGCTCATGTTGTTACTCAGTGATCACACATGAACAAGACTTTTGTAAAGTCTGGGTATATTACACCGGCATTTAGTTTTGCAGTGCGTCCTAGACAAGGCCTAGTGGTGCAGCAGGAGACAGGATCCACCCACCTACTCTCCACCCATATTGCGCTAGCTGTGTCAATTTTAGGATTTCCCTTTGTTTAGTAAGCTCCTCTTAACACTATATCAAACGAATGCTATTACCTTTATGGAGTGGTGTTGCATCAGCGTCTTCAGTGATGTACGGGAGTAGGAAACTCTCGTAACTTATCAAACGTCTAGACTACCAGTCATTCAGTCACGTGGTATTAGGGTTATGCTTGACATATGAGATATATTGGTAGAGTTTGGAGTCATATACATGAAATATTCGTTTGGGTTGTCAATCATTAAGTTTAATTAGCGTCTCTCTGAAACACAGACTTACAATGTGATATCAGTATTTCGTTCACTTCTCTGTTGTCGCTAGTGAAGGTTCCATCTGTCTTAAACAAGATAGCAAGAGCCCAGTGTGGGATAGCAAGAGCCCAGTGTGGGATAGCAAGAGCCCAGTGTGGGATAGCAAGAGCCCAGTGTGGGATAGCAAGAGCCCAGTGTGGGATAGCAAGAGCCCAGTGTGGGATAGCAAGAGCCCAGTGTGGGATAGCAAGAGCCCAGTGTGGGATAGCAAGAGCCCAGTGTGGGATAGCAAGAGCCAGTGTGGGATAGCAAGAGCCCAGTGTGGGATAGCAAGAGCCCAGTGTGGGATAGCAAGAGCCCAGTGTGGGATAGCAAGAGCCCAGTGTGGGATAACAAGAGCCCAGTGTGGGATAACAAGAGCCCAGTGTGGGATAGCAAGAGCCCAGTGTGGGATAACAAGAGCCCAGTGTGGGATAACAAGAGCCCAGTGTGGGATAGCAAGAGCCCAGTGTGGGATAGCAAGAGCCCAGTGTGGGATAACAAGAGCCCAGTGTGGGATAGCAAGAGCCCAGTGTGGGATAGCAAGAGCCCAGTGTGGGATAGCAAGAGCCCACTGTGGGATAACAAGAGCCCAGTGTGGGATAGCAAGAGCCCAGTGTGGGATAACAAGAGCCCAGTGTGGGATAGCAAGAGCCCAGTGTGGGATAGCAAGAGCCTAGTGTGGGATAGCAAGAGCCCAGTGTGGGATAGCAAGAGCCTAGTGTGGGATAGCAAGAGCCCAGTGTGGGATAACAAGAGCCTAGTGTGGGATAACAAGAGCCCAGTGTGGGATAGCAAGAGCCCAGTGTGGGATAACAAGAGCCCAGTGTGGGATAACAAGAGCCAAGTGTGGGATAACAAGAGCCCAGTGTGGGATAACAAGAGCCCAGTGTGGGATAACAAGAGCCCAGTGTGGGATAACAAGAGCCCAGTGTGGGATAAAAAGAGCCCAGTGTGGGATAGCAAGAGCCCAGTGTGGGATAACAAGAGCCCAGTGTGGGATAACAAGAGCCCAGTGTGGGATAACAAGAGCCTAGTGTGGGATAACAAGAGCCTAGTGTGGGATAACAAGAGCCCAGTGTGGGGTAACAAGAGCCTAGTGTGGGAGAGCAAGAGCCCAGTGTGGGATAACAAGAGCCTAGTGTGGGATAACAAGAGCCCAGTGTGGGATAACAAGAGCCCAGTGTGGGATAACAAGAGCCCAGTGTGGGATAACAAGAGCCCAGTGTGGGATAACAAGAGCCTAGTGTGGGATAACAAGAGCCCAGTGTGGGATAACAAGAGCCCAGTGTGGGATAACAAGAGCCCAGTGTGGGATAACAAGAGCCCAGTGTGGGATAACAAGAGCCCAGTGTGGGATAACAAGAGCCCGGTGTGGGATAACAAGAGCCTAGTGTGGGATAACAAGAGCCCAGTGTGGGATAACAAGAGCCTAGTGTGGGATAACAAGAGCCCAGTGTGGGATAACAAGAGCCCAGTGTGGGATAACAAGAGCCCAGTGTGGGATAACAAGAGCCCAGTGTGGGATAACAAGAGCCTAGTGTGGGATAACAAGAGCCCAGTGTGGGATAACAAGAGCCCAGTGTGGGATAACAAGAGCCCAGTGTGGGATAACAAGAGCCTAGTGTGGGATAACAAGAGCCCAGTGTGGGATAACAAGAGCCCAGTGTGGGATAACAAGAGCCCAGTGTGGGATGACAAGAGCCCAGTGTGGGATAACAAGAGCCTAGTGTGGGATAGCAAGAGCCCAGTTTGGGATAACAAGAGCCTAGTGTGGGATAACAAGAGCCCAGTGTGGGACAGCAAGAGCCCAGTGTAGGATAACAAGAGCCCAGTGTGGGATAGCAAGAGCCCAGTGTGGGATAACAAGAGCCTAGTGTGGGATAGCAAGAGCCCAGTGTGGGATAAGAGCCCAGTGTGGGATAACAAGAGCCTAGTGTGTGATAACAAGAGCCTAGTGTGGGATAACAAGAGCCCAGTGTGGGATAACAAGAGCCTAGTGTGGGATAACAAGAGCCCAGTGTGGGATAACAAGAGCCTAGTGTGGGATAACAAGAGCCCAGTGTGGGATAACAAGAGCCCAGTGTGGGATAACAAGAGCCCAGTGTGGGATAACAAGAGCCCAGTGTGGGATAACAAGAGCCCAGTGTGGGATAACAAGAGCCCACTGTGGGATAACAAGAGCCCAGTGTGGGATAACAAGAGCCCGGTGTGGGATAACAAGAGCCTAGTGTGGGATAGCAAGAGCCCAGTGTGGGATAACAAGAGCCTAGTGTGGGATAACAAGAGCCCAGTGTGGGATAACAGGAGCCCAGTGTGGGATAACAAGAGCCCAGTGTGGGATAACAAGAGCCCAGTGTGGGATAACAAGAGCCTAGTGTGGGATAACAAGAGCCTAGTGTGGGATAACAAGAGCCCAGTGTGGGATAACTTTTATTTTCACTAATGTTTTCTTTGCTCCGACTCTTGCGGGTTTTGCATAATATATTCAATATTAGTAAACCTTCAAGGCCGTGTAAACCAAGTGTACCAACAGCGCGGAGAAAACTATGTAATTTAAAGAATTTTATTTTAAATACAAAAAATAACGAAGAAATAAAATTTTGAATAACGTACAAATTAAACACACACACACACACACAACATATATATATATATGTATATATATATATATATAATATATATATATATATATATATATATAATATTATATATATATAATATATATATATATAATATATATATATGTATATATATATATATATATATATATATATATATATATATATATATATATATATATATATATATATATATTTATATATATATATATATATATATATATAACCCAGAGTTGAAATGTAAAATTTTAGGCCGTTTAATCCCAGAATCGACAACAGGTAGGCACACAACCCTCTCAAAAAGGTCCGCATTTATAGATCACATTCGATTTACTCTGCTGGAACAAGTGTTGAAACCTTCAAGAGGAAAGTAGACAAGTATCTTCACCAGGTGCCAGATCAACCAGGCTGTGATGGATATGTGGGGCAGCGGGCCTTCAACAGCAACAGCCTGGTTGACCAGGCAAGCACCAGACGAGCCTGGCCCATGGCAGGGCTCAAAGAGTAGATATACTCTCGAAATTCTTCAAAGGTATATCAAAGGTACTATTGCAATATCCAGAAAAATCAAAGACAAGAAAATCACTGTGATCTAACAACCCCTTTTATGAGAAGAGAATATTCACTGCACATGCTAACACCACGGTAGAAGCTTTCACAAAATAATAAAGCCATACTTGCTAGGGGTGTCAGGCTGTGATGGCTATGGTTGTAGGTGGTCATAACTTTACACTTGCTGGGACTGAGTTGCAGAGACTAGAGGGCTGATAATACCAAGAGCCTGGTTAACCAGGCAATCATCAGTGAAGGCTGGCCTCAGACTAGGCTTCGACAGTAGAAACCGCACACACGTATGTTGTAATATGTGTGTGCTCCATAAAGCACTTACCAGACATCTGGCACATAATGTTGCAATAAACAATTATAATCTTATGTAAGGCTAATTATAACAGCATTTCTTAACGCTATGTTATATCTCTTAGTAGTTCATGGAATTATCACTGCCACAGTGGCGTCTCAAACTGAGTCTTCCAAGCTGGAAAGGAAACATTATAGTAATATGAACTATAAAAAAAATCTCTAAAAAGAAATGGGTGTACCGAATGTAAGTGGATAATACACATATTTTCACTGTTTTGTAATAATTGTAATTCAATTTTAACACCTTTTTCAACCGTTCTGACGTATAAAGGAGTTTACCGGTGGAGAGATAATGAAAGAATTTAGTGTCGACTGCGTGAAATTGGACGTTGTCAGTACTTTTGAATGTCTCCATATAATTCCAAGAATTTAGTCATGGAGCGTGGTACACAGGTAACCTGGACGTCCACTACTGTTGTACAGCCATCACACGTAGATAAGTATTATTTGTTTATGTTTAGGCAAATTATCCTCCCTGCTCACCATTATCAGACGAAGCAACTTAAACTGGACAGTAAACGATGCAGAATAAAAATTATTAAGAAACACACAGGATATTAATAAGTTATAATTAATGTAAACAGAAGTGTGAAAAACTGATCTATTGTGTTAAGTGCTTATGAAATAGAAAGACCAGCAATCTTGCCAGAATGAAAAATGTTTAGCTGGCCTAGGTTTCGCACTCTCATGAGAGGACGGGAGTACCTCACTGATCGTTCTCTGTTTACCAGATTACTACTAGTAAGTCATGTGTGGTGTCTCACTGATGAAGAATAGGTAAGATGTCAATCATAGCCAGTAGAAACTATAGCAGAGATAACTTAGATTAAGTTACTGAAAATGATAATAGTCAGTGCCGGATCAGCCGGGCTGTGGCTCGTACGTTGGACTGCGTGCGGCCAGCAGTAACAGCCTAGTTGATCATGCCCTGATCCATCGGGAGGCCTGGTCATGGACCGGGCCGCGGGGGCGTTGATCCCCGGAATAACCTCCAGGTAACCTCCAGGTAGGACAGGAGACACTGGAGCAGCAGGAGCAGCCAGAAGAGTGGTTCCATCAACAGCAGACAGAAGAGTGGTTCCATCAATAGCAGCCAGAAGAGTGGTTCCATCAACAGCAGCCAGCAGAGCGGTTCCATCAACAGCAGCCAGCAGAGTGGTTCCATCAACAGCAGCCAGCAAAGTGGTTCCATCAATAGCAGCAGCCAGCAGAGCGGTTCCATCAACAGCAGCCAGCAGAGTGGTTCCATCAACAGCAGCCAGAAGAGTGGTTCCATCAACAGCAGACAGAAGAGTGGTTCCATCAATAGCAGCAGCCAGCAGAGCGGTTCCATCAACAGCAGCCAGCAAAGTGGTTCCATCAATAGCAGCAGCCAGCAGAGCGGTTCCATCAACAGCAGCCAGAAGAGTGGTTCCATCAACAGCAGACAGAAGAGTGGTTCCATCAATAGCAGCAGCCAGCAGAGCGGTTCCATCAACAGCAGCCAGCAAAGTGGTTCCATCAATAGCAGCAGCCAGCAGAGCGGTTCCATCAACAGCAGCCAGAAGAGTGGTTCCATCAACAGCAGACAGAAGAGTGGTTCCATCAATAGCAGCAGCCAGCAGAGCGGTTCCATCAACAGCAGCCAGCAAAGTGGTTCCATCAATAGCAGCAGCCAGCAGAGCGGTTCCATCAACAGCAGCCAGAAGAGTGGTTCCATCAACAGCAGACAGAAGAGTGGTTCCATCAACAGCAGCCAGAAGAGTGGTTCCATCAACAGCAGCAGCCAGCAAAGTGGTTCCATCAATAGCAGCAGCCAGCAGAGTGGTTCCATCAACAGCAGCCAGAAGAGTGGTTCCATCAACAGCAGCCAGCAAAGTGGTTCCATCAATAGCAGCAGCCAGCAGAGCGGTTCCATCAACAGCAGCCAGCAGAGTGGTTCCATCAACAGCAGCCAGAAGAGTGGTTCCATCAACAGCAGCCAGAAGAGTGGTTCCATCAACAGCAGCCAGCAAAGTGGTTCCATCAATAGCAGCAGCCAGCAAAGTGGTTCCATCAATAGCAGCAGCCAGCAGAGCGGTTCCATCAACAGCAGCCAGCAGAGTGGTTCCATCAACAGCAGCCAGCAGAGTGGTTCCATCAATAGTAAACACCTCTCAACAGCCAGTACTTATCCTAGCAATATCCTGGAGAGCAGACTGTGAAGCAACAAGAAGACTTGTTCTGTAAACAACTTGGAGAACAAAGACTGAGCAGGAGCAACATGGTTCTGTTTACAGCCTAAAGAGCAAATCCTGAAGCAGCCAGCAGACTGGTTCTGTCAACAGCTTGACGACAGACACTGCAGAAACCAGCAGACTGGTTCTGTCAACAGCTTGACGAGACACTGCAGAAACCAGCAAACTGGTTCTGTCAACAGCTTGACGTCAGACACTGCAGAAACCAGCAAACTGGTTCTGTCAACAGCTTGACGTCAGACACTGCAGAAACCAGCAGACTGGTTCTGTCAACAGCTTGACGACAGACACTGCAGAAACCAGCAAACTGGTCCTGTCAACAGCTTAACGACAGACACTGCAGAAACCAGCAGACTGGTTCTGTCAACAGCTTGACGACAGACACTGCAGAAACCAGCAGACTGGCTGTGTCAGCATCTTGGAGAACAGACACTTTATCAAACAGCAGACTGGTTGTGTCAACAGCGCACACTTGTGACTATCATTTCCCCCGACTGATCAACACGTCTACTAGCTTTCAGTTCCAACTTGTGGGCTTTTGTTGTCAACGAATGTGCAGTCAGTGAAACGACAGTATCATCACTTTTGCTTTGCGTCACGAAGCGCTGGTTGCACGACACTTGCATGTGAACTCAGAACTGTGCTAGAAGTCATAAAAAAAAATGGTGAATTACTGTACGTCAAAAGATGACCACTCAGCCACCATTATTTAGCTGACGTAATAATGGCATTACACCATGCAGAATACAACCAGTGTGAGAAGCCAAGTAGGACTGACAACTTGTTGGCAGACATTCTGGTAATAACTGAATTATATATTACTTAGTCTACAGAATTCAGAAATTTAATGCTGGAATAATTAAATTAACACTTTATATATATATATATATATATATATATATATATATATATATATATATATATATATATATATATATATATATATATATATATATATGCAATAAGATCACAGTAAACAGGTGATTTCAAAATATGCAAAACAACCACTCTGAAAGAATAGAGAAATTCCAAGCGCTTTCGTGACTACTCACATTATCAAGGAACTATATCATAGTTCCTTGATAATGTGAGTAGTCACGAAAGCGCTTGGAATTTCTCTATTCTTTCAGAGTGGTTGTTTTGCATATATATATATATATATATATATATATATATATATATATATATATATATATATATATATATATATATATATATATATATATATATATATATTATATATATAATATATATATATATATATATATATATATATATATATATATATATATATATATATATATATATATATATATATATATATATGTCGTGCCGAATAGGCAGAACTTGCGATCATGGCTTAAATAGCAACGCTCATCTTGCCATATAGGACAAGTGAAAATTTATGTATGCAATAATTTCGCCAAAATCATTCTGAACCTAACGAAAAACATATATTTCACTGTGTTTGCTTAGTATTAAATTATTGTAAACAAATCTAAAATATATTTAGTTGGGTTAGGCTAAAATAAATTGTTCTTGTTATAATAAGGTTAGTTAAGTTTTCTAAGTTCCTTTTGGTGCAAAATTAAAATTTTTTTACCTCAACATTAATGAAAAAATATATCTTTAAACGTATAAGAGAAAATATTAGAAAGGACTTAATTTTAAATGAGTTCTTGCTAATTGACCAGTTTTACATATTCGGCACGACATATATATATATATATATATATATATATATATATATATATATATATATATATATATATATATATATATATATATATATATATATATATATATTCGCTAATTACCTAACGGAAACCAACAGGGTGACTTCAGAAATTTAAACGAGTTGGAATGCTTTCAGGAAATAGAATTACATTGAAAAAATAATTAGCTCGTTTTACATAAATGTATCTGATGAATACCTGCCTTCTGTGATGAGTACCTGCCTTCTGTGATGAGTACCTGCCTTCTGTGATGAGTACCTGCCTTCTGTGATTAGTACCTGCCTTCTGTGATGAGTACCTGCCTTCTGTGATGAGTACCTGCCTTCTGTGATGAGTACCTGCCTTCTGTGATGAGTACCTGCCTTCTGTGATGAGTACCTGCCTTCTGTGATGAGTACCTGCCTTCTGTGATGAGTACCTGCCTTCTGTGATGAGTACCTGCCTTCTGTGATGAGTACCTGCCTTCTGTGATGAGTACCTGCCTTCTGTGATGAGTACCTGCCTTCTGTGATGAGTACCTGCCTTCTGTGATGAGTACCTGCCTTCTGTGACGAGTACCTGCCTTCTGTGACGAGTACCTGCCTTCTGTGATGAGTACCTGCCTTCTGTGATGAGTACCTGCCTTCTGTGACGAGTACCTGCCTTCTGTGACGAGTACCTGCCTTCTGAGATGAGTACCTGCCTTCTGTGATGAGTACCTGCCTTCTGTGATGAGTACCTGCCTTCTGTGATGAATACCTGCCTTCTGTGATGAGTACCTGCCTTCTGTGACGAGTACCTGCCTTCTGTGACGAGTACCTGCCTTCTGAGATGAGTACCTGCCTTCTGTGATGAGTACCTGCCTTCTGTGATGAGTACCTGCCTTCTGTGACGAGTACCTGCCTTCTGTGATGAGTACCTGCCTTCTGTGATGAGTACCTGCCTTCTGTGATGAGTACCTGCCTTCTGTGATGAGTACCTGCCTTCTGTGATGAGTACCTGCCTTCTGTGATGAGTACCTGCCTTCTGTGATGAGTACCTGCCTTCTGTGATGAGTACCTGCCTTCTGTGATGAGTACCTGCCTTCTGTGATGAGTACCTGCCTTCTGTGATGAGTACCTGCCTTCTGTGATGAGTACCTGCCTTCTGTGATGAGTACCTGCCTTCTGTGATGAGTACCTGCCTTCTGTGATGAGTACCTGCCTTCTGTGATGAGTACCTGCCTTCTGTGACGAGTACCTGCCTTCTGTGACGAGTACCTGCCTTCTGTGACGAGTACCTGCCTTCTGTGACGAGTACCTGCCTTCTGTGATGAGTACCTGCCTTCTGTGATGAGTACCTGCCTTCTGTGATGAGTACCTGCCTTCTGTGACGAGTACCTGCCTTCTGTGACGAGTACCTGCCTTCTGTGATGACTTACACATGTTGAAAAGAAGAAAACAGGAAAGAAAAAATACGTCAAGTTTAGGAAGATATAAGCTACACACATGAAAAAAGCAACATTTAGCAAGACAGAGATGAATTATAGACACAACGAGATGTAAACAATACGGAAGGACACAAAGGCTGTACTGGTTAAGAGTGAACCTGGTCCGGGCTTAATCAAGTACCAGACGTAGACGAGACCACTACCGCGTGTATTATAATGTAACGTCGGCTCAAACGCTGAAAGAAAGGGAGACTGGAAGTCTCGATAAGGAGCGTAGAGAAGATAGGAAAAAGAGAGCAGATTTCCTGTGGAATTCTAACAGAAAAAAATGTTAACCACTAACAGTGAGCAACAGCAACGAGGCGGACGAGGACCAGCTGTTGCTGGCTCCTGAGAGAGAGAGAGAGAGAGAGAGAGAGAGAGAGAGAGAGAGAGAGAGACAGACAGACAGACAGACAGACAGACAGACAGAGACAGACAGACAGACAGAGAGAGACAGACAGACAGACAGACAGACAGACAGAGATGCAACATTACCTAGCAGTAGAGGACTGCTAGTTATAATGCTTGAGAATTAGACGGACAACATTAGCGTTAACTGTGTTCTTTATAGCAAGTATTTGACAAAAGATTTTCTCACTGTAAAAATGGAAAAGCTGATAAATGTAAGAACATGTAAGAACAGCTGGTACATGTAAGAACAGCTGGTACATGTAAGAACAGCTGGTACATGTAAGAACAGCTGGTACATGTAAAAACAGCTGGTACATGTAAGAACAGCTGGTACATGTAAGAACAGCTGGTACATGTAAGAACAGCTGGTACATGTAAGAACAGCTGGTACATGTAAGAACAGCTGGTACATGTAAGAACAGCTGGTACATGTAAGAACAGCTGGTACATGTAAAAACAGCTGGTACATGTAAGAACAGCTGGTACATGTAAGAACAGCTGGTACATGTAAGAACAGCTGGTACATGTAAGAACAGCTGGTACATGTAAGAACAGCTGGTACATGTAAAAACAGCTGGTACATGTAAGAACAGCTGGTACATGTAAGAACAGCTGGTACATGTAAGAACAGCTGGTACATGTAAAAACAGCTGGTACATGTAAGAACAGCTGGTACATGTAAGAACAGCTGGTACATGTAAGAACAGCTGGTACATGTAAAAACAGCTGGTACATGTAAGAACAGCTGGTACATGTAAGAACAGCTGGTACATGTAAGAACAGCTGGTACATGTAAGAACAGTTGGTACATGTAAGAACAGCTGGTACATGTAAGAACAGTTGGTACATGTAAGAACAGCTGGTACATGTAAGAACAGCTGGTACATGTAAGAACAGTTGGTACATGTAAGAACAGTTGATACATTTAAGAACAGTTGGTACATGTAAGAACAGTTGGTACATGTAAGAACAGTTGGTACATGTAAGAACAGCTGGTACATGTAAGAACAGTTGGTACATGTAAGAACAGTTGGTACACTTAAGAACAGCTGGTACACTTAAGAACAGCTGGTAAATGCAAGAACAGTTGGTACATGTAAGAACAGTTGGTACATGTAAGAACAGCTGGTACATGCAAGAACAGTTGGTATATGTAAGTACAGCTGCTACTCGTAAGAACAGTTTCTGTATGAAAGAACAGCTGGTACATATAAGAAAAACTGCTCCATGTAAGACGAACTGCTCCATATAAGAACTGCTCCATATAAGAACTGCTCCATATAAGAACTGCTCCATATAAGAACTGCTCCATATAAGAACTGCTCCATATAAGAACTGCTCCATATAAGAAGAACTGCTCCATATAAGAACTGCTCCATATAAGAACTGCTCCATATAAGAACTGCTCCATATAAGAACTGCTCCACATAAGAACTGCTCCATATAAGACGAACTGCTCCATATAAGAACTGCTCCATATAAGAACTGCTCCATGTAAGAACTGCTCCATATAAGAACTGCTCCATGTAAGAACTGCTCCATATAAGAACTGCTCCATATAAGAACTGCTCCACATAAGAACTGCTCCATATAAGACGAACTGCTCCATATAAGAACTGCTCCACATAAGACGAACTGCTCCATATAAGAACTGCTCCATATAAGAACTGCTCCACATAAGACGAACTGCTCCATATAAGAACTGCTCCATATAAGAACTGCTCCATATAAGAACTGCTCCATATAAGAACTCCATATAAGAACTGCTCCATATAAGAACTGCTCCATATAAGAACTGCTCCATATAAGAACTGCTCCATATAAGAACTGCTTTTATTGCTGAATTTCAAGACTAGGCGCTATTGTTCTGTCTCACTTAATGTCAAAGTCAACCCTATCGATATATAGTATACTACCTCCCCCCCCCCCCCCAGGGTGCCTGTTTACTTCTAGGTGAGGAGCATCAACAGGTTTAAGGACGAAAGTCTAACTCTTATTTTATAGAGAGTTTAGCCTCCTAGAAAATTATGTTCCATAATACTTATATATGTTACAGTTAGTGCAACACTATTTCCAAATACCGGTATTTGAAGGTAACATTTATTAGCAGAAGTCTTCTCCAGGCTGAGGGACTGATAACCTCAAATTACGTATTCCTACAAGGTTGATGAACTGATTACATCATTACCTCGTCAAATCTGCTGCCTTCAATCCATTCTCTGTATTTGACTGAGGAAGCCAATCTACCACATAGACGACAGGTGTCAATAATAAAGATACTCAAGTGATGTACATGTATCTTACTCATCAACTTGTCGATATTCCACATATTATTCCATGTTGGTGGCTGCGTTCAAGGCGAGAGAGATGTCAAGGCTGCAACAGCTACCGAGATCCCTTACTGCCCGCAGTCACTACAACATTTTAATTACTAAGAACACTTAAAAGTACTTTAACTGCACTTTCAACAGGGAAGAGATCGTTGAGAATATATAAACTTGGAAGATGGTTAAGGTATTCGTTGGAGCTGAAAGAGCAGCTACCTTCAAGTGGCTCTGGGTATTTTGAATGTTGTTTTACAAGTTGTTCATAATATCTAGAAGCTTTTCAGTGTAAATATTGTCTGTGATGGGACAAAAAATACTTGTATGGGATCATATCTAATTAAATCTTGTTACACAGGCGCTGTATGATCTATAAAAGTTTAGCGCTCCAATGGAAATAGAAAAAATATTAGGGGGATTAGTTCCCAATGAAAGATGTGAGAGGAAGTGTAAATTATTGACAGTGAAAAGCTGGAGTGCCACGGTTACAATATGAGAACACTTCATCAACATCCGTGCTCCAAAACTATCAGAAACATTGCCTGAACATGTGTAGAAGTTCTCAACAGAAAACTGGATCACTGCTCCCAAGTACCAGGCCAACTAGGCTATGATGGCTATATAGGTAAGTGGGATGCCATCAATAAAAAAAAAAACTGACTGAACAGGTAATCAGCATAAACGCCCGGTCTCTGGCCGCGATGCGTTGGCTGACAAATCTTAAAATCGACTGTGAATTCCGAGTGTGAACAACAATCTTAAACTATTGTATGAGATGCTGCAAGAGACACTATGACAGACGAATCTGCAAAAAAAAAGGAAACCCTGGTTTTCCTTTTGTTTTTGATACAATATAACTTTGTACCAAACACCATCAATTACTTTAGTGATATCTAAGGTATCAACACTCACGCCAGCCTCATGCAGAGAAATTTAAAAGTAAGTAAGGATAAATCAGCAGTAAAGCGTGTCCTCCGCTTGACATTATCGATGAGAAAGAAGATAGGTTGAACTCAGAATGATTTAGAATATGACAGCTCCGAAATATTTAAAAGTTTCTGAAATCCAGGCAGTAAGAGTAATAGAGACAGTGTTGTAGAGATCTGAAGTGTTCCTTTATGCTGTGGACTGAACCTGTGAATGCTGTGTGATATACAAAACAGACGATCAATGCTTACTTTGGCATAATGAAAGCTTAGCCTGATACAGAAGTACATATAACTAATGCATGTTCTGTCTTAATGAAAGAAGTAAACACAAGTTACTTATGCTCTATATGACAGAAGTAGACAGGACTAGTGTATGCTCTGTCAAAGAGGGTACAACTATATATGTTCTGTCTGACAGGGAGGTTGACATATCCAGTATATGCTGTACTGGTACTTGACAAAGTAGACTGAACCAGTGTTCGCTCTCCCTGACAATATAGGTTAAACCAGTTTATGCTTTCCCTACCACACAACAAGAACACGTTCTCCTTGCCAGGCAGACGCAAACACAACGACTGCATATATTCTGCCTGAGAGACTGTTACTATTCCCAGCAGAAATATATGCAGGAATGAACTTTGTTGGGGCAAGGCGCCAGGTATGAGTGACTTATGTCTCAACCCAACACATGAGGAGCTAGACCAATCAAACTGGGGCTTAAAATTGTTTTAGCAAAAAACAAGAGATGAATGATACCACTGTCACAAGTGACGACAGTGGCCGCAATGTTGCTACAGACGAGTGACGGCATGTGTTGCTACAGACAACAGTGACGGCATGTGTTGCTACAGACAACAGTGACGGCATGTGTTGCTACAGACAACAGTGACGGCATGTGTTGCCAGATGACTGTGGCGGCAGGTGTTGATACAGATGACAGTGGCTGCAGGTGTCGATACAGAAGTATGTAGTGTCACGTGTCGAAACAAATGATAGAGATGGCAGACAGGTGTCAATACAGACGAGTGTCAGTGTAACTTTACAGAAGAGAATAATCACAAGTTAGGGAGTCATTCAGTGGATAGTCTCTCACACACACACACACACACACACACACACACACAACACACAGATAGGGGAGGACATGATAACGACATACAAAATACTGAGAGGAATTGACAAGGTGGACAAAGACAGGATGTTCCAGAGATTGGACACAGTAACAAGGGGACACAGTTGGAAGTTGAAGACACAGATGAATTACAGGGATGTTAGGAAGTATTTCTTCAGCCACAGAGTAGTCAGTAAGTGGAATAGTTTGGGAAGCGATGTAGTGGAGGCAGGATCCATACATAGCTTTAAGCAGAGGTATGATAAAGCTCACGGCTCAGGGAGAGTGACCTAGTAGCGATCAGTGAAGAGGCGGGGCCAGGAGCTTGGACTCGACCCCCGCAACCTCAACTAGGTGAGTACAACTAGGTGAGTACACACACACACACACACACACACACACACACACACACACACACACACACACACACACACACACACACACACACTGGGAAAGCTAAAGTCGCCAAACAGTAGTACAATTGAGAGACTCGTTAAAGGTATTAGTCAACAGTGGAGTCTTAACATGGGTGGGTCCACAGAACCTGCTCGTCGAGTTCCCTCTCAGCGTGATGTAAATACATGACGTATGCTAGGAGAGCGGACTGTCTTATTAGGACAGACAGATCTAGCATCTTATCACCAGGTAAACTGAGGCGGTACAACAACACTCGGGACTATACAGCATCATCACAAGGGAAGGTTACAAGGACGTGAGTGAGTGGATTACACCATAAAATAAATCAGCTACCAAAGGGACAAAATTGGTAGGTTTCCAAGAACAAAAAGGAAAGGAAAGGCTCAAGATACAATCTCTGTTGTACCTCTTTTTTTTCTTTATATCTCACTCAGACCTGTGACTGGTATCGAAAGCTCCACTGTTTTCAAAGCTTGGCCGAGCCATCCTCAAACCAGAGAGAGAGAGAGAGAGAGAGAGAGAGAGAGAGAGAGAGAGAGAGAGAGAGAGAGAGAGAGAGAGAGAAGAGAGAGAGGAGAGAGAGAGAGAGAGAGAGAGAGAGAGAGAGAGAGAGAGAGAGAGAGAGAGAGAGAGAGAGAGAGAGAGAGAGAGAGAGAGAGAGAGAAAGAGAGAGAGAGAGAGAGAGAGAGAGAGATAGCTGATATAGCTAAGAGCTATATCAGCTTGGGGAAATAGATGGCAAGTAACATTTGCACCTAAGAAAACGCAAATGATGATGGTCTCTAGGCACCATGATGGTAATGCTGGTGCAGTAGTAAGGATGAATGGGAGGATGTTGGCACCTGGAGAAGAAGTTGATATCCTTGGGGTGAAATTTGACTCCGGACTAACCATGAAGAACCATGTCGCAAATCTTGCAAACAAGGCAGCCAGGAAGCTTACAGCACTTCGCCATATCTCGCATCTGCTTGACAGTAGGGGTTGCAAGATTCTGCACGAGGCACAAGTACACTCACACCTTGAGTATGCTCCACTTTCTTGGTTTGCCTGCCCCCCTCCCCCTCTCACCTGCGACTGCTTGACAAAGTAGAGAACAGAACAAGACGTCTCATCTCTCGCCTGGACACGTCCTGGATAGATCTGTCATTTTAGCAGAGCCTTCAACATAGGAAGGATGTGGGTGGCCTTACTGTTATGTACAAGGTCAATATTTTCAAAGTACCACACTTGGATCCACTTTGAGGAAGCGTGAAACAAGCTTTTATGCCACAAGACGGGCAGAAAGCAGCAACTTCACTCTGGCTGTACCCTTCTCCAGAACATCACTTCATCTGAGATCATATATACCCAGGATGACTCGAGTATGGAACACATTCGTACAGCATAATGATGTCAACGAGATAAAGTCAGTTGATCAAATGAAAATGCTGGCCCACAGATGGCTCCAACTTCATCCTGTTCCCTACTTGTATGTCTCATAACAATAAAAATGCTTTCAAATGAGTTGATGTAGGTAACAGCTCTTAGCTTGCCAATAAAGTTAGGAATCCTTAACCTGTAAATAGCTTGTCAATAAAGCTAGGGATCCTTAACCTTGTCAAACCCTGTGTAAAAAGAGAGAGAGAGAGAGAGAGAGAGAGAGAGAGAGAGAGAGAGAGAGAGAGAGAGAGAGAGAGAGAGAGAGAGAGAGAGAGAGAGAGAGAGAGAGAGAGAGAGAGAGAGAGAGAGAGAGAGAGAGAGAGGATGGGTAGACTGCATTTTCTTGTACTGTAGGAAGGCTTTTGACACAGTACTACACAAGCGACCAGTACAAAAGCTAGAGGGGCAGACGGAAATAGCAGGAGAAGCACTACAATGGATCAAGGTATACTTTACAGGAAGGACGTAAGGAGTAATGGTCCGGTAAGGGTATATTTGACGAGTGGGATTTCCCAGGGATCAGTTCTAGGGACAATACTGTTTCTTGTATATGTGAATGACATGACGGAACGGACAGAGTCGGGGGTGTCCCTATGCGTAGACGACGTGAAACTAATGAGAAAACAAATAGACAAGGAACAGGGAAGATCACAATGTGATTTAGACAGGTTGCAGACCTGGTCTGACAAAAGGCTTCGTGAGTTAGCAAAGTCATGAAGTTTGGGGAAGGTCAAAGAAGACCGCAGATGGAATACAGTTCCTGGGGGTAAAGGCTG